>JAJOZX010002332.1:0-420000 GCA_023014485.1 Bathynomus jamesi | reverse complement strand
TAAAGTTTTAACTCTGTCTGATGGCTCAGTAAGACCATTATTATCCTTTAAAATTTTTTTGTTTAAATCCTCATCATTTGAAATCCACTCTCTAAGTTCAAAGTTACCTTGTTGCATAATGTTTTGAGAGTGTTCATAGACCTCAGATAATTCAGATTTTGTTGTTGTTGAGCCTATTAGATTGTCTACGCAAAAATGTTTCTTGAGGAAGTTCAATGTTAAAGAGTTATTAAACTGGTTCAAATGGTGTCTAATTGTCAATGCCAATAGGCTAGGTGAGCAATTGGCTCCAAACAACACAACATTAAATCTATAGGTTATGAACCCTTTATTCAAATCAAATGGATCCCTGAACCATAAGAACCTAAGTTGGTTCTTGTCATATTCATTTTTAAGATTTATTCTCAAAAATGCCTTTGAAATGTCACTTTGTACGGCATATTTATCTAACCTGAACCTCAGTAAGATCTTCACAAGGTCAGAAATGAGATTAGGACCCTCAATCAGGCAATCATTCAAACTGTGTTTATCACTGTCTTTGAGGCTACAGTTATATACTACTCTGAGTTTTGTTGTTGGGGCATCTTGTCGATAAACCCCCCTGTGGGTTAAATAATGACAACCATCTTTTTTAAAAGGGTTATTTGTTACTTCTTCAATGAAGCATTTCTGTAGCTGTTCTTTGAAGACATCACTGTACATTTGAATTATATTATCTTGTTTGAGTTTTTTCATTACTTTATATAAATGTCCTTTAGCTACTTTGAGATTATCTCTTAAAGTTGGACAATTTATTTTCCAAGGTAACTCAACAAAATAACTATTGTCTTTGCACTGAATGGTGTCTTGAAATCTTTCTACCATTAACTGATCTTCTGAAGTTTGATTTGTGTCATGTATACCCACAGATTCTAGCAACCATAAAGTTTGAATTGCCTCATCCAGAGTTTCATTTGATAGTGATGAATTAATGTTCTCAGTTGTTATAATATTGTTCAAAGTGTTGCTATTCTTACAGGTGTTATGTAGGACTGAGTTGAGGCACATAGTATTTGTTAGTCATGAACTATTTTGGTTTAGGTCTAGGTTGTATTTGGAGAGGTCACCCAAAGGGACTATCCCTGATGGAGTCTGATAAGCTATACCATCACCTATCTTCACTATGCCCTTATGAATAAGACGAATATAATCTGCTCCCATTAACATTTCAATGTTAGCTACTGTGTTGTTTGTGATATGTCTATCAGCTATATTGTACTGTTTTCCCAAATGATTTATGGTTTGTTCTAGTTTGGGTATAACCAGTTTGTTTTGTCCTACTTTTGAAATAATGTCCGCTTTAATTTTTTCTAATTCATTTTCTAAATGTAGTTCCAGGTCAATTGTCTTATAGCTATTTTTGTTCGAGTTATCCTTAACAAAGGATGTGATATTGAGTTCTTGTTCATTCGGGTTTGGTGTCAAACCCAATTTATTAACTAAATTTTGCGAAACAAATGTTTGTTGAGAACAACAGTCTATAAGACATCTCACTGGAGTGGTGCTACCCTCACCATTCACTAAGTCCAAAGTAATAGTTGGTAAAAGAACCTCAGTGTTTCTTGTTACGTTGTTTGAACAAACAGAATGTCCCATGAAAGTGGCATTTTCTTGATTACCTTTGTTTGGAGGAGGTATCTTTTGAGTTGGAGTGTTGTTGTTTGGACACTTTGGTGAATCACACATTGATGAGACATGTCGTAAACGTTTACAAAACTTACAATTGAATCTTAACCTAGATTTACAGTCTTTCTTATAATGTCCCTGGCCAGTACACTTTTTACATAGGTTCAACTGTTCACATCTTCTAGCTCTTGAGTTAAAGTCTGAATATTTGTCACACCCAGTACTACTGTTTTCATCACTTGCACAAAATTTGCAATGTGGTGTGTAAGTTGAGGCAGCAGTTACATTAAAGTTCTGTAATGTAGGTGTTCGTGTATTACAGTTGGTCACTGTTAGAAAATCTAGAAGAGAAAGAACCATTGTTGTCCCAAGGCGATATGATGACTAAGCTGATTGATGCAGCATTGCTTGTATATATTAAGTTAAGGTGTATATATATCCATCTCATAATTGTAAGGTTAGTGAAAAATTCACTTAATTTAGAGCTAGCATTTTTGGGCTCTTGTGGCATCAGTGTTTGGGACTCTGGTGGCATCATTTTGGGGCGCTGCGCGTCCTTTCTACTCGTTTGTGGGATGTCGTACGTACAGGGTGTGGTCTGATAGAGAGCTCTCTTGCAATTCAGTTTGGTTGTTTAGATACAAGATTGTTGCATCGTGCAATAGTCCAGGTTGCGTTGTTGTTGCAAGGTTGGGAAAGAAGACCATAAATAGTACCCCTTTTGTTTTTTATATTAAATTCATGTAACTAAGATCTAAGGTAGGCCCGCATCGAGTCAGCAACCCTGAGGTAGGACCTAATAGGATCTCAAATCCGTAAGTTTTAATTTTAGCTTAACTTGGGCTGTAGGTAGAACTGGCCCTTTAGAATTTGTCCGTTCACGGCTCAGCTGGGATTTTGAACCCAACAAATAAATAAAATAACATGGTCCTTCAGAACCAGATTCTACCCCAAGACTGAGTCAGTGACTATTTTTCGGCAAAGTTCTGATTGTGCAAATTGTAGCCCAAGTTAGGCCTAGACGGGTTGAGTATTATTGAGTTAAGGTCCCAGGGTAGAAAGTTTGGTCGCCCAATTGCGAAACTTGGCCAGTCGTCTGTCGTTGTTTTGGCCTACATTTTACCGGTTTGGTTAATTTTGGGTTATTATTGAATTAAGGTCCCAGGGTAGAAAGTTTGGTCGCCCAATTGCGGAACTTGGCCAGTCGTCTGTCGTTGTTTTGGCCTACATTTTACCGGTTTGGTTAATTTTGGGTTATTATTGAATTAAGGTCCCAGGGTAGAAAGTTTGGTCGCCCAATTGCTAAACTTGGCCAGTCGTCTGTCGTCGTTTTTGGCCTACATTTTACCGGTTTGGTTAATTTGGGTTATTATTGAATTAAGGTCCCAGGGTAGAAAGTTTGGTCGCCCAATTGCGAAACTTGGCCAGTCGTCTGTCGTTGTTTTGGCCTACATTTTACCGGTTTGGTTAATTTTGGGTTATTATTGAATTAAGGTCCCAGGGTAGAAAGTTTGGTTGCCCAATTGCGAAACTTGGCCAGTCGTCTGTCGTTGTTTTTGGCCTACATTTTACCGGTTGGTTAATTTTGGGTTATTATTGAATTAAGGTCCTGGGGTGGAAAATTTGGTATTCCATACTGGTGTTTGGTTAGTACCCCACCCAGCAATTCAGTTTATTTGAAAGTAAAATTTGCGTTTGATCAGTTTGGTTAAGAATTTCTGCCAATTCAGCTCATTTGGCATTGAGCCCAATTGTTGTTTGCATTGAAGATGAGTGCATCTGAATTGAACAAATTTATAAAAAGGAGAAGCGCCTACAAAGGTCTAATTACAAAGGTCATTGCCACTATAGATTCTGCCATAGAGCAAGAGGATTTACGCTTAGTGACTGCGCAGCTTTCCATATTAGAAACTAAAAAGGTTGCTCTAAGTGAGGTAAATGTTAAAATTGAGGCTCTTATAGAAGAGGATGAAATAGAAAATAACATAATTTACTTTGAAGAGATTATTGATGATATAATTAAAGTAGGCCTCCGAGCAAAAGAGTTTAGCAGCTCAGTACAGTTAGAGACCAGGTCTAATAATGAAACACAACACTCAACAAATGATGTTTGTGAAGTTAAGGTTAACAGATCTGTAGTTCAATTACCGAGGCTTGTACTCAAACCATTTTCTGGGAGTATTCAGGAATGGCAAGGATGGGCAGACAGTTTTCAATCAGCAGTTCATTCTAGTCAAGTGTTAAGTGCCGTGGAGAAGTTTAATTATTTGCAGTCCCTCTTGGAAGGGGAGGCAGCAAAGACTATAGCAGGATTAGCATTAACAGAGGCTAATTATAATGTGGCTTGGGATATATTAAAGAAACGGTTTGGTAAGCCAGAGATCTTAATTAAAAGCCACCTCCGTGCACTTTTAGCTATACCTCCTGTTAATAATCCTAATAGTGTCAAGGAGTTACGGCAGTTATATGATGAATTTGAAATTAGAACTAGGTCCCTGGATAACTTGGGTGTAGGAATGGAAAGGTATGGTATAATGTTGGTTCCTACACTGGAGTCTAAATTGCCTAGCTCAATTTTGCTTGAATTAAGTAGGGGACACTCTACAGAACATGTGTACATCCCCCTTCAGCAGATGTTAAGTCTTTTAGGCACAGAATTAGCAAGACGAGAGGGAATTGAGTTTGCACAGTGGGATGGTAAACAAGGGGACAAAGGCAGGCACAGCACCAAAGTTTCCACAAAAAGGAATAACCCAGGTACAGTGTCAGCTCTACATGCATCCTCTGAGAATAAATTAAAGGGAATCAAGGAATGCATATTTTGCGAAGGCAACCACAAGTCATATAAATGTGAGGTGGCTGAGGCATTACCCTTTGAGGAGAGAAAGGACAGGGTAGCTAAGTCCACAGCATGTTTTAAATGTTTTTTGAAAGGTCACAGAGCAAGGTTTTGTAAGTTTAAATTTTGTGCAAAAAATGTCATGGTAGGCATCAGCCATTATTGTGTGAACACACTCCTAGTAGGCCTACCCCTGAAGTAGAGACATCAGTGGCACATGCCACTGCTATGCAAGGGATAAAAGTAAAGGGGGATTATTGCAAACAACTGCAGCCTTATTAATTGGGAATGAGGGAGAAGCTACTGTAAGAGTGTTGTTTGATAGTGGTAGCCAGTGTAGTTTTATTAAGACCAGAATTTCCAGAAAATTGAAGTGTAAAGAACTTAAGAGGGAAAATTTAAGAATTTCTGGGTTTGGGGGTTCCGTTCAAAACCGAACCAAATTTAAGAAGGTAGAAGTTCTGGTTAAAGGGTTGTTACCGCAAAGTCCCACTATCAAGGTCCAAGCTGTAGAGATTGAGGAACTTTGTGCTCCAGTCACTACTTGTTTAGATATGGCATGTGTCCAAGAATTGCAAGTTAAAGGAATTAATTTGGGCAATAATAAGTTTGAAGGAATAGAAGATATTAGTCTTTTGATTGGAGCTGACTATTATTGGGACTTCATCACTGGTAATATTGTCCGCACATCTCGAGGCCCGGTAGCTATTGAAAGTAAACTAGGTTGGATGCTACATGGTAGTTATTGCAATGAAATGGAAGTTAAGGCTCTTTTTGTTAAGATTTAGGAGAACAGCCATGGTCTGGAAAGGCATTTGAAAGCGTTTTGGGAACTTGAATCTATTGGCATAAAGGACAAACAGGCAAGTACAGTGAACAATGATGTTTTAGAGCAATTTGAAAAAGGGATTGGGTTTAGAGATGGTTGCTATGAAGTTGGCCTACCATGGAAGGATTCTTGCAAACCCGGTGCAAACCTTCAGCTAGCTAATCGGAGGTTGGAGACTTCATTGTACAGGCTAAGAAAAAATGAGTTGTTAATTGAATACAATGAGGCCATCCTAAGTTATGTAAGGGAGGGCTATGCTGAAAGGGTGCAAGGTGAGCTGGTGAGCCAGGAGGCACATTATCTGCCACACCATGCAGTGGTACGGCGAGACAAAACTACCACCAAACTGAGGGTAGTTTTTGATGGCTCAGACAAGGACAAAGGTGGTGTGTCCTTGAATGACTGTTTGGATGCTGGGCCAAATTTAAATGCAGATTTATTTTCCTTGTTACTGAGATTCAGGTTTGGTAGAGTACCATTGACTGCAGATGTGAAGCAAGCCTTTTTGCGGATAAAGTTAAAACCAGAGGACAGAGATGCAGTAAGGTATCTGTGGGTGGATACGAAAGACTTGTTGGAAAATGAACCTAAGGTTCAAGCATATAGAATGAAGTCAGTGTTGTTTGGCCTCAGCTCTAGTCCATTTCTGTTGGCAGCTACTATGCAGTACCATTTTAAGAAATATTCTGAAGTCTATCCTAACACTATTGAACACATAAGGAAAAATTTTTATGTTGATGATTTGCTATGTTCCGTGGATAATACAGAAATGGCTAAACAGATATTCATGGAGGCTAGAGCTATAATGAGGGAGGCTGGCATGGAGCTTAGAAAATGGCAGACCAATCATTCGCAATTACAAGAGTTTATGAGTCATTCCTGTATAGTACCTGATGCAGCAGAAAGTATGAGGATTCTGGTATTAAGGAGTTGTGGGCAATTGACGCAAAGGTGCTAGGCATTGTTTGGCAGCAAGATGATGATTTGTTTACCTTCAATGGGAAATCTTTAGTAGAGCTGGCTGAGAATGAGACAAGGTGGACAAAACGTACAGCTCTTAGTTTGGCTTCAAAGGTCTTTGATCCTCTTGGATTCCTGGCTCCATTTGTGATAAAGTCAAAAATTTGGTTTCAGAGCCTCTGGGAAATTGGACTTGGTTGGGACCAAGATTACCTGATCATATGGTGGTAAGGTGGAAATATTGGTTCACAGAATTGGCACATCTTGGAGACATTGAAATCCCAAGATGGTACTTTGGAGAGTTGAACAATAGTCCAGACAATTTGGAGCTGCACATCTTTTGTGATGCAAGTGAGGAAGCCTATGCAACTTGTATTTATATAAGAGGCGCATTGCAAGAGGAAGTAAGTTGCAGGTTGGTTGCTGCAAAGAGCAGAGTAGCACCTTTGAAAAGGCTTTCTGTTCCAAGGTTGGAATTGATGGGTGCAGTTATTGCTAGTCGGCTTGCAGTTATAGTGCAAAAGTCTTTGGCCCTCTCTGAAATTCCAAGCTATTATTGGACAGACTCCACTATAGTTTGGCACTGGTTAAGAAGCCAGGCAAGGAAATGGAAACCATTTGTTGCCAATAGGGTGGAGGAAATTCAAGCGCACACAGATCCCAAGCAATGGAAGCATTGTCCAGGCACCCAAAACCCCGCTGATTTACCAACACGAGGAATTTCAGTGAAAGATCTTGCACAGTCAAGTTTGTGGTGGAATGGGCCGGAGTGGCTAAAACTTGGAAGTGAAAACTGGCCTTCTAATCAGCCTATTGTAGGAGAATGCCAGGCTGAAGAAGCATGGGTGAGTGAGGTGAGAAAATGCGCTGTGAACAGTTGTCAAGTTATGCAGCAGGACCCCATATTGAGGCTTGAGGACATTAGCAGTCTGAAAAGATTGTTAAGAGTGACAGCATGGGTATATCGATTTACCAACAACATTAAGGGAGAAACAAGAAGGGAAGGAATTCTGAACAGTAATGAGATTCCGCAAGTCAGGAAATACTGGGTGGTATATAATATATATGCAGAAGGAAAAATTTGGTGAAGAGAGAGAATTGCTCACCAGCCATCCATTACAGGTTCTACCAACACATTCTGCGCTCAAGGGTTTGGATGTGTTTTTGGATCAGGATTTATTGAGAGTAGGAGGTAGACTGCAGTTTTCTGGGCTTCCAGAGGAGAAAAGACATCCAATTTTGCTACCTTCTGGGGGGCACTTTGTGTGCCTTTTGATCCTGGATACTCATCATAAGCTGTTACATGCTGGAGTTAGAGAAGTGATAATAGAGATTAGACAACAATTTTGGATTCCCAAAATTAGACAAGTAGTAAAAAAGGTCTTGCATAAATGTGTGGTTTGCAAGCGTTGGACTGCAAAGCCTTATTAGGAAAAGGTGGCTCCACTTCCAGTAGAACGGTGTGTCTATACTGCCCCATTTGATGTAGTGGGAGTAGACTTTGCAGGGCCAGTCTATGTGTATGAGCGAGGGGAGTCTAACAAAGGTTATATATGTCTTTTCACCTGTGCTACCACCAGAGCAATCCATTTGGAGTTGGTAAGCAACTTAAGTAGTGATGTATTTCTTTTGGCCTTTAAAAGGTTTGTGAACAGAAGGGGTTTCCCAAATAAAATCATATCGGATAATGCAAAAACCTTCAAAAAGGCTGCAAAGGAACTCCAAGAAATTTGGTCCTTGCTAAAAGAGGAAGGATTCCAATCCTACTTTTCACACCAAGGGGTACAGTGGGAGTTTATTGTTGAGAGAGCACCATGGTGGGGAGGATTTTGGGAAAGGCTAGTGAGAAGTGTAAAGTGTCCATTAAAGAAACTTTTAGCTAATGCTCATTTGAGCAAAGAAGAATTCTGCACTGTTTTATGTGAAGTAGAAGCAATGGTGAACAGTAGGCCTATCACTTTTGTTTATAACAGTATGCAGGATGCGGAGCCATTGACACCAAATCATTTTCTTTGTGGTAAACGATTAACATCAAGCCCCAGTGTGCCAGAAGACTTGCAGCCTATCCAGAGGACTCAAGGAGAGTTAACCAGACGGTTCAGGTACCTTGAAGAGCTACAAGATCAGTTATGGAAGAGGTGGCAGATGGAATACTTGCCAGAACTCAATTATTACCCATCAGGCAAGGTAAAGGGCTCCAATGCAAATTGTATCAAGGTGGGAGAAGTGGTAATGATTGGGGATGAAAGACCAAGGCAATGCTGGAAGCTTGGCATAATTGAAGAGTTGTTTGTTGGCAAAGACAATTTAGTTAGGTCTGCACTGGTAAAGACTTCAGGAGGAAAGTTAAAGAGACCTATACAAAAACTCTATGCTTTAGAAATCAGCAAAAACACAGATAGTCAAGATGAAACATTTGAGTTACAGCCTCATGGAGAAGACTTGGCTAACCTTGCAGAAGGTAACGACAACAATGCCTCTTCGGTGGGGAGTGTTAGAAAATCTAGAAGAGGAAGAACCATTGTTGTCCCAAGGCGATATGATGACTAAGCTGATTGATGCAGCATTGCTTGTATATATTAAGTTAAGGTGTATATATATCCATCTCATAATTGTAAGGTTAGTGAAAAATTCACTTAATTTAGAGCTAGCATTTTTGGGCTCTTGTGGCATCAGTGTTTGGGACTCTGGTGGCATCATTTTGGGGCGCTGCGCGTCCTTTCTACTCGTTTGTGGGATGTCGTACGTACAGGGTGTGGTCTGATAGAGAGCTCTCTTGCAATTCAGTTTGGTTGTTTAGATACAAGATTGCTGCATCGTGCAATAGTCCAGGTTGCGTTGTTGTTGCAAGGTTGGGAAAGAAGACCATAAATAGTACCCCTTTTGTTTTTTATATTAAATTCATGTAACTAAGATCTAAGGTAGGCCCGCATCGAGTCAGCAACCCTGAGGTAGGACCTAATAGGATCTCAAATCCGTAAGTTTTAATTTTAGCTTAACTTGGGTTGTAGGTAGAACTGGCCCTTTAGAATTTGGCCGTTCACGGCTCAGCTGGGATTTTGAACCCAACAAATAAATAAAATAACAGTCACATTTGATTCTACAGTATCAAGTTTTGTCTGTTTGGCTGTAGCTAGTTGTCTCTGGGGACAGTCTTTGGTTTATCCATAGTCTGGGTCTTATTTTGTGTTGAAATATTTCTCAATTTGAAATTAGTTAGGATAGTTGGAAAGTGTTTTCTGATGTTTTCAAGATTATGATAATTTTCTCCCGTCTTTAGAACTAAAACATCTTTAACCCTCAAAGGAAGGCACCTAAGAACTATGGCTTGTATAAGCCAAGATGAAGCTTTAACATCTATCTCATTGCTAACCAGTTGTCCCATAATAGCTTCTAATTTTGAATAAAATTTTTCCATATCACTGTGGTTATCTTTTACGGGTGCAAAATCAATAATTTGTTGAGATAATTCAAATATAATCTCATCTTCATTAATGTAATTACGTTTCAAGAGATCAATAACTACTTCATATGAATTCCCTACAGCTGGTAAATAGGCTATCATGTTATAGGCTGGACCTTTAAGGAAACTAGTTAAGTAGCTAAACTTATCAACAGTTGGAATATAAGGTTTATCACCTATTAAACTCTCAAATTTTTCAATGAAAGATGGGAATTGTACCTTGTCCCCATCAAATGTTGGTACTAGCAAAGTGGGTAACTTAGCCCTAAATTCTTGTGACTCAGGATTTGGCATGCCACTTAAATTTTGTTGAAACTTAGCTCTACTTTGATTAAAATCAGAAATAGGTTTATTTGGTGTTAAGTCAGTCAAACGAGACTGTAATCGCCTTATGTGTTGTTCAGTTAAGGCTACCTGCTGCTCATTATCAGAGTAAAAGTCTATAAGTTGTTCATCAGCCATTTCAGGTTCAATTAACTTTGAAATACTCTCATCAATGGCTATTATATCCTTTTTTAAGTTATCCAATTTAATAATTACTAACTCTAAATCTTCCTTGCCTGGTTGTGTAATTTTGTTAAAAGTGTTCATGGCCTTTGTGACAGCACCCAACTTACACCTCTTTTTATTTTTTAATTGTTTCAATTCCTCACTGTCCATGTTTAAGTCAAAATTGTTTAACTGGGGATCGTAATGAAATATAGGACAAGAAGAAATTACCAGAGACAAGAGATCAAATAAATTGAGTAATCAGACAAAATAGTCAAGTTTTAAATTTAGTCAAATCCCCCCAAGTATTTATGTGTCACTCAGGTCTAAGCTTATAAGAGAATGGGACTCCTTAAATGTAAATGTTTCCTAGTTAGGTCCTAGGTTGTAGACCTAATTAGGCAAGTTTGTTACTTTAGGCTTGATTAGGTTAGGTTTAGGCTAGACCATTTGGCCTAATTCTGCAATTTTTGTTAAGTAAGGTTAAGCCTAAAGTATGTAAATTCCCCACACACAGGCCACCAATGTGAAAAATGCTCTGTATGAATTGGTCCCCAATTAACCCACCCCTAATATCTCCAGTCCAACTATAGAGTAGATTAAGTCTAGCCTTGTAGGGGTCAGCCTAGAGATTCCGGAAATGGTCCAGAGCGGGCAGATAAATTGAGGTCCACAGTAGGATTCCTCACCAAATTAGGTTAGGGCAATCTACCTTCACCTTTGTTAAGCTATGAGTTGATGCTAGGTCTTAGACCACAATGTAGGCCTAATTTGTCTGACCCAGCTTAATATACGGCGTTTACTTCTAACTGGGTTAAAAACACAATTAGTCACTTAC
Organism: Bathynomus jamesi; assembly: GCA_023014485.1. NCBI lineage: Eukaryota > Metazoa > Arthropoda > Malacostraca > Isopoda > Cirolanidae > Bathynomus > Bathynomus jamesi. Next base: position 408,917 of record JAJOZX010002332.1, on the reverse strand, counting down.
TGCTAGTTATTAGGGAGTCCCTTTTCCCCTTTTGTTTAATTGTTGAGAGCGTACTTGCTGGTGGGGATCTTATTCCGTTGTTTTGTTCTTCTCCCTTCTCTCGTTCCGTCTTGTCGCCCCGTTCCTCGTTTTCGTTCTCCCTTGTCCTCCTTTTCGCCGGGCTTTTTCCACCAGCGTCCTCTTGGTTTTTTTCAGTTGGTTGATCGGTAATGTATATCTATTACCGAGCACGCTCTTGTCACGCAGTATATAAATACTAGTGTGGAGAATAACTCTGGTGAGCAACCAATTGGTTTCATCCACCCAGTTATTGACATAAAAGGAATTTAATAATTGTTAGATTAACTACCTACCTACTCAGTGAACCATTTTCGTTACCTCCCAACCACCCACACATCAGTTTTCCATACTAGTCCTACTCTACTAATTTAGACGCTATAGACATTACCCCTAACTGATATAATAATAATTAGACAACTTCCTGCTTAAATTAATCACTTTAGAAACATCACCAAATTAAACTTACCACCAACGATTTAGTTCGATATAAAAATACATACTGTTAGTTCAGCCCAAATCAACGAACAAACCGCGTTCCGCTGTTTATCTTTTTGTGTTGCCAAAAACTTGCCAGCCAGCTTTCTTTTAGTGACTTTTCCCTTTAGTGACTTTTAGATTATATATATATATATATATATATACGTCTCCTCACTCCTGACCTACAAGTTTAGTCTGTCAGGGGGGGTGAGAGATCCTAGACAACCTGCGGAGCGGGGTTGATGTAGTAGGAATTGGTGCAACCTGCATAGGCGGGCGAAATGAACCATTTTCTGGAGGATCGGGTCTCCCTTCCGGAAGACTTTGGTCATCCTGCAATTCACGTTCCCATATCTGGTCTTGATGGCGTTTAATAGAACGACCATCTTCTAGTTCGCACTTGAAGGAAACAGGGCCCGTTCTCTCCTGCACCGTTGCAGGAACCCATTTTGGTCCAGCCCCATAGTTGAGAATCATAACTGGATCATGAGGTTGCGATTCTGTTTTTCCTGATGGCGTAAAACTCGTTGTTGTAACGTTTCGTTTGGACTTAACAGATCGAAAACTGAACGAATTCCCCGACCACTCATGAGTTTAGAAGGAGACACCCCCGTCGTTGTGTGAGGTGTTAGTCGATATTTAAACAAAAAATTATCCAGTACCACTTGCATTTCCTCCCCATGAGAATGACGCAAGGCCGACTTGAAAGTACAGACCATGTTTTCCGCGAGACCGTTAGTAGACGGGTGAAAAACACTAGACCGGACATGTCTAATGCCATTTAGGTGGACAAAAGAACGAAATTCCTCACTGGTAAAACAAGTACCATTGTCGGAAACCAGAACTACGGGTAAACCCCATCGAACGAAACACGAACGGAGTAAACGAATAGTAACACCCGAAGTCGTGGAAGTGGTTGGAAAAATTTCCACCCACTTTGAGTAGGCGTCCACAATGACTAGGAAATAGATATTATTTATAGGACCTGCATATTCAACATGGATCCTGTGCCAAGATATAGTAGGCCATTCCCACGGATGAAGTGGACTTTTCCTTGGCAGATTTCTGTTCTCTAGGCAGTTTTGACAGGAACGAACCAATGATTCGAATTCTCCATTTAAACCGGGCCACCAGAAATAAGCTCTCGCCAGCTCTTTCATTTTTGTTGCACCCATATGTTCAGCGTGAAGTTCCTTCACTAAATTCGACCTGCCTTCATTCGGAATTATCACTCTGTGAGCCCATAAGAGACAGCCATTTTGGATTGAAAGTCCAGACTGACGTTGATAAAAAGGCTATAATTCACTCTCAACCTTAGCAGGCCAAACAACTGAGCGGTAATGGATGACCCTAGACAGAATAGGGTCTGATTTTGTCTACTGTTCTATCTGTACTGCAGTTACTGGAGTGGATTCCAAAAACTCCACCAGGTGAACCCATTCTGTAGGTATAGGTACGCATTCATTTGGAGTTTCTAAAGGCAACCTACTTAGAGCATCAGCCGTACCTAGAAGTTTGCCTGACCGATGTACTAAGTCAAATTTATAGGCTTGTAGAATCAGTGCCCATCGTTGAACCCTACCTGTGGCCATAACTGGAATATTTTTAGTAGGTGAAAATAAACCTAAAAGAGGCTTATGGTCAGTAATTAGTTTGAATTCATGACCCCATAGATAGAAATGAAATTTCTTTACTGCAAATACTAAGGCTAAGGCTTCACGTTCAAATTGTCCATATCCCCTTTCAGTCTCAGTTAGTGTTCTAGAAGCAAAACAAATAGGCCTATCTACACCATCAACATGGTGAGATAACACTGCCCCAATTCCATAAGAGCTGCTATCCGCTGAAACTACGAGAGGAAGTTTAGGATCATAATGCACTAGGAGAGTGGACTTTAGTAGTACGTCCTTTGAAGCCTCAAATGCTTCCTTTTGTGTTTTTTCCCATCTCCACTGTTCCCCAGATCGTAATAACTTATTTAGGAGGAATTCAAGGAAAATCGATGTATTAGGCAAAAATTTCCTATAAAGTTTAGAAGACCTAAATAAGCTTGTAACTGTGTGATGTTTTGTGGAGGTGGTGTATTTTTTATTGCTTTTAGTTTATCCACCGTTGGATGAATGCCTGAGGCATCTATGCGGAACCCCAAATATGAAACCTCATTAGTGACCCAAGAACACTTTTCTTTCTTTAGCTTAAGTCCGGCATCCCGGAGTGTTTTTAGAACTGTTGTTATTCCAATAGGTGTTTTTTATAGATGAACCTGAAATGAGGACATCATCTAGAAAACAAAGTCCACCCAGAATGTGACCTAGAACTTGGTCCATTGTTCTCTGAAAAATACCCGGATGCTATTCCATAGCATAGTCTGTTGTACTTATATAGGCCTCGGTGCGTATTTATGATAGTTAGCTCTTTAGAATTTTCACCTAAACTTAGTTGAGCATAGGCTTGGGACATATCTAGTTTTGTGAAATATTTACCCCCAGCAAGAGAACTAAATAATTCATCAGGCTTGGGTATAGGGTGGCAATCTAGAAGAACTGCACTATTTGCTGTTAAAAGGTAATCCCCACATAACCGCACTGACTTGTCAGGTTTTAGTACAGGAACTACCGGGGCAGCCCACTTAGCGTGTGTGACTGGTTCGATAATGTTATCTTTGAGCAGCCTATCAATTTCTAAGTCTACCTTCTCCCGCAGTGCATGTGCAATTGAACGAGCCTTACAAAATTTTGGAGTTACATTAGGGTCTACTTCTATACAGACCTGATGGTCTTTTATTTTGCCTACTTCAGAGCTAAAAAGAGAAGAAAACTCCATTAACAATGAGTCTATGTCAAATGGATATGCGAGTGTATGCACATCTGCCCGACCCTTTGGCAAAATTTTGTCAATAGGCAATTTCAAAGCATCAATCCAATCACGGCCTAGTAGAGTAGGCCCTTGCTCATCCACCACTAAAAGAGTTAAGGGATGAGACAAAGTTTTCTTGTTGAGTTTAGGTGTATTTTTGAAAGTTTTGTCAAAAACTGTTTTAGACGTGACAGTTCGGGCAGCACCTGTATCTAGTTCTAGAGGTACTGTAATTCCATTCAGGCTTACATCTACCATATATGGACTTGTATTATCACCACTTTGCTGCTCATAAAGTAGGTACTCCACTCCAATGTTCGAAGTATTTCCATTTGGAGGATTACCACTAGAAATGTTATAATTAGAATTTTCATCCTTTGTTTTCTTTGAAAAAAAACTTTAGCTATGTGGCCTATTTTACTACAGTTTCGGCAAACTGCTTCTTGAAAAGGACAGTCCTTCTTCCAATGGTGTTTTTCACACATGGCTTGGAAGGCTTTTCCTCCTGTTTAGCATTCGAATTAGTAGGTTTAGTCGTATTTGCCGCATACCTTTTATTTGTTTGTTGTCTAGTCGGCTCATTAGGTCTGCCAGGCCTAGAAGATTTAAAGCTATTTACGTGTTGGGCCTTACTGCTGTGACTACCAAGAGCTGTAACATCTTTAGCAGCTGCTTCCCTCGCCGCAGCTATTTCTACAGCCTGACTAAAAGTTAAGTCGTGTATAGCTAATAGGGCTCTCTGGGTAGACTCTTCTTTGAGACGCATTACAAACCTATCTCTTAGCATTTCGTCTAATTTGTCCCCAAATTTACAAGTACGGCTATAGGCTTTTATACCTGCAACAAACTCTGCAATGCTTTCATTCGCAGTCTGATGCCTCGAATAAAATTTGAAACGTTCATAGATGAGAATTACTCAGAGTTTGTAGTGATTGGTTAGGGCCTGTACCAATTCACTATAGGTGCAAGTTTCCGGTGCTTTAGGACCAACTAGGTCCATAACTAAGCAAAACGTTTTAGGGCCTATTATCGTTAGGAAGGTAGGTACTTTCTTAGCATCAGGAATGGAATTTGCCTCGAAAAACAACCTCACCCTAGTAGCATAAGCTTCGAAGTCCTCCCCAGTCTTCGTAGGGGCTTGTATGGCCAGTCACTGACATGCTTAGAACAAAACCGATTTAGGCCAAATAACGTGAAGTAGGTTAGGTAGGGTTTAAATTTGATCTAGTTGCCCCCGTTAGGGCTGAATAGGAAATTGTAATAGGGTTAGGGCTGAGTATGAATTAGTATTAGAGTTAGGGCTGAGTAGGAATTAGTATTGGAGTTAGGCCGGCGGGACCTAAGCTATAGTACGGTAGCTTACCAACACATCCAAACGACCAAATAAATCCAACAAACCAGATCCTATCCTCGTCGCCAAGTGTAATAACGTGGGGGGTATTAATAGTGCCCCTTTTGTTTTTTTTCTTAATTTTATGCAACTGAGACCTAAGGTAGGCCCACATTGAGTCAGCAACCCTGAGTTATGACCTAATAGAACCTCCAAGTCCGTAAATTTGTTTTAGTCAAGCTTAATTTAGGCTATAGTTAAAGTAGCCCCTCAGAGCTTGGCCGTTCAAGGCTCAGCTGGGATTCTGAACCCAATCAAAATAAATAAAATAACATGGTCCTTCGAACCGGATTCTAGCCCAAGACTGAGTCAGTGACTACTTTTCGGCAAAGTTCTGAGTGTGCAAATTGTAGCCCAGTGGCGTACTAAGGGGGGTGCGAGGGGGGCAGTCCGCCCCGGGTGACAGCCAGGAGGACGGTGCCATCGGGAGAGTTGAAATACCAGTAAAAGTTTTGAAACCGAATGAAAAATTCGCCAAAGTAAGAAAAAATTAATAAATGTTCAAACTATTACAATAGCTTAATGTTAATTTCCACTATAAAATAAATTTTTATTTTTATTGGCAATACAAAATTTACAAACGAAAAATTAAATATTTGATAAGAATTACAACGAAAGGCGAACGTTTGTTGACGTTTTAGTCATCAGTTTGTTGAGCATAGCCAGCTGGCTGCAACTGACATTCCAACTCTTGTTCACTTGACACTGTGACTCCACATACAAGAGGTATGTTTCATTAAATAATTATGATAAAGCATAAAGTGCTGGTGTTTATAACAATACCATGGTACTTATACCAGTGTCCAGTAATTTTTGACAATGTGGTATCATCGTGATGTTTAAGTGTGTATAAATGCATCGTCGTGATGTTATACTACCCGGTAAATGCATCGTCGTGATGTTATAATAAATGCATCGTCGTGATCTTATAGAAACTCATGTTTATGAATGGTGGTCCCTGTGACTACTGGTTATCAGCAGGGCCGCATTTAGCGGGTGGCGCACCAGGCAAATGTCCAAGGCTCCGCGCCCGATGGGCCCCGCAAATTTCAATTGAAAAAAATTAAACCTCACGTATTTGCCACCTGCGACGAGTTTTATTTTTTCCGGCGGGCGGCATGGCATCAGGCATTCTAATATCCGCTTTGATGGTGTTTAATTTGTTGTTCTTGTTAGTGTTACTCATTTCTAATGTTGTTACTAACTTACTTCTTGTTGTTTCTGTTGCAGATTCATGATTTATGTTTTTATTGTTGGCATTATAATACGTACAACATGGAAACGAGCCGTGACCGGGATCGAAGGAGGAAATATAAACCCGGTAGTGAAAAGCGTAAGGATAAGAAGCGCAGAGAAGAGTTTCTTGCGACGGTGCCGAAACTGACTAATTGGATTAAATCATCAGCAACTAAGTCAGCCCCTTCAGCAGGTCCACCAGCTGCCTCCGCTACTTCAGCAGCTGCGTTTTCAGAAGACGCGTCTCCGTCAGTGCGTTCAGCAAGCCCAGCAGCTGCCTCCATTACTTCAGCAGCTGCATTTCCAGGAGATTCGTCTACGTCAACCCCTTCAGCAGGCCCACCAGTTGCCTCCGCTACATCAGCAGCTGCGTCTTCAGAAGACCCGTCTACGTCAGTGCGTTCAGCAGGCCCACCAGCTTCAGGACATGCAATTAATGACATTGGTTTGTGGCCACAAGTGCTGACCGATGACTTTAGAGAGTTCTGGATAGAGCGGGGAACATCAGATTGCCAAAATTATGACAGCGACTTCAGTAACTCTTTAACTACCGAAAGTGGTACAACACGCCGATGTACGAACACATTATTTGTTAAGAAACATAGCCTGACAAATGAGAGGATTGAGGTGTCATGGCTGTGCTATTCTGAGTCCACAGACTGTGTTTACTGTTTTATCTGTAAATTAATGTCGAGGGCGGACAGCAAGTTCACAATCGGGTTCAACGACTGGAAGCATGGTAGACAATCGGTCGAAGCACACGGAAAATGTGAGTAACATATGGAGTCGATGAGATATTTGTTGGTTAGAAAGTCTGTCTCCGGCCGTGTTGATTCGAAACTGGTGAACCAGTTTGAAAAGAAGTGCAACTACTAGCAGGAAGTTTTGCGGCGCTGTGTCGACGTTATCAAGTATATCACGTCACGAGGAGTAGCAATTCGTGGACACGACTCCCGTTTCGGTTCACCAAACAACGGCAACTATTACGGAATTTTGGAACTTTTAAGTAAGTATGACAGTTTTCTAGCTGCGCATATAAGCGAGCATGCAAACAAAGGTAGCGGACACACCTCGTATCTCTCTCATTTCATTTGCGAGGAACTCATACTGTTGATGGCCGATAAAGTACTTCAGACGATTATCCGAGAAATCCAGCAGTCAAAATACTACTCTCTATCCGTCGACTCTACGCCTGATGTTTCCCACACCGATCAACTGTGCTTCACCGTCCGATATGTGGTTGAGTCTGGGTCCGTCGAGCGATTTCTACAGTTCATACCTATGAACACACATACAGGGAAAGGAATCGCCGACGTGGTCCTCAACTTTCTGGAGACGCATGGCATTCGAATTGGAGACTGCAGAGGACAGTCTTATGATAACGCAAGCAATATGGCAGGGAAATACAACGGCGTAAAGAGCCACATCAAGTCAAAATCTCCGTATGCTGAGTTTGTGCCATGCATGTGCCACTCACTAAATCTTGTGGGTAAATCAGCAGTGGACAGTTGCACAGCAGCCGTTGAATTGGTTATGCTCATTCAGAATGTCTACACGTTTCTCGTCTCCTCGACATACCGATGGCGTCGACATGTAGAGGTTCTCGATAGTAGTTCCCGTAGTGAGAAACTAAAGGTCGACAAAGGTCTCTCCGATACTCGCTGGTCAGCCAGATCAGATGCCGTCCAATCTTTAACCGAAGGCTCCACCGAGAATATCGTGGTACTGGATGAGCTAGCAGCAGATACCAGCCAAACAGCCTCTTCATTCTTAACAATACAGAAGAACATACACACATACCACATCAAGCAGGATACTCAAACTCCTCCCCAGACATAACGTTCTGTTCCCCCTCACTAGCAACACATACACAATGGAGAACAGAAAAACAACTGTCATCAGACCACCTGCCCATCATCATTACAACACATTCTACACTCTGCCCCAACAGCCTTAGGCACACTTACAGAAATTACAAGAAAGCTGATTGGGAACAGTTCAAAATACAGACTGAGGAACAATTCACCACATTAAACAGCACACTCATCATAAACATCGATACAACACTCAAGACATTTAATCAGATTATCAATAATGCAAACAAATACATACCCAAGGGCAACATTAGGAAATACAACCCAAATTACACTAGAGAAATAGCCCACCTCATAAGGCAACGTAACAACCTCAAATATAACACACAAACACCACACACAGAAGCCATAAAACAGCAGATACAACAGCTCAACACAGAAATAAACAACAAACTCAAAGAAAAACAAACAGAAACATTCAGGGAATTCATAACAACACTAAACCACTCCACAGATACATACAGGCTACACAAGACTATAAACAGCATTACCCACTCTAACAGCGGCATTCACACCTCACACGCGGCTATCTGTCGCAGCCAAAATAATATCCCAACATACACACAACACGCTAACATTCTAGTTAATCACTACGCAAAGATAAGTCACTTAAACAGAGACAACAACCAGAAACACGCAGACAGACAAACAGCCAGACACAAGAAAACCTACAGACTCGACACAACCGTTACACCCTTCAATACAGACCAGACCACCAAGATCATCAAAAACATTAAGAATTCGAAGGCTACTGGACCAGACAACATATCTAACATACACCTTAAACACTTGGGCCCACAAGGAATACTAGCTCTCACAAATATCAGCACATATTCATACCAACACTGTATTATTCCTGACATATGGAAACAAGGTAAAATTATTACACTACTCAAACCAAACAAAAATCCAACAGAACCAGCTTCCTATAGACCCATTACTTTACTATGCACACCTTCCAAAGTAACAGAAAGACTAATCTCACAAATCACCAACCCACACATACCACTATCGCCTACTCAACATGGATTCAGACCTCACCACTCAACCACGACATTACTCACTAACCTCACGCAGCACATCATGGATGGCATCAACTCCAGACGACCAGCTCAACGTACACTATTAGCAACAATAGACATTAGTAAAGCATTTGATGCTATCCCACGCTTCCCTCTCATAAACAAAATACTCAACACAAACATACACAATAACACCAAAAGGTGGCTGAGCAACTATCTCTCATGAAGATACTCACATGTCACATTTAATGGCAAGTCATCCAAAAACAAGCTTTTTCCGAACGGGGTCCCTCAAGGCTCTGTTCTCTCACCAACACTCTTCAACTTATACATGCATGACATTCCAACACCCATAGATAACAAGCTTACCTTATCATCATATGCAGATGATATCACTCTAACATCCACCCACAACAACATCGACACCGCTACAATTAACCTACAAACATACATAAACAGTATACAAGACTGGCTCACACACAATAGACTCAAAGTGGCGCCCACAAAATCAACCATCACCTTGCTTACAAGCAACACAAAAGAACACCAGGTAATTCCACAGCTTACACTAAACAACATCAACATTCCACACACTCAGAACCAAAATACTTCGTGTCACATACAACACATCATTATCTTTTGCAAACCACATTCAGGACATTAAAACCAAATGTACGTCAAGACTTAACACGCTTAGGGTACTAACAGGCACAAACTTTGGACACCAGCAGGAAACAACATCACTCATATACAAACAATATATTCGCTCAGTTATGGACTATGCTAGCCCATGCTGGGCACCCATTATCTCAAACACACACATAAACACCTTACAAACAATACAAAACAACGCACTTCGTATCATTACAGGATGCACTCAAACAACACCAATAGAACACCTGCACACAGAAACAAAAATACTAAAAGTTAGGGAACATTTAGACATGAGGGGAACACAATTCATGGCAGCAGCGACAACTAACCCACAACACCCTTGCCACTACATGTACAATCATGCACCAACACCTCGCACCATTAAGGTAACACCAGAGAGACATTATAACCAAATACTCCATTCCATACCACGCCCCACAGACATCACACAGTACAGAAAACACATACACACACACCTACCCACAAAGCACTGACACGACTCGGTCCGAATGCGGTCCTAGGTGCGAAGCCGCCACCCATTAACAGGTCAGAGATCAGACTGAGCAGATCGGATCGAGTTAACTTAGCACGATTCCGATGTGGACATCACCCCAACTTACGGACATATAAACACAGACTAGACAACTCCATAGACGACACCTGCCACCTGTGCCAAGACACACCACAAACAATTGAACACATTATGACTGTACCGCTCTAGCACAACAACGAACACAACACAACATCACTAGTGCGCTGAACCTCTGGTCCACTCCGGAGAGGGCGATCGGTTACCTGCGTGCGGCCGGCTTGCTCGATCAGGGTGGGCTGATCGGCTAAACAACAACAACAACAACTGCCGAAGCCAGGATCGAAGCCAGGGGATTGTCTAAACAGCTTCAACAACTCGAAACAGCCATTTTATTAGTTTTATGGAACACTATTCTCCAACGATTTCAAAAAACGAATGCATCTCTGCAAAAACAAGGAATGTCGTTAGACTCAGCCACCCTCTTGCTGAAATCACTACTGCAATTTGTTGAAGATCTCAGATCAAGATTTGACGAATTCGAGGACCAGAGCATCGGAAAGTGTGGTCATCGAGTATACAAGGAATCGACTCAACGCACAAAGAAGAGAAAGCGCCATCCTGACGAAATCGGAACTGCCGAAGATACGAACCTGACACCAAGAGATTCATTTCGGACCACTGCATTTCTACCGATAATTGATAAACTGTGTACCATTCTGAACACTCGTCTAGAAGCGTACGCTCTCCTGCAGAAAAGATTTGGATTTTTGTATTTCCTTCTAGTCCTGGACATCGACAGTCTTCGACGGTCAGCTGAACATCTAGTAGAATGCTATCCGGCTGATCTGGAGAAAGGGTTGGTAACAGAAGTTGTGCAGTTCGCTGCCTAATGAAACTCACCGAAAGTGAAACAGAATCCCAGACGGAACGTGAAGACATGTGCGACAGATTTTATCGGCATATGAACACAAACGAACTGAAAGGAACATTCCCAAACATGGAAATAGCAATGAGAATATACCTGTGTATGTTTGTCATGAACTGTACTGGTGAACGTTCATTCTCGAAACTCAAACTGATCAAAACTTACCTTCGCTCCACAATGGGCCAGGAGCGCCTTTCGTCCCTGGCGCTGTTGAGTATAGAGCATGAGGTGTTGCAGTCGGTGAATTTCGAGGACGCAATCACGCAGTTTTCCAAACAAAAAGCCAGGAAGCGTCCTATGTAATATTCATTGCAAATCTACACTCCATCTACAGTACAGTAAGCTGTACAGTTTAGCTGTTTATTAAGTGCATTACAACTGTGTAGCTGTTTATTAAGTGCATTACAATAACTGTGTAGATGTTTATTAAGTGCATTACAACTATGTAGCCTACTAGTGTAGCTGTATACACTGTATGTGTACATAGCTAAGTTATAGTACATAGTTATGTGTGTTTTGTGTGTGTTAAAAAATATATCTGTTATGTGCATTACAAAATATTGTCATTCCTTAACACACTAAAGTAATACATCCCGAGAAATAGTTTGCCCAAGGCCCCGCACACTGTAAATGCGCCCCTGGTTATCAGTAAAAAGACAGGAAAGTCACACTTTGCACTAAACTTTAGACTTGACTTTTTCCCTACAACCATGACTACTGACGTAACGATGATGTGTATGACTGAGTGAGTTTTTTATGATGAAGATGTGGTGATCTTACGATGGTGGTGGTGATATGACTGCATGATTTTTTTTAATGCAACTACATGGTGATGTTAAGACAGAGAGGGTGATGATGTGACTGCATGGAGATGTGTTAATGCTTACATGCTTAATATAGTAAACACCGTTTCAGATTTACATCAACAACTACAGTACTATTCAATAGTGAATTAGTACTAATGCTTATTGGCTTAGTCAAGTTCAACAATTTTACAATGTCCAGTGTAGTTTCATTGTATATTTAATATGTTGTTAATGCTTACTGCTTATTAAATAAAGCTCCGAAAAAGGATGCCAGGAGAGATGGCAAAGGATGCTGGTCTCACATTGTCAGAGGAAGTAAAAAGGGCTGTGTTTGAATGTCTTGATCGCTTTCATCAAGAATTGGAGATTCGTTCTAAGGCAATGGATCAAATTCTGTCAATCTTCGCTGTTATTCAGCCAAACACTTTGGTTGTTGCAACAGAAGAAGAACTTCGGAAGTATATTCCAAATTTGACTCAGATTTTCGATGAATTCTCTGAAGAAGATATCAGTGTGGAAATTGGACGACTTCAGAGGCATTTGGAAGCTGCCAAAATCAGCGTTGAAGAGGCAAAGAAGTGGACAGCATTGCAGTTTCTGGAGTTTATTGTGAAATGGGATTTTTGTGACTCTTTGCTTGTACTCAAAACATTTTCTGGGAGTATTCAGGAATAGCAAGGATGGGCAGACAGTTTTCAGTCAGCAGTTCATTCTCGTCAAGTGTTAAGTGCAGTGAAGAAGATTAATTATTTGTAATCCCTCTTGGAAGGGGAGGCAGCAAAGACAATAGCAGGATTAGCATTAACAGAGGCCAATTATAATGTGGCTTGGGATATATTAAAGAGACGGTTTGGTAAACCAGAGATCTTAATTAAAAGCCACCTCCGCAAACTTTTATCTATATCTCCTGTTAATAATCCCAATAGTGTCAACGAGTTACGTCAGTTATATGATGAATTTGAAGTTAGAACTAGGTCCCTGGACAACTTGGGTGTAGGAATGGAAAGATATGGTGTAATAAATGGTGAGAATAAATTAAAGGGAATCAAGGAATGCATATTTTGTGAAGGCAACCACAAGTCATATAAATGTGAAGTGGCTGAAGCTTTAAATGTTGAGGAAAGAAAGGACAGGGTAACTAAGTCCACAGCATGTTTTAAATGTTTTTTGAAAGGTCACAGAGCAAGGTTTTGTAAGTTTAAAATTTTGTGCAAAAAATGCCATGGCCGGCATCAGCCATTATTGTGTGAAAACACTCCTAGTAGGCCTACTACAGAAGTAGAGACATCAGTGGCACATGCCACTGCTATGAAAGAGAGAAAAGTAAAGGGGGATTATTGCAAACAGCTGCAGCATTATTATTTGGGAATGATGGAGAAGCTACTGTAAGAGTGTTGTTTGATAGTGGTAGCCAGTGTAGCTTTATTAAGACCAGAATTTCCAAAAATTTGAAGTTTAAAGAACTTAAGAGGGAAAATTTAAGAATTTCTGGGTTTGGGGGTTCAGTTCAAAACCGAACCAAAGTTAAGAAGGTAGAATTTCTGGTTAAGGGGTTGTTACCACAAAGTCCCACTATCAAGGTCCAAGCTGTGGAGATTGAGGAACTTTGTGCTCCAGTCACTACTTGTTTAGATGTGGCATGTATCCAAGAATTGCGAGTTAAAGGAATTAATTTGGGCAATACTAAGTTTGAAGTAACAGACGATATTAGTCTTTTGATCGGAGCTGACTATTATTGGGATTTCATCACTGGTAACATTGTCCGCACATCTCGAGGTCCGGTAGCTATTGAAAGTAAGTTAGGCTGGATGCTACATGATAGCTATTGCAATGAAATGGAGGTTAAAGCTCTTTTTGTTAAGATTGAGTAGAACACCCATGGTTTGGAAAGGCATTTGAAAGCCTTTTGGGAACTTGAATCCATTGGCATAAAGGATAAATTGGAGAAGCAGGCAAGTACAGTGAACAGTGATGTTTTAGAACAATTTTAAAAAAGTATTGGGTTTAGAGATGGTTGCTACGAAGTTGGCCTCCCTTGGAAGGATTCTTGCAAACCCAGCTCAAACCTTCAGCTAGCCAATAGGAGGTTGGAGACTTCATTGCATAGGCTAAGGAAGAATGAGGAGTTGTTAAATGAATACGATGAGGCCATCCTAAGCTACGTAAAGGAGGGCTATGCTGAAAGGATGCATGGTGAGCTGGTGAGCCAGGAGGCACATTATCTGCCACACCAGGCAGTGGTACGGCGACATAAAACTACCACCAAACTGAGGGTAGTTTTTGATGGCTTAGCCAAGGACAAAGGTGGTGTGTCCTTGAATGAGTTTGGATGCTGGGCCAAATTTAAATGCAGATTTATTTTCCTTGTTACTGCGATTCAGGTTTGGTAGAGTAGCATTGACTTCAGATGTGAAGCAAGCATTTTTGAGGATAAAGTTAAAACCAGAGGACAGAGATGCAGTAATGTATCTGTGGGTGGATACAAAAAACTTGTTGGAAAGTGAATCCAAGGTTCAAGCATATAGAATGAAGTCAGTGTTGTTTGGCCTCAGCTCTAGTTCATTTCTGTTGGCAGCTACTATGCAGTATCATTTTAAGAAATATTCTGAAGTCTATCCTAGTACTATTGAACACATAAGGCAAACTTTTTATGTGGATGATTTGCTCTGTTCAGTGGATAATACAGAAATGGCTAAACAGATATTCATGGAGGCTAGAACCATAATGAAGGAGGCTGGCATGGAGCTAAGAAAATCGCAGCCAATCATTCTCAGTTACAACAGTTTATGAGTCAGTCCTGTGTTGGACCTGATGCAGCAGAAAGTATGGAGAATTCTGGTATTAAGGAATTGTGGGCAATAAACACAAAGAAGATGCTAGGCATTGTTTGGCAGCAAGGAGAGGATTTGTTTACCTTCAATGTGAAATCTTTAGTAGAGCTGGCTGAGAATGAGACAAGGTGGACAAAACGTACAACTCTTAGTTTGGCTTCGAAGGTCCTTGATCCTTTTCGATTCCTGGCTCCATTTGTGATGAAGTAAAAAATTTGGTTTCAGAGCCTCTGGGAAATTGGACTTGGTTTGGATCAAAAGTTACCCGATCACATGGTGGTAAAGTGGAAATATTGGTTCAAAGAAGTGGCACATCTTGGAGACATTGAAATCCCAAGATGGTACTTTGGAGAGTTGAACAATAGTCCAGATAATTTGGAGCTGCACATCTTTTGTGATGCAAGTGAGGAAGCCTATGCAACTTGCATTTATAAGAGGCACATTCGGAGAGGAAGTAAGTTGCAGGTTGGTTGCTGCAAAGAGCAGAGTAGCACCTTTGAAAAGGCTTTCTATTCCAAGGTTGGAATTGATGGGTGCAGTCATTGCTAGGCGGTTTGCAGTTACATTGCAGAACTCTTTGGGCCTTTATGAAATTCCAAGCTATTATTGGACAGACTCCACTATAGTTTGGCACTGGTTAAGAAGCCAGGCAAGGAAATGGAAACCATTTGTTGCCAATAGGGCGGAGGAAATTCAAGCACACACTGATCCAAAGCAATGAAAGTATTGCCCAGGCACCCAAAACCCAGCTGATTTACCAGCACGAGGAATTTCAGTGAAAGATCTTGCACAGTCAAATTTGTGGTGGAATGGGCCAGAGTGGCTAAAACTTGGAAGTGAGAACTGGCCTTCTAATCAGCCTACTGTAGGAGAATGCCAGGCTGAAGAAGAATGGGTGAGTGAGATGAGAAAATGCACTGTGAACAGTTATCAAGTTATGCAGCAGGACCCCCATATTGAGGCTTTAGGACATTAGCAATCTGAAAAGGTTGTTAACCCTTTCGGTGCGTGGGACTGATCTCTTCAATCATTGAAAATGTTCGCCAGTGACGCGGGACTGATCTCGTCAGTCATAAATACATTTGCTTGTATTAAACCTGTCGTCGCGGAGAACCGAGTCTTTTTCATCATTGTAGGAAAATTTAGACTTTTCTCGAGCGATATCTGGCAACTTTTATGTTTTGTCAGCGAAGATAGACACGAAAGTAACTACAGGGTGGGGCACGGGAATCAAGTGTTTTTTGAATAGCTAGTAATCGGCCATTAGGAATGGGAGGGGCATGCGGTAGGTAGCATTCCATTCCTGGGTTCATAGCATTTAACTTTAACTAACACTCACCTTTATCTTTCAGGTGCCATCATGGAGCAGTGGACGTTAGAACACCGCATGTTCGCGTATGATCATTTTGTTAGGAGTGGCGAGTCAGTGACAGCAGTTCAGCGTGCGTTTCGCCGCAGATTCAACATTCATCGAAATGACTCTGTTCCCGCTCGTGACACAATCTTACGTTGGGTTAACAATCTTCGAACAGGAGGCTCAATAATGAAAACAAAACCGAAGGGGCCGCAACGCACTGTGCTTACTCCAGAGAACGTTGAAAGGGTCAGACAAGCGATGTTGCAAAGCCCAGGCCGCTCTGCTCGGAGACATTCAGCTGCACTCGGAATCAGCAATCGTACTGTTAGACGGATTTTGCATGAAGAATTACATTTTCACCCATACAAGTTAGCGATGGTGCAGGAATTGAATGTAAACGATTGCCCCCAACGACTGAATTTTGCACAGGAAATGCTTGCACTTTATGAGCAGAATGAAAACATGATGGTGGTAATGAGTGATGAAGCCCATTTCCACCTTAATGGGGCCGTCAACAATCAAAACTGTCGGTATTGGGCTGCTGAAAATCCGCGACAACTCCATGAAAAACCGCTGCATAGCCCTAAGGTTACAGTTTGGTGCGCGGTGGGAAAGTTTGGCGTCATCGGTCCCTATTTCTTCGAACAAAATGGGGTTACCGTTACCATAACATCTGGGCGTTACATTGAGATGGTGAACACCTTTTTCATCCCTGAGTTACGAAGAAGGCGTATTGCTCGTCGACATTTGTGGTTTCAGCAAGATGGGGCCACGCCACACACCGCCAGAGCGTCAATGGCTGTTCTTCGCCCCCTGTTTCCCAACCATCTCATTTCGAGATTTGGTGACATTGCATGGCCCCCTCGGTCCCCTGACTTGTCCACATGTGACTTCTTTCTATGGGGGTACCTCAAGTCACGTGTCTACGAGGACAAGCCCCGTACATTAGATGCATTGAAGGAAGCGATCCGTCAACAAATCATCCAAATCAACAGAGACCTGCTGGGAAGAGTGGAGGCCAATTTTCGTAAACGCCTTCAACAATGCGTCGACGGCCAAGGACATCATATGCCAGATATAATTTTCGGTACATGATTATTATGACATGAAATGCTATGTTCTTACGAATGTTGTTCTACCAATATATTTTCTTTACAAAAATAAATATAATTTTCCTGATTATTCCAAAAACACTTGGTTCCCGTGCCCCACCCTGTATATGATACAATATTTGAGCATATGGTTGTAGAAACAAACACGTATGCTGAGCAGTTTCTTGCCCAAACTGAAATAAAACGCTGTTCACGGTATAAACAATGGTTTCCTACAACAATAAATGAGAGGAAGGCCTTTATTGGATTATTGCTTCTAATGGGAATTATTAAAAAACCCACAATAAACTCTTATTGGTCTACTGATGAATATATAACTACACCGATCTTTTCAGCGGTTATGAAAAGAGACAGGTTTTGTAATATCTTACGTTTTTGGCATTTTGCAAATGGCTCTGAAGAAGTCGATGGCTATTCAAACAAGCGTTTGAAAAAACTAAATCCCTTGCTAAAACTCCTTGATGATTCGCTAAATGGAAAATACTACCCATCAAGGAAACTAAGTTTGGATGAATCATTGCTGCTGTGGAAAGGTAGGCTTCTGTTTCGCCAGTATATAAAAACAAAACGCTCTAGGTTTGGAATAAAAATTTTCAAACTTGTCGATGAGAATGGTGTAACAGTGCGGTGCCAAGTATATACTGGAACAATGGAAACAACGGATAATTTTTCAAAGACAGAAAGTGTTGTTGTGAATATTCGTTTATTAGATGCTCTTGGGATCTATAATTTCATCAAAAAGGTTACATTTTCAGACTTCTGTCTAAATATCATAAAAGAGCTTACTGCCACTAGAGAAGATGTAACAAAGAAAGCAGTTTTGCCAAGGCTAGTTGGAAGGCATTTTATTGAATTTGTGCAATCTGAGAAAAGTCCAAACCCTACGAAAAGATGTAGAGTGTGTTATTTACACGGAATACGCAAGCAAACACGCTACCAATGCAAAACCTGTACCGAAAAACCTGGCCTTTGCATGATTCCTTGTTTTGAAAACTACCACACTGAAATGAACTTCTAAATTTTACAATAAAGGTAAGCTTCGAATTTCTTTTTATATATTTCTACATTTTTTATTTATATTATATATATATATTATATATTATTTTATATATATTTTATATTTTTTATATTTTTACATTAACTAACGAGTAAAAATCATAAATGTAATAAAAAATCATGAACCTACGCGCTGCACAGAATAGAAACGTCGCAGCCCTCGTCATGGGCGTAACTCACGCGGTCGGAGGGAAAGGGTTAAGAGTGACAGCATGGGTATATAGATTTACAAACAACATTAAGAGAGAAACGAGAGGGGAAGGAATTCTGAGATTCACCAAGCCAGGCAATACTGGGTGGTATATGTGCAGAAGAAAAAATTTGGTGAAGAGAGAAAATTACTCACCAGCAGTCCATTACAGGTTCTACCACCACATTCTGCTCTCAAAGGCTTGGATGTGTTTTTGGATCAGGATTTATCGAGAGTAGGAGGTAGACTACAGTTTTCAGGGCTTCCAGAGGAGAAAAGACATCCAATTTTGCTACCTTCTGGGGGGAACTTTGTGGAACTTTTGATCCTGGATAAGCATGATAAGTTGTTATATGCTGGAGTTAGAGAAGTGATAATAGAGATCAGACAGCAGTTTTGGATTCCCAAAATGAGACAAGTAGTAAAAGAGGCCTTGCATAGATGTGTGGTTTACAAGCGTTGGAGTGCAAAGCCTTATCATGAAAAGGTGGCTCTACTTCCAAGAGAGCGGTGTGTCTATGCTGCCCCATTTTATGTATTTGGAGTAGACTTTGCGGTCCCGTCTATGTGTATGAGCAAGGGGAGTCCAACAAAGGTTATATATTGTAGTGCCTTGCACCACAGGATTATCTTTTATTAATGAAAATTGCCAAAAATTGGCACGAATGAAATATTTTAAATCTAAATAAATAAATAAAATTAAATGTCCAGTTAAACATGTCCAGTGATTAATTTTAATTCTTAAGCATCCAGTGAATAGAAACTTAAATAAAAATTAAAGTGCAATTATTAAAGAAGTTCAAAGCAAATATAGAAATATATTTTGTGCCTTTTAAACAATGTAAATTTTGAGGCATGGTGTGACTAGATTTGAGTTTGCTTTTAGGGATTCTTTTGGCTTGTTGGTAAAATCGTTGAGCGAAAAAAATGTATTGGCAACGACAACACAAGGGACGCCAAGTTTTCTACATTTTATATACAATCAAAAAGCACGGCGTCAGCAAGCAAAATTTTCTTCGCGGTATGTTTTTTGTTCATAATGTTTATTATTTTTCACTAATGCAATACCGCATACTGTGGACATTAACAAGCCTTATACTTAGGCTGACCATATTTCCTTGAGACAAAAACGGGACATTAGGATGGCAAAAAAGGGACGGGGGTTATGTAATATTCTGTATTCATGAAAAAGTAAGTACATAAACATATTGAGCTTACAATTATTCTTCAGTGACAGAACCCATACAGAACCCATAAAAAAAACGGTACTGTCCCGTTCAAAACGGTACGTATGGTCAGCCTACTTATACTGTTTGTGATCAGTACTGAAAGATTCATACTTTAAATTATCTTAGACTAAGCTAGGCCTATCTATGCAAAAGCCAAATTGTAAATTACTCTAGCCTAGCTGAGGCCTACCGTAGCCTTTGTTTTAGATAATTAACCTCAGCCTACTATACTGAAGAGGCATAGGCCTGCCCATTAATTTTCTTACTATACTTTACAAGCCTATTATGTTTCATGTTATTTTCTTAGCAGATGGCCTACTAATCATTTGTGGCCTACATACTTTCTTAGATAGTTTTCCTGTTCAACTTAGCACAATCCCATAATGAGGATTAACTGTAATTTATCATCCACAGGTTACTGGGCCTATATAGCATATATATTTTAATTATCAATTTTTGTCATTTTTATTATGTATCATTTTTTTTCCTGGAATATCACTTACAGTATTCTTGTCTGTCTCTTTGCAGACGAGGTTGTCATTGTGGCTATTAGTATTGGTCACATATTAGTATTAGTCGCAGATTATTAGTTACAGATTCTTATATATTAGCTAAACAGTACCATTATTTAATTTCACATTTATATATCACAACCCGAGTTGTTACGGGTAAAAATCATCTTTGCATTTTCAAATAATTGTTGCACATAGTTTATTAATTGTTGTCAATAAAATACAAAATTCATATCGACAATTTTTATAATCCTTCCTTCCTTTTTTTTATTAAAATTATTTTTGCGCCTCAGTGCCGGATGCCAATCCAGTATTTGGGCGCTGGTGACCCTGGCATTTAATTAATTATCTACGTAAAGGTCTATAATAAATTTGACCCTTACAATATGTCTTTTCACATGTGCTACCACCAGAGCAATCCATTTGGAATTGGTAAGCAACTTGAGTAGTGATGCATTTCTTTTGGCCTTTAAAAGCTTTGTGAACAGAAAGGGTTTCCCAAATAAAATCATATCGGATAATGCAAAAACCTTCAAAAAGGCTGCAAAGGAACTCCAAGAAGTTTGGTTCTTGCTAAAAGAGGAGGGATTCCAATCCTACTTTTCACACCATAGGGTACAGTGGAAGTTTACTGTTGAGAGAGCACTATGGTGGGGAGGATTTTGGGAAAGGCTACTGAGAAATGTAAAGTGTCCATTAAAGAAACTTTTGGCTAATGCTCATTTGAGCAAAGAAGAATTCTGCACTGTTTTGTGTGAAGTAGAAGCAATGGTGAATAGTAGGCCTCTCAACCTTATTTTATAACAGTATGCAGGATGCAGAGCTATTGATACTAAATCATTTTCTTTGTGGTAAACGATTAACATTAAGCCCCAGTTTGCCAGAAGACTTACAGCCTATCCACAGCAGTCAAGAAGAGTTAACCAGAAGGTTCAAGTACCTTGAAGAGCTACAAGATCAGTTATGGAAGAGGTGGTAGATGGACTATTTGCCAGACCTCAATTATTACCCATCAGGCAATGTAAAGGGCTCCAATACAAATTGTATCAAGGTGGGAGAAGTGGTAATGATTAGGAATGAAAGACCAAGGCAATGCTGGAAGTCTTGGCATAACTGAAGAGTTGTTTGTTGACAAAGACAATTTAGTTAGGTCTGCACTGGTAAAGACTTCAGGAGGAAAATTAAAGAGATCTATACAAAAAATTTATGCTTTAGAAATCAGCAAAAACACGGATAGTCAAGAAGAAGCATTTGAGTTACAGCCTCGTGGAGAAGGCTTGGCTAAACTTGCAGAAAGTAATGAAGTAATGACAACAATGCCTCTTCGGTGGGGAGTGTTATAAAATCTAGACGAGGAAGAGCCATTGTTGTCCCAAGGCGATATGATGACTAAGCTGATTGATGCAGCATTGCTTGTATATATTAAGTTAAGGTGTATATATATATCCATCTCATAATTGTGAGGTTCGTGAAAAATTCACTTAATTTAGAGCTAGCATTTATGGGCTCTTGTGGCATCATTGTTTGGGCTCTCTTGTGGCGTCATTTTTTTGGAGCACTGGCGCACCCTTTCTACTCGTTTGTTGAATGCGGCGTTTACAGGTTCATGGTCTTATAGAGAGCTCTCTTGTAATTGTTAGAAAATCTAGAAGAGGAAGAACCAATGTTGTCCCAAGGCGATATGATGACTAAGCTGATTGATGCAGCATTGCTTGTATATATTAAGTTAAGGTGTGTATATATATCCATCTCATAATTGTAAGGTTAGTGAAAAATTCACTTAATTTAGAGCTAGCATTTTTGGGCTCTTGTGGCATCATTTTTTGGGGCGCTGCGCGTCTTTTCTACTCGTTTGTGGAATGCCGTACTTACAGGGTGTGGTCTTATAGAGAGCTCTCTTGCAATTCAGTTTGGTTGTTTAGATACAAGATTGTTGCATCGTGCAATAGTGCAGGTTGTGTTGTTGTTGCAAGGTTTAGAAAGAAGACCATAAATCTACAGATCTACAGAAGCTAAGGCTAACAAAGACCCTAAGATCCACTCTAAGGTTAGCCCAAGAGAAAGGAAAGAGTAGGGGGTTAAGAGAAGAGAAGAGAATAAGGGGTTAAGTAAGGAGCAACACCTATCACTCGTGGGTTAACATTCATTCAGAAAAAGAGAAAAAAAGACTCACCATCATCATCCGCCGGCCACTGCCGACAAGTCAGAAAAATAGTCGGAGAAAATAGGAGAGGGGTGAAAGATGAAAAGAAGTAAAATAAGAACGCTTACAAACCATGCAAACACAATCTTAACTCGCTGTCATACCATGCAAACTACAAACATGCAAGAGAAGAGAGTTACAGACATGCAAAGTAAGGAGGGGATAAAGGAAAAAATAAAAAAGTAGGTAAAGTTAAACAAAAAGTGGGTTAGTTTACTCTACGAGCTACATCTACGTTCATGTTAGTCTTTTTTTTTTTTCTTTATTGCTGGCATTACACGCTGGCATGTCACAAGCTGGCATTAATTGTCAACAGACTCATCCTCGAGCACCACCCCCAGAGCTCCTGTGACTAATTGTTTTTTTATTTTAAACAACGTTACTATTTTTAAAATGTCTGTGAAGACGGTTCTTAAACACATTAACGCTGGTAGAATGAACGACTGACGCGGGAAGATTATTCCATTTATCAATTACTTTAAACGTAAAGAAGTTTTTAGCGATATTAGTAATGAAACGTCTGCCACGCAACTTAAATCTGTTATTACGTGTATTACTATTATCGAAAGTGAACAATTTGTCAAAATTTACATTATCGATGTTATTAACGATTTTGAAAACTTCAATAAGCTCCCCCCTTAATCTCCTAGTTTCGAGTGAATACAGGTCTAGCTCTTTAATCCTATCTTCATAAGGCTTGTTGCGCAATGACGGAATAAGTTTCGTGGCGCGACGCTGAACCCTTTCTAACCTATCAATGTCCTCACGCAAGTACGGGCACCAAAACTGAACTACATATTCTAAATGAGGCCTGACTAGGGACTTGTAAAGGGGCAATATAATATCCTTCGATTTAAATTCGAAATTACGCGCAATGAAGCCTAACGTTCTATTAGCTTTTGCGCAAGACTCCAGGCACTGGTTCCTAACCTTTAAATCCTTAGATACGCGTACGCCTAAATCTACTTCCTCGTCAACGCTCGCTAACTCCCTATCATCCATCGTGTACGTGTAATTATTGTTGCGAGAACCTATATGCAAAACTTTACATTTGTCTACGTTAAATTGCATCTGCCACTTATCTGTCCACTCCATAATCCTATTTACATCGTCTTGGAGCCTATTACTGTCGTCCTCGTTAACAACCTTACCGCCTATTTTAGTATCGTCCGCGAATTTTGACACGTTACTAATCAATCCTACATCTATGTCGTTAATGTAAATTACGAATAGCAATGGGCCTAACACTGAACCCTGTGGGACACCGCTACCTACATCTAACCACCCCGATTCACTACCATTAACTACGACCCTCTGTCTCCTAGCACGAAGCCATTCTTCTAACAAGTTAGCTACCTGACCGCGTATACCGTGTGCTTTGACCTTCGCAATTAGTCTCCTATGCGGAACTGTATCGAACACCTTTTTAAAATCTAAATAAATAACGTCAGCTGCTCTATGCCTATCGTATTCGCGCACTATTTCGTTATAAAATTCTAACAAATTAGTTAAACAAGACCTATGGCGTCGAAACCCATGCTGACTACTATTAATCAAATATCTACCTTCTAAGTGATCGATGATACGATCCCTAACTACGGATTCCAAAAGTTTACCGACAATTGACGTTAAGCTAATGGGCCTATAATTGCTAGCTACTGCGCGGTCGCCTTTTTTAAAAATAGGCGTGACGTTAGCTAATTTGAAGTCTTCAGGAATAATCCCCGTTTCGAGTGACTGATTAAAAATCTTCGTTAAGGGGCCTACGATAACTTCTTTCAAATCTTTCAAATGTCTGGGATAAAAAGCGTCAGGGCCTGGAGCCTTGCTAACTTTTAGCCTATCGATATAATGCGCAATCTCAACCTCGTAAACAGTTATTTCATCCAAAATAGTCTCGCTACTAAATGGAACGATATCGTCCACGTCGGGGACATTATTTACGTCTTCTACGGTAAAAACTGTCGCAAAAAAGTTATTGAAAATACCCGCCATCGCCTGAGCGTCAGAAGCCAAAGCGCCATTAACATCCATTAGAGGGCCTACGTTATTTTTTACCGGCTTACGATTATTAACGTATTCAAAAAACTTTTTTGGATTATGTTTACTATCCGCAGCTATAAGTATCTCTAAATTACGCTTGGCATTCCTAACTGATCTTTTAACCTGACGTCTAAGCTCGATATATCTATTAAAGTTAGCTGCCGTGCCATTGCGCTTATTAAGTCTATACGCTCTATTACGCTCGTTTATGAACTCGCCTATTTCCCTAGTCCACCACTTCGGCCGACCATGATTTCTAGCGCGCTTGGGCCTACGAGGAATAAACTCCCTTTCGATATTCCTAAAACTTTCTTTAAACGCCACCCAACGCAAATTGGTGTCATTACCCATAAATAAGTTATCCCAGTCCACTACTCTCATCCTATCCGCAAAACTATCAGAATTAGCTCTACGAAAATCAGGGACTTCTATTACGTTACTATCCTGAGTGTTTTTTATCGCTAACTTAAACCTAAGAATTTGATGATCACTACATCCTAAACTCTCGCCTACTTCTAAACCTTCGACTATATTCTCGCCGTTCGTCATCACCAAATCTAAAATATTATCACCGAGCGTTGGTTCGGTAACTATCTGTCGTAAAAAGTTATCGTCCATAAACTCAACCAATCTCAAACCCTCCTCATTACCAGTAAAAGTCTCGTAATTAACATTAGGGCAGTTAAAGTCTCCGACAATTATACTATTCCGATTGTCAATAAAATTACCAAGAAGTGAGTAAAATCTAGTATCTGTCTCGAGGGGTTGAACGGGAAGTCTATCAACAACAACAAAATTAAAACTAATACTACGCGCCCTAACTTCAACACATATCGCATTAATTGCTGCCGGAAAATCTAACTTAACCTCGATAGCCCTAAGGGAATTACGAATGTACAGCAAAACGCCTCCACCAAACCTATGTAACCTATCATTAGTAAAGAGTTTAAAACCCGATATATCAAGTTCCCCCAACAAGTCTCGAGTCACGGTATTTAACCAAGTTTCAGTGATAGCAACTATATCGTAGTTGCCGGAATAAATTATCGCCTTAAATTCATTTAATTTATTTCTAATACTACGCGCGTTACAATAAAAGACGTTTAAGTTATTTTTTACCACGGCCCCGCGTTTTAAACTATTTATCACGTCGGGCCCGCGTTCCCCGGACCCACAACGTTTAAAGAAGGCTTCGACCTATACAACTTTCGCACGTTTTCGTCTATTAACCTACCTAGCCTAGCATTACCTATTTCATTAAAATGCACCCCATCTTTTATAAAAAGGCTAGGATCACTGAATTCGGACCACAGCTTTACGAAGGGTACATTTTCGTCAGCACAAATTCCTTCTAATTTATTATCCAAAAATATTGTTTTTGACGTAATCCTAAGACCCAACCCGTGCCTAGGGGTAATACCTAGAACTAAAGACCTATCTGACCTCGCCTTCAGGGACCTAATTAACCCCCATATATCTCTCCAAAAGGTCAGGCACTCTCGTATCGGGCCTATACGAGTCGTTGCCTCCTACCATCGTCACCAACATTGAGTGACGGGAGGCAACGTCAATCCTATCCACTTCGTCTCTAACTCTGTCAACCCTGGCCCCTGGGAGACAGACCCTCCTCCTCTTGGTTGGATGCCGTTCAATGAGCTCTTTGTCCATGTGCGCACTAAAGAGTCTCCAATTAAAATAGTTTCCCCCTCGTTCACGTCCCTTTCCAAATGGGCGAAAGGGTTCGAAACCTCGATAGGGGGGGGATTCCTATCACCTAAAGTACGCGGCCTAGCTCCACCCTTAACCTCTCTATATCCCTCGCTATCTACTACTCTCGGACTAACCTTAACCCCTTCCTCAACTCTATCCAACCTTCCCGACAAGCTACCTAAACTAGAAACTAGGTTACGCACCTCACCCTTCAAATTACTAACGTCTTCAACGTTAGTATTGGTTCGGCTTCCATCAACCGTAGCCCTTCCCCTGCCCTCATCAAGCGTTGCAAGTCTTTCGGTTACCTCACGTACACTGCGTTTTATGTCTACTAATTCCTCCATGAACTCGCAAAAGAAACAAACTGATCTATCGGTAATCGCCATAGGACCGCCGTTATAATCCTTAAATTCCGAATACCACCGGTTTACCCTACACCTTATCCAAACATAAAGGAGACATGAAAAACACTTGGACAACCATAAACAATCTTCTCGGAAAACAAATTAAGAAAAATTCAATAGAGAAATTAAATGTTGATATAAAGAAATCACTGATGATACTGCTATTGCAGACTCTCTAAATGCACAATTTACTTCAATAGCGGATAAGCTTCGCTCACAATTAATAAATAATGATCACTCGCCTCTAGAATATATGCCACCCAGCCCACTAAATTAATTTTCTTTTGTTCCTGCTACCTCTACTGAGGTCCAGAATATTATTGGTAAATTAAAAAATACAAAAAATAACATTCATAGCATTCCTGTACCTATACTGAAACTTTGTTAAAGATAAGATATCTGTAACTTTGTCTAAAATTATCAATCAAAGTATTTCCAAAGAATATTACCCATCAATGCTAAAAACTGGTTGTATAACACCCCTTTTTAAAGGGGGTGATTCTACACTAGCAACAAATTACAGGCCGGTGTGCTCATTATCTGTGTTCAGCAAAGTTTTTGAAAAAATTGTAAAAAGTAGAATGCAGCGATATTTAGAATCCTACAATTTATTATCTCCAAATCAATATGGCTTCCGTAATAATAGAACAACGGAAATGGCTATTTTAAATCTTATGGAAAATGTAAATACAGTTAAGGAGAACAAAGAAATAATGATATAAATATTTATGGATTTGAGTAAGGCGTTTCATGTAATAGACCATAATATTCTACTTAATAAATTGTATTGTTACGGCTTTAGAGGAGCAATCAGTGATTGGTTTAAAAGTTATTTATCCAATAGATATAATTTTGTGTCAGTAAATAAGGTTTGCTCCACTAAAGCGCTTGTCAAACATGGTGTGCCACAGGGCTCAGTTCTGGGTCCACTGTTATTTTTATAATATATAAATGACCTTCCACGTTCATCTGATAATACTGAACTTCATAATGTTTGCAGATGATACAACTCTCTCTTTTCTTGCAAAGATGTTAATACAGCTAAGAATATATTTCATTCAGAATTCATCAGTGTAATGAAATGGTTGACCACCAATAAACTCTTCCTAAATACCAGTAAAACAAATTTCATGATTTTTACTAATAAAAGAAATGTATATCTCGATGAACTTACTGTTAATGAAATCGCCATAAAGGAGTGTACTGTAACAAAATTTCTTGGTGTAATGCTAGATAAGAATTTGCAATGGAGTGATCATGTAAATTATATCGCGAAAAAGATTTCAAGGAGCGTTGCTATAATGTTTAAACTTAGAAATGTAGTCCCTAAACAAGTTTTATTGACTCTTTATCATACTCTTGTTCTCCTTATATAACATACTGCACCCTTGTTTGGGAAAACTCCGCTAACAACGCATTAAATGGTATCTTTGTCATCCAAAAACGAGCAATAAGATTATTATCTGATGCTGATTTCTTTGATCACTCTAGTGCATTATTTAAAGAGCTAAACCTACTAAAGCTCAACGATATAACCAAACTGGCACATTTTATTTTTATTTACAAATGTAAGAGCAAAATCATTAATTTGCAATGGATAAATAGATATTTTGTAACTCTTCAAGAAATCCATTCGTATCAGACCAGAAATAGAGCAAAGCTTGTTATACCTCAATTTAGATTGTCTTCATCTCAAAAACTACCCATTTTCATTGGATTGAAACTATGGAATGACTTGCATGCCGATATAAAAAATATTGCGAATGTAAATGTTTAAAACCAAGTTGAAATCCCGATTAATAATGGGATACTAACAAAAATCTTGGATTAATAATGTTTAATATTGTCCATTAATATTGTTTAAGATTGAAATACAGGTTTTAACTATTAATAATACTTATTTACTTATTTATTTATTTATTTATTATTATTAATAATTTATAACAGCTAGCTGCTTATTTTTAATAAGAGCCCAGTAAAGCCTAAAGCTTAAGGCCCCCCCCCCCCCCATAAAAAGGCCAATCATTTTAACGTCTGTTGTAGGTAAGCTACTGGAATCAATAATTAGGGATCGTATAGTCGAACACTTAGAATTGCATAACTTGATTAGAATTACGCAGCGTGGTTTTAGGTGAAACAAGTCTTGCTTAACTAATCTTTTAGATTTTTTCAAAGCGTGGTTGAAGTTTACGATAGTCATCGGGCGGTTGATGTAGTGTATTTAGGTTTTCAAAAAGCGTTTGACACCGTACCGCACAAAAGACTCATTGAAAAAACTAAGGCTCTTGGAATCAGGGGTGTAGTAATAAATTGGATAGAAGAGTGGTTGCGAGGTTGGAAACAGAGGGTGGTCGTTGATGGAGCGGAGTCGTGTTGGGCTAATGTAGCGAGTGGCGTTCCTCAGGGTTCTGTATTGGGTCCCTTGCTTTTTCTTATATACAGTATATTAACGATTTAGATGTCGGCCTAGTCAGTACAGTTTCAAAGTTTGCGGATGACACGAAGTTGGGTGGTAGGGCGATTAATGACGAAGATAGAGGTAAAATCCAGGAAGATCTGAATAAAATCGTTGATTGGTCAGTCACATGGCAAATGAGATTTAACGTCGATAAGTGCAAAATTTTGATCTAGGTTCGCGTAACGGTAATTTTGCGTATAGAATGTCAGGGAAGGAGTTAACAAGCGTAGAGCAGGAAAAAGATTTAGGAGTTATAATCACTGGTGATTTAAAAGTAGCGAAACAAAGTACAACAGCGGTCAATAAAGCGAACAAAGTGCTAGGTTTTATAGCTCGGGATTTTGAGTACAAATCGCGAGATATTATTGTTCCTCTTTATAAATCATTAGTTAGACCCCATTTTTGGAGTACGCGATCCAATTTTGGAATCCGCATATGCGAAAAGATATAGACCAACTCGAGAGTTCAAAGACGAGCAACTAAGATGATTCCGTCGCTTAGGTCGAAGTCGTACGAGGATAGGCTTAAGGAGTTAAAATTGACTACACTCGAGACTAGGAGGCTAAGGGATGATGTAATTCAGGTTTTTTAAATTATGAATGTGTTCGATAACGTAGATAGAGATAGCTTTTTCGAAATATCTCAATATAATAGGACTAGAAATAACGGGTGTAAGTTGACAAGTAGAAGGTTCGAGACAGCAGTTGCCAAAAACCTTTTTACGCATAGAATAGTAAATAGGTGGAATAGTTTGCCAGTAGAAGTAATTAGTAGCACGTCTATAAACATGTTTAAAAATCGATTAGACGCATATGTTGATAGATTGGGTATAGTTTAAGGTAGTAAAATTAAGGCTTTGTGGTTCGGAACCCACGTAAAATTGTAGGTCCTCTCCGCAACCACGGAGGACATGCACATTGCGCAATACACAATTACGAACACAGTTAGGTAGACCAGCCATGAGTGGATCCTAGGGTCTTTGTTGGTCTGAAACATTATAACATTATAACAACATTATAACCTAACACACGACGCTTTCTGCGATGGCATCGCTCAGTTAAAAATTAGTTTAAACCGTCACAGGTATAAGTTAAATTAAGCCGGCACGCTATGAAAACTAAATCGCTAAAAACCACTAATATTCAATTACTTAACTATAATAACGTGAATTTAAACGCAAGTATATAAAATTCAAAACTATCCAAAAGTAAAATTCTCAGCAATATACAAAAGTAGATGCAATATCAGAGAGCTCAGGAATGCGTCCGTTCAGTACATAGTGCCCCTTTTGTTTTTTTTCTTGATTTTATGTAACTGAGGCATAAGGTAGGCCCACATTGAGTCACCAACCCTGAGGTAGGACCTAATAGGACCTCCAAGTCCGTAAGTTTGTTTTAGTCTAGCTTAACTTAGGCTATAAGTTAAAGTAACCCCTCAGAGCTTGGCCGTTCAAGGCTCAGCTGGGATTCTGAACCTAATAAAAAAAAACAAGGATAGAAACATTGTACTCTAGTTTACCAGGGGTGTTAGTGGGATGGGAGAAAAGCCAAAGTGGTGGTGAACACTGAAATCACTTAAAATGGGTACTTCAGCGAAAGGAGAGTGAGATAGAATGTATTCTGTTTTGGTAATTAAAGAATTTTGGATTGTCAGTAGAATTAGGAAAAAGGTAGACAGCGCAGATTTATTTAGTTTGAGATTGTCATGTAAGCCACAGTCAGAGGGTACAGAATTTGGTGGATTCAAGTTCGGGAATACGAGAGGAAGTTAGGTCATTCCATACAAATAACGCAACATCCACCTTCGGAGTGAAATTCAGTATAGAGAAAGTTGGACGGTATAGAAAAGGAGTTTCTGTCAGTTGACCCAGACACCTGAGTTTCAGTGAGGAAGAGAAGGTGAGGTTTAAAGGAGGAGAGGTGGTGTCCAACAGATTGAAAATTTGATGAAACGCCACGAATGTTGCAGAAGTTTAGAGCCCTAAAGTAGGGCCCTACTAGGCCCCTACTAGCACTAGAACATCTCGAATGGGCTGGGACTTGGGATACTGTCTGCTTTGGTTTCCGCGGGGAGTAATTAGTCGAGTACAGAGTTTGATTTAATATATAGATGGTCTTTTTTGAAGTTATTGCTATTTATTTATTTCATAAATTATTATTTTTAAGTTTTAACCGTTTATTTACTTGTCATTGTTATTATTACACTGAACAACAAGTTTATTTACTTGTCATTGTTATTATTACACTGAACAACAAAATACAACCTGTTTTTCCTCCTTCGAATGACTTTATGTGATTCCACTGTACATTTTGACGCTGATTATGAATTTGAAAATAGAATGTTCTTATCACCCACCAGTTTCGAAGGAAATGTAAATGAAAATTGATAGATTTTCTTACTTTTTTGGTATATTTAATCGTCAAAAAAGAAGAGTACCTTACTCAAAATGTTTTTGCAGCTGATTTTCGTTTATAACTAGTCTCTTATAAGTGTCCAACAGTGGTCGGCCAACATACTGGGGCTATATCTTTCTT
Source organism: Bathynomus jamesi (assembly GCA_023014485.1). Taxonomy (NCBI): domain Eukaryota; kingdom Metazoa; phylum Arthropoda; class Malacostraca; order Isopoda; family Cirolanidae; genus Bathynomus; species Bathynomus jamesi. Next base: position 377,443 of record JAJOZX010002332.1, on the reverse strand, counting down.
GGTACCGCTTTTCCATGGTTGATATATCCTGATGAAATCTCTCACCATGCTCATCGCTGACAGTGCCCAGGTTTGATGGGAAGAAGTGGAGGTGGGAGTGCAGGAAATGCATTTTCAAAGACATGTTACACCCCATGGCTTGGTAAGCACTAAGCATTTTCTCCACCAGAGAAACATAATTTTCTGATTTGACGCTGCCGAGGAAATTCGTAGTCACTTCTTTAAAAGCTTTCCATGCTGTTCTTGCAACCTCATTCAAAGACTCATCAAATGCACTGTCTTTCATCACATCCCTGATCTGTAGGCCCACATAAATGCCTTCTCTGATTTTCGCTTCGTTGATTCTAGGGAACTTCTGTTTTAAATATAGAAATCCAGGTCCATTTTTATTCGTGGCTTTTACAAAATTTTTCATCGAACCAAGTTTGATATGGAGAGGTGGTAAGAAAACGTTTGTTGCAATCTACTAGGGGTTGATGGGCAATATTTTTCTGTCCTGGAACCAAATTTTGTCGAAGTGGCCACTCTTTCTGTGTATGACCCATATGACCCCTTAGCTCGTCTGTTCCATTCGCAGAGGAAACAAAAGAACTTTGTGTATCCTTACTGTAAGCCGAGGAGAAGTGCAATCACTTTCAGATCACCACAGATATGCCAGGAGTGTTTATCATAGTCAATGATAAAGTAACTGCATATTGTCATATGATTCCTTCATATGAACTTTATGTGCAATCAGAACCGAAGGATAGAAATTACCGTTGTGCAGTAGTACAACTTTCAAACTCAATTTTGATGAATCGACAAAAAGCCTCCATGCCTTAGGATTGTGCTCTCGACCAAGTGCCTCCATGAGAGCGTTCACATCATTAAATACACTAAATCACTTTCCAGAGAGAAAAACGATGTGAAGTGTGTCTGACGCTTACAAAATGATGATATTTTTACAGTCTCTTGTAAGAGATTCCAATCTTTTAATCTAGAACCTAATTGCTGAGCCTGATTTTGGGATAAATTAAACTCTCTGGCAAGATCATTTAATTCTGATTGAGAAATTAAATGAGATTCATCCGATGAAGGTGGTTGAAATTGTGTATCCATGTCATCTTGTCTGTCCAAAGGTTCATTAGGAGATTCATCATCAGATTCATCATCATCTAAAGTCCATGTCTTTGGTGGTTTTGGTACTGGCAAATCGTCACAATGTGAAAGAGGTCGCATATATATTATGATGTATATATGCAGTATACTTAAATAAATATATGCATATTATATATAAACATGAAAATATAAATAATAATATGCATCATATAAAGATTTTATACAAAATAAATGGCTAACAATAAATCTCGTATTATGATGCAAACAGGAATGCTATCTCGATCTGAAAGGGTTTTAAATTTCGAATCCCTCAAAAGCTGTGGGTGATAGAAAAAATCTGTTATCATTTTCATAATCAACGTAAAAAAGAGCATAAGAATCACCAACATTTATCAAAAGGATAAAAACTTTATTGAACAATATTTAGGAATGTTTATTTACTTGGAAGTATTTATTTATATTTTATTAACTCGTGTACTTTCAATAAATTGTCTTCCGTTTTAAATTGTGCTTATCAGTTTTTAACCTTTGAATATATATGGGAATGAACTCAGAATGGTTCCCTGAGGTTTCTTATGATACACACAGACCGTTCATGGAACAAGGAACTCTTCTGGGAAAATTAAATCCACTATATATATAGTCCGAAAAAGTAATGGTAAATGACAAACACTATAGTTTTTTTCCTTTGATGTATTCAAGCCGACGTGAATACAACGAGTCTTTTGCTTATATTGAGGTTCTAAATATAGTGGGGCTAGGCTGCTTTAAACCCTAGATCCTGTCCCAAAGTTGGATCCTATCTGCTTTGCAGATAGCTGGTGAGGGAAGCTATATTTTTGGGACCTCTTTGCAAGTGACCTGTTGCCCACGTCGGGCTAACATCATGAAAAAGAAAAAAAACTATAGTGTTTGTCATTTACCATTACTTATCCGGACTATAGTGGATTTAAGTTTCCTAGAAGAGTTCCTTGTTCCATGCACGATCTGTGTGTATCATATATATATATATATATATATATATATATATATATGTTAAACACAGACCGTGCATGGAACAAAGAACTCTTCTGGGAAAATTAAATCCACTATAGTCCGAATAAGTAATGGTAAATGACAAATACCACAGTTTTTTTCCTTTTTCATGATTTTAGCCCGACGTGGGCAACGGGTCTCTCGCAAAGAGATCCCATAAATATAGCTTCCCTCACCAGCTATCTGCAAAGCAGACAGGATCCAGCTTTGGGACGTGGATCTAGGGTTTAAAGCAAGCCTAGATCCCTACACTCAGAACCTCTATATAAGTAAAAGACTCGTTGCATTCACGTCGTGTTGAATAAATCAAAGAAAAAGGGGGTAACTATTGTATTTTTAGCCAAAAAAACCAAAACTTAAACCTCAACCGGGACATTGAGCGTCCACTTTTCAAGGCACGAAACACGTCCGTTTAGTATACACAAACTCAGAATGGTTCCCTGAGAACATTATATGTTAAACACAGACCGTGCATGGAACAAAGAACTCTTCTGGGAAAATTAAATCCACTATAGTCCGAATAAGTAATGGTAAATGACAAATACCACAGTTTTTTTCCTTTTTCATGATTTTAGCCCGACGTGGGCAACGGGTCTCTCGCAAAGAGATCCCATAAATATAGCTTCCCTCACCAGCTATCTGCAAAGCAGACAGGATCCAGCTTTGGGACGTGGATCTAGGGTTTAAAGCAAGCCTAGATCCCTACACTCAGAACCTCTATATAAGTAAAAGACTCGTTGCATTCACGTCGTGTTGAATAAATCAAAGAAAAAGGGGGTAACTATTGTATTTTTAGCCAAAAAAACCAAAACTTAAACCTCAACCGGGACATTGAGCGTCCACTTTTCAAGGCACGAAACACGTCCGTTTAGTATACACAAACTCAGAATGGTTCCCTGAGAACATTATATGTTAAACACAGACCGTGCATGGAACAAAGAACTCTTCTGGGAAAATTAAATCCACTATAGTCCGAATAAGTAATGGTAAATGACAAATACCACAGTTTTTTTCCTTTTTCATGATTTTAGCCCGACGTGGGCAACGGGTCTCTCGCAAAGAGATCCCATAAATATAGCTTCCCTCACCAGCTATCTGCAAAGCAGACAGGATCCAGCTTTGGGACGTGGATCTAGGGTTTAAAGCAAGCCTAGATCCCTACACTCAGAACCTCTATATAAGTAAAAGACTCGTGAGGGAAGCTATATTTATGGGATCTCTTTGCGAGAGACCCGTTGCCCACGTCGGGCTAAAATCATGAAAAAGGAAAAAAAACTGTGGTATTTGTCATTTACCATTACTTATTCGGACTATAGTGGATTTAATTTTCCCAGAAGAGTTCTTTGTTCCATGCACGGTCTGTGTTTAACATATAATGTTCTCAGGGAACCATTCTGAGTTTGTGTATACTAAACGGACGTGTTTCGTGCCTTGAAAAGTGGACGCTCAATTTCCCGGTTGAGGTTTAAGTTTTGTTTTTTTGGCTAAAAATACAATAGTTACCCCCTTTTTCTTTGATTTATTCAACACGACGTGAATGCAACGAGTCTTTTACTTATATAGAGGTTCTGAGTGTAGGGATCTAGGCTTGCTTTAAACCCTAGATCCACGTCCCAAAGCTGGATCCTGTCTGCTTTGCAGATAGCTGGTGAGGGAAGCTATATTTATGGGATCTCTTTGCGAGAGACCCGTTGCCCACGTCGGGCTAAAATCATGAAAAAGGAAAAAAACTGTGGTATTTGTCATTTACCATTACTTATTCGGACTATAGTGGATTTAATTTTCCCAGAAGAGTTCTTTGTTCCATGCACGGTCTGTGTTTAACATATAATGTTCTCAGGGAACCATTCTGAGTTTGTGTATATATATATATATATATATATATATATATATATATATATATATATATATATATATAATTTAGTGGTGGACCGGATATCTGCATCCGCATCATTTTTAATATCCGCACTTCTAACTGCGGATGTTATGTGGATATTACCTCTAATAAATTATGCAATTTACAATTAAATTAGCTTATAAAGTAGCTTATAAGGCCCAGTCATGTACATTTCATGTAAAGTATTATTATTAATGAACAAACAAATATATAACCCTCAAAATATAAATACCTGGTAACAGAGAAAATTGAATGAAACTTGTTTCATTGAATTTTCTGTCGCTGAAACTCTTGAGAAAGTTATTATTTTTATCAAAATGAAAACATTAATATTAATTTTAATTCTTATGCATTGCCTGCCATAATAGTAATATCACGAAATTTGAAAAATTATCTCATATATTCAAAATTCTATATTATATTGATAGATTAACTAAATATCCGCATCCGCATCTGCGGATATTGAAATTAAAGATCAGCATCCGCATTCGCAGATGTTGAAAAACTGACATCCGGTCCACCACTTATATATATATATATATATATATATATGAATAGAAACGACGTAAATAAGGAGCGTCTCTGCACACGGGGAAGAGAAATAACGAATAAATGAAAAATGAGGCGAACCGCCCGGGAATCGAACCCAGGGCCTTCCAATTGCCGGTTGGATGCGCTACCATTACACTACGGACCTCGATCAATCATAAATCGAAATTCTCCTACATAGGGCAGAAACCAATGCCCTGAGAGGGCACCCTCGCAAATCGTGAATATGTGCATTTAACTGCAATGACCACGCAGTATATAAATGAATAGAAACGACGTAAGTAGTATAACCGCAAAAGGGGAGAGTGCAGGAATGTTGCAGGTTATTATGTAATGTTGCAAAGGGGGGTGGGGGTTGTTGCAAAGGGGATGTTGCAAAGGGGGTTGTTGCAAAGGGGGGTGGGGGAAAGGGGGGGGGGGGGAAACTTGGAGGCGGCGTTATCCCCCAAGAGAAAGAAAGGAGGAGAGAAAGGAGGAGAGGTGTTCACCTGGCAGGAGCCAAGTGCACATTAAGACTTCAGCCGGGCTGGCGTTGTTTTATAGACTCCTAATCAGCCAGTTGGTGTAAATGGCTTGAGTTGCCAGATACCGCGATACCATTGTATACATTATTATAGACTCCTAATCAGCCAGTTGGCTGGTTGTCAGATACCTCTTTTTAGCAGTATTATTGCATACATTATTATTATATACGCCTAATCAGCCAGTTGGCTGAGTTGCCAGATAGCGCCATGTATTCCATTGTATACACTCTTATAGACTCCTAATCAGCCAGTTGGCGTAAATGGCTTGAGTTGCCAGATACCGCGATACCATTGTATACATTATTATAGACTCCTAATCAGCCAGTTGGCTGGTTGTCAGATACCTCTTTTTAGCAGTATTATTGCATACATTATTATTATATACGCCTAATCAGCCAGTTGGCTGAGTTGCCAGATAGCTCCATGTATTCCGAAGACAGAGTTGCCAGATACCATTGTATACACTATTATAGACTCCTAATCAGCCAGTTGGCTTAGAAGGCTTAAATATTGCCAGATACCTGTTGTATACAGAATACCGGTAGTAGAAGGCATAACAATAAACAACATTGCATCATTCTTTTTATTATAAATATATAGAAAATAAATATACATTTGAGGAATATGCGTATAACAGAAATATATACACACAATTATGGATATATATATATATATATATATATATATATATATATATAAAATAAAATATACATTTCATATACATTTGAGGAATATGCGTATAACAGAAATATATACACACAATTATGGATATATATATATATAAAATAAAATATACATTTCATATACATTTCAATATGTACATAACAGAAATATATACACATAATTATATATAAAATAAATATACATTTCAAATAAATATACATTTCATATACATTTCAATATGTACATAACAGTACAGGAGAAATATACACACACACACACACAATTATGGTGATATATAAAATAAAATATACATTTCATATACACTTCAATATGTACATAACAGTACAGGAGAAATATCAAGCAAAATATATATATATATATATATATATATATATATATATAAACACAAATCAATAGAAATATGCGTATAATCGTCAAGCAAAATATATATACAATTCACTTTTTTTCAAAATACTAAACTCGGTCTTAATCGAGTTTACAATTACATCATTATTGCTCTGCATTACGCAGTCTATGCGGCTTAATATTATTTCACCGCTTAAAGTATAGGGAAGCCTGTATTCGATATGAATGGCTTTCATATCGTTCAGTACTATTTTTGTCCCCACTTTACAACCGGTTGGCAAGTCATCTTTAAATACGTCTAGAATACAATCAAAAGCACGCACAAAGAGTTCATCGTTAGCTACATTATTAAACACAAGTTTATAAGAATGCTTTTCCAATCGAGGGTTTATTTCTACCGACTCGGGCTTTTCAATCGTGAACTCTTCACTCAACATAACGGCAATTGAAATAATCTTCTAAATCGTTACGGCAACTGCGCGTTATATAAAGAAATAGTTCTTCAGGGTGAACGGGTGTAGGTGAGCTCAGCCTTGTACCGATCAATTGCTTTGTACCAAAGTTCATGGTATTTCAAAGAGTCTAAACTTTTTAAATAAACATCCAGCACTAGACCATTCTCACCAGTCCTACACTCGGTAAACCCATCGAGCAGAGCAGTGTATGCGTATTCAAGAACTGTATCAAAATAAAGCATATCCGTAACACGCGCGTCTAATATAGATTTCAGTTTACGGAATCCGACGATTTCAAACATTCTGTCGAGGATGAAACGGTTTCGCGTAGGAATAAGAGCGTTATTATCAGAAGCATTCTTCCACATAAGCCTTATATCAATGCACGGCCGATCGTTATTTATACACAACGTACATACAACGGCGTATGAGGGCGCGTCACTAATCTGCTCTCTTCTTGTACCTACGTTAGCAGGTATTTTATAACGATCTTCACACCACTTATCAACTATCACAAAGATTCTATTCATCTCCTCGATACTTAAATAAACACGTTTGTTTGTCGGTCTACATTCCGTTTCCAGTACATAGCTAATGGTACCGGAATTACGCCTGAACACGCGCAACGATTTCGTCACGGACACATCGTACGAGGCGTTGAGAATGCTGCTCAAAGGAAGTTCCATCGTATTCGAGGAGCGCACGTCCACTCGGTTCAAGCTCTGAGATAACTATGAGCCGTGTGAGGCACAGACAGGAACGGTTCGACGGGCGGCTGACTCGATGATACGTGAATGGGCATGTTCGTACGACTCGAATTGTTGCACATATTTGTTTTTCCGTTTCGTCACTACCAGCCTACGCACTTTGGATAAGAACTAGGCGCTAATCATCTCCACACTCCGGCGCACTATTTGAGAGGAACATATGCTCATATTTTTCCTTTCTACCCATCAAACGATACTCGTCTCTAAAATCTGTTAAAAACTCACGCATGGCACTAGCCACAACCTCACTATGAACCTCATCATGATATACGTTAATATAGTGATAAAAACACCTAAGATTGTCCATGATCACGAGATTCACATTTTCAGACGTAGGGTATGAGTAATCGACATGGTGTAGCATGACGTAATACCGCTTGTCACACCACCCATCCACAAGGCTCATTATCCATACCTGCTGCTTCTCTTCTGCACGCGTTGTTTCTTTTACTTCACGGTGTATGTGAGACTTTATAAAGTTTAGCCCTGCAGCATACTTCAGCACATCGTCTGTGCAACGAAAGCCTTCAACAGTCTCACCAGAACATCCGTAGAGTATTTGTACATCTTGGAACTTCGCACAATCCAATGTGGCTTTAACACTTTGGGTGCCACGTCACACGTATGTGTGTGCCAGTTTTTTTTTTTTCTGGCGATGGCACACACATACGTGTGACACACATTTTTCAACTCCTGAGCGCAGCACACAAATATATGTGACAGTATAGGGAAATTACTATGTTATTTGAAATCTGTGGGCTCTGAGGAAAATTTGTATATATTATACTTGGTCGTTGGGGACAAAATTTATTAAATATCCAGTGTTCTGTTACAGTTACTCAAATCAGTTTATAGTGAAATATATTTAGCATTTTTATGTTTTATTTGTATTATTATGTGCATGTATAATGCACAAAATAATACTATAATGATAAAACTATAATGATATAAGTAAATGCATCCAGGTTCCGGCACGTGGAGCCAGGTGGATGGTGGAACCCTTTTTTTTTTTTTTTTTTTTTTTTTTTTTTTTTTTTACTTCCGTTGTTTTGGTTACAAAGACTTACATGAAAATACTTATTGTAATCTATTTAGGAAATAAACACAAATACATTTTATATAAAAAAAAATCCTTTTATTTGATTACAAAATACAAAGCCTTTTAGTGAATATAATTATTGTAATTTATTTATGAAAATCTCTAAAACATTCTAGACAAAAGAATGTTTCCCCAGGGCAAGAGCTGCAATACGTATGCACATTCTTAGCATGTTTCTTGCTTCTTCTCTGCCTCTCTCTTTTGTGATTTTTTCATAACATTGTTTGCATCTTCTTCTGATCTTTTTTCCTTGAACATTTTTCTTTTCAAGAATTAAATGTGATGTAGACGCTGGTCTCCTTTGCCGGGGTAAAGTCTCTTCAAAATCCAGGAGTGCCAAAGTTATTTCTCTTTGAATTCTTTCAGTTGCATCTTTTTGCCAGTTACTTTTTTATACACAATCCAAGCATTCACAACTGAGACTCCTAATAGAAGTGCAATGGCAAGCTTGCGGTACCATTTTATACCCTTCCTAAGTGCCGTTTCATAGGATGCCATCTGGTCAGAGATGTCTATTCCGGTCTTCCCCTTATTGTATGCAATAATTCCTAAGGGCTTCTTTCCACTTTTCCTACGATTTCTTTGCCTTTCTTGTGTATTGGATGGGCCTGGTTCTTCAGTTTCCCTCTCTTCTCTCTCTCTAATTTCCACAAGTTCAGGACTGTGTTTTGTTGATAATAACCGGACATCTCTGGCATCTTTCCATTTCAATACAACTATTCCGTTTTGTTCTTCCATTGCAATCATTTCCCCTTTTTTCAGGTCTGCACTCATTACCTCAGGTGGCATGTTCTTCTTTATTTTATAAAATATATAGTTATGTAAATATAAGATAATAATTTTAAGATTATAATTTTATAAATATTTATAATAGAATCTGAAAAAAAGAGAAAATAATGAAAAAAAATGTCACACACATGGTTGTGCCATGACCAGAAAGGCTAAATTTGTTACTTGTCACACACATGGGTGTGCCATGGGCTCATAAGGGGTGACTATTTAAAAAAATAAAAATGCATATGTTTAAAAAAATTATTAGAATTTTTAAAAATTTCTTATGCATTTCTGTTTCTCTATTCATGCCTATTATTAATTCACACAAAAAAAAAAATGGGCTGGTGGGAAATTTTTGCGGATTTGGGCGTGGCACCCAAAGTGTTAAAAGAGGCATAGGAGGGGGGAATAGGAAGTTTTTCGGTATCCACCACATCCTCACACTTTACTGAATACCATTTCATAAACGTTGTGCAAGCAATATTAAAGGTAGCCATTTCAATATACGTCTGATCTGAATACACGTCTGATCTCTCGGGCTTACTGCGGTCGACTGACCACGCAGGGACTCCCAGATAGTAGCATGACTCACGCAGTGGGCGGAGCTTAGAACTTTCACACACACACACACACACACACACACACACACACACACACACACACACACAAAGGAGAAAGTGAAACGCTATTTGATTTATTGAGATATTCATATATTTACAAATACGATTCGAGATATTCAAGTTATATATACATATATATTTACAAATAGATACGATTATATACAAGACGTGTGAGTTAGAAGCATCATTGGTATCCAAAGGGTACGGTATCATAGGTGCCAGGTAACTGGTAACGTTTCCTATAGGTGTTACGGCACACCATCGTACCCCTAAGTTCCTTCACGCCTCCCAGCTTCTGCGCCCGAAAATTGTGGGTGCCTACAATTAGTTGGTGAGGTTCCAAACATACTAGATCCTTCAACGACTCAAAGTTAACAACCTCCCGATTCGCATGGTTGAGCGTAATACCCTTTGCCTTCACGATATATTTCATTTCATCCCCTACCCTGACCCGTACCCCATAAGTCTTAGGTCCTGTTGAGATAAAAGAGTCGGCGTATGCACCGTCCCCATACTCATCCTTGATCTCATCAGTGAGCTCGCCGAGGAACTCCCCAATAGCGGGCATGTAATCCCTCCCTCTCTGTGAATATCACGCTATCTGTATCGGCATACAATACTCTCCGCCCAAGAGAATGCAATAGACCCCAAAGTTTTATACGGGCGTAGGCTGTTGTGAAGCTCGCCACAGGTATGTTTGTAACCCTTGAGGTATCTGTGGCAAATTCAGTGTTGTTGTACTTTATTACGTAAGTATTACCTACATTCACGATCTCCATGACCTCTTTATCGGGGGCATTGGCATAATCCCAGACATCGCTATAACTTTGTGCCAAATGAATGTTCCCTCTGCCGGTATTCTGCGCAAATTTTCCCCATAGACTGTTTAGACACAATTTTGCACTAAAGCGCTTGCCAGGATTCTTTACAATTTGGACACGATCAAGTTGTATACCTTCGCGGTCGCGGTAACGTTGAATATAGGCAGACTTTTCATCTTCGGTATCAACTCCTCGCGGATACCCTGATGCTTCAACCTTATCCTTCAAAAAGGCGTTTATATATGGTGTGAAAAGGTTGGGGAGCTTCTGAAACCTCCACACCTCGTGTATCTTCAGTATTCTATAACCATGGCGTACGGCTAGGGCCAGCTCAGGACTTGTATATACGCCTCTGATCTTACGCTGGTGGGGTATATGGTTACATTCGCCGTTATCCTCTTCCGCGCACTTCACGCACAGGGGAAACATGAGCTTGTCGTCGATAACGACAGGTAAGATCGGCATCCATAAATTGCGTGGGGGGAGTACGTCTACGAAAGAGAGCCCAAAGTAATGATCATTCAAATTTTTTGAAAATTCATTGATGGATGGTAGGCTAGGCCCCACCAGTTTCTCAGGAGCGCCCACGGGGTACGGATTGCTCTTCATCACGTATGGGTATAAAGAACAGAAATCGTAGTAATGGAGCTTCACGCCCTCCGTAGGTGGGAAGTATAGTCTGAAAGGATTTGTACGTCCTCCAAACAAGCTATCACCACATTTGAGAGGATCCAGCACCATTGAACGCTTGATCGTTTTTATTTCCTCACGGTATACATCGTCTGTCTCCATCCGTGCATCATATTCATGCTCCCACAAGACTTTGTGAGTGAACTGTGATCCTATAAGTTGATCGCGGGTGCGGGTCGATGCAAGACAGTCGGCAGGAGACCTACCGTTGATATCTCCGGTGACTCCGCACTCAGGACGGGGGCATCCATGCCACCAGCAACCGTTAAAGGAGTACACAGTCTTCACACCAGTGACACGGTTTTCACTTAACCCATCAACCCAAAAAACACGTCCATTAATCTTAATGGGTACTTCACCCGTGTTGCGGGCGTGCTTTATGTATACACCTGTTTGTTGCTGCAGGTGTATGAGCCAGTAAATAGCCTTGTGTCCGTAACTGCGGGGGTTGTTTCGGTGAATAATGGCTAAGGTGTCTTTAGGCATGAAGTTATTCTTGAACACCGTAAAACATAATGATGCGATGGTGGTTGCGACTTGCAGTGGATCGCATTTGAAACGGGCTATGTACATACTTCTAAAGGCCTGGAAACATACTCTAAGCACGCGCACATCATTCACGCAATAACGCTCACATTCATCAGCTATATTATAAGGGTTACTTTCATTAAAACTGTCGTAGTATCGATCAAAGTCTTCACGTTCATCCATGCAGTCAAAATAATGTTTGGGGGGTGGTGGGCCTACGTAGTTTAAAGTCTCGCTGGTGAGGAAAGTGTATGGGAAGTATCCTTTGGAAACTTCAGCTGCTACTCCCATCACCTTGGGTAGCTTTGCTAATTTACAAGGTGTGAATAATAAAGTATCTTTAAATTGTACATTGCCTCTTATCTGCATCTGTATTAATTTGTTGCCTCTTTTCAATGGATCACCTGTAAATATCTCAGAGGATTCGTGTTCAAGCAACTCCTTATAAAGGAACTGCGTGTCAAACTTTGCCCCGTTATGGGCGAGAATATACACAGTCATTTTTTTGAACTTGTCGGCTAACTTGACAATATAGGACACAAATAGTTTCACAGGACTATCGCCGACATTCGTTTTAAAAACGTTTGTCCGTTTACCGCATTTGGGGCACTCGTCACATTCGATACCCATACACTCATCACAGATGGTCTGGCTCACAAGTAAATGTGGAATTACCTCTTTGGTTTCAGCGTTCGTATATGTTTCTATATCGTAGTACACAGTTATACAAGGGTTATTTTTAGGCTTAGCATCTTTCATATAACACACATGCTTTACTCCATCCGCCTTATATTCCTCCTGGCATGTAGGACAGTGAATTACGTCGCACTTGTGCTTAAATTTTCCCCAATTATCCATTGTGTGAAACATACCACATTCACAGATTCTCATTTTCCTGCACGTACCAATTGATTTATGGAGATCAAAGCAGCTATTATTGAAAAATGTGCGTCTACACACATCACAGTCTCTCTTCTCAACTACACGGCTTTCACATTTGGTGCTTTTACACTGCTCACATACCATGTGACATTCTTTACAATGTCTCACTATATCATCCGCAAACTCGAGGCACCCCTTACACAAATCATGATGTCTCCCATATTTTCGACTTTTGTCATAACTCGCGTAAAGCCCCCTTATATTACGGATGGGGAGATACGTTGTTCCTGACAATCCTAAAATAAGTAGGGGCCTTGTACGATCTCTCACACAGCTTTTAAAAACATACACAGTCCGGCGGCGATCATCCAAACCAAATATAACTATGCGCACATTCATTTCCTGTTCTACCTTTCTCAGCTCTTCAGGACCCATATTACAGTCAAATTCAAGTTCACAGTCTACAGCTAGTTTACGGGCACGCTCAACGATCGTAGGCAGCCAAATTTTTTGAGTCCGTGTATTTTGTACAGTAAACATACGTGCTAAGAGTACTGCTATAAAGCCGCAACCACGATCGACGTTTATATGCCTTCGGTAAATAGTTGGAGAATTGAAGTTAAGAGTGTACGGTATGGCACTATGACCCGCAACACGGAATACACGGTCAATATTTACCGTGAAGTTGTCCATATTGAAGGCTATACTACTTTGGACGGCTTGCATTATACGCCCTAATATATATTCTACATCTTCAGCAGCCAAACGTCTAAACGGTACTATCACCCAATAATCGTCTACATCACCGTCATCTGACCCGAACCCAAAGGACAGACTCGTCCTGACCTCACGCTCGTCGCGATTCTGAAGAGCAAACTCTATAATATGCTGTACTACCCTGCGTATCCCGCGCTCAATTCCATTGCTATACATGACTCTAGGGTCGACCCTGACTCTATACCGATTTCTAGTCAAGGCGGGGGTGGGGGCTGCGGATCGCACTAACTCGAACGTAATAACATCCTCAACAGAACGGGGGGCGGAATTAGTGGATATATTAGGCGCTGCTGATGGGGGCCCTGTTGCGTAGGAGGGTTGGGGATCTATTATTGTAGACTTAACAGAACGGGGGGCGGAATAAGGGGGTATATTAGGTGCTGCTGCTGGGAGGTTGTTGCGTAAGAGGTTGAGGGTTGGGGGTCTGCTGCAACAGGTGCGTATTTCGGTCGCTTTATACCTGATGTGGGGTTCTCATACCTCCGCTTTGGACGTGCAACCTGTATCGCTGGTGAGGGTTCAGGGGAGGAGATCACAACTACACTGTCATCGTCATCCGTAATGATAGGTTGCTCTACCTCATCGTCGGTTCTGTGGGAGAAGAAATATAAGGATCAGCACTCAAAATTTGTAATATTTTGTAAATGACCCACTTAGGAGTGTGACGTGTTAGAAATGGACTCTGTAGAAAAATTCAGATTCACGAGCCCATCCACATGTATTATATCTGGACCTACAGGATGTGGTAAAACTGTGTTTATGCTTAAAATCATTAAAGAAAAGGGCGAGATGTTCTCGAAATTTGTGCATAAAGTTATATGGTGCTATTCGACGTATCAATCAGTGTTCAACGAGTACCAAGATGATATTTTGTTCCACAAAGGTGTATATGACGTTAATTCGCTAAAGGGAACTGAACATACAATCATTGTAATTGACGATCTCATGTTGGAGATGGATAAAACGTTTGCCGAGACATTTACAGTATACTCCCACCATTAACATAAGCGTGTTCTTCATCAATCAGAATCTATTTTTCAAAAATAGATACATGCGCGATGTGTCGTTAAATACGCAATATCTAGTCTTATTCGCGCAACGTAGAGATGTATCACAAATTGGGGTATTAGCCAATCAAATGTTCCCGAATCAGCGTAAGGAGTTTTTGGAAGTTTATAAAGAAGCTACAAGCACGCGTTACGGATATTTGCTTTGCGACCTTCATCCGCGAAACACGTTTAGAGTGCTTCTGCGAACGAATATATTTCCAAACGAGCCTGAAACGGTGTATATTCCAGAATGACAAAGAGACTAAAGAAATACCATGAATTAATAAAAATCTATCATCGACTGCCCCGGGCAATGCAGCAGATGTTTATTAAAAATATCGACGCCGACTTTTTAAAATGCATCTGTGAAATCTGTCTTAACGTTATAAATTGCAATGTATCAATGAAAACCCATCAGAAGGCTCGCCTACGCCGCTACAAGAACATAATACGTACACTCGCTCGTAAAAGTCAAACTGTAGCGAAGAAAAAACGAGTTATTGTGCAAACAGGAGGGTCATTTCTCCCCATCTTATTTTCAGTTTTGGGCCCTTTACTGACTAGATTAATATAATGAAGAAAGTGGTAGTGATTCCCCACGAGGTGTACGCTTCACTGCAAAGAGACACGGATCTAGATCCCCGTAAAAGCAGACTTAAAAGAATGGAAAGCGAATTGTTAGCCCTATTAAACAGTGAAAAAACACCTGATGAGAAAAGAATCTTATACCAAGAAGCTCTGCAGAAATTTCTTCACGAGTACGAAAATTATAAGAGCCCTACGGAGATTCCTGTGGTTATTAGGCACAGCACGGGGGACGATGGCGACATAGGACCTGTACCCGACGATACAGCTGATCAACCAAAAAGATTAGCCACACAACATATCGAACATGTATTAAAAAATACCCTCCCACTTACATTGAGGAGTAAAGGCTTAAGTCTTTATAATCTATTGAATGAGGATCCCGCCATACAATGGACCGATACAGGGGAGATCATTGTGGAAGGATCAAAGGTACAGGGATCGAATATCGTAGACATTGTCCATGATCTGGTGAGAAAGTGGGATAGGCCATCACCATCAGGATGGAAGCATATTAAAGCAAGACTACAACAAATAAATGTCCCTAAAACGTTGATAGGAAATCTGAACAGGTTAAAAGACTTGGAACATGCAACGCCTGGACACAATTGAAGGCGCCGTCACCCCCTGCGGTAACACCTTTGAAGAGGAGCAAGAAGAGGTTAAACCAACCCTACCCACGTGCCTCTAAAATACGCAAATGGCTAACGTATTAACTAAACGTTATTATGACATTTCTACCCCATCCTCTTACGGCGGCGTAGATAGACTGCACGTTTACGGAGTAGGAAAAAAAGATGTTGAAAGATTTTTGAGGGAGCAGGACGCTTATACGCTTCATAAGCCTGTGAGAAAAAGGTTTAAAACAGCCAAGACAACGGCTTCCTCGATTGATTCTATTTGGCAAGCAGATTTAACAGACATGCAAAGATATTCTGTGTATAACGATGGTTACCGCTACATTCTATTCATAATAGACGTATTCTCTAGATATCTGTGGCTAGTTCCTCTGAAAAATAAATCACCTGAAACAGTTGCTAAAGCCACCAAAACGCTAATGTTAAAAGAAAACAGGGTTCCTGGCTATTTTTGTACGGATATGGGGAAGGAGTTTATAGGCCGTGCTTTTCAGAATATGTTGACAGAGTTTAATATCAGCTATTACACAACCAATTCTATACATAAGGCTTCTTTAGCTGAAAGAGTTCAGCGCACCATAAAGGAACGCATGCACCGTTATTTTACACATAAAAACACATACAGATTTCTAGACATTCTGGAACCATTGGCATCATCCTACAACCGCTCACACCATCGCACGATTGGGGCAACACCTAACGAAGTTTTAGAAAGAGGTACGCTCCCGAGAAGAGATGGACCACCACCACCACCACCACCACCACACTCTGTGCGCTTCAAAACCAATGATTATGTAAGGCTGTCGCGTTCGGGGAATAAATTCGCAAAGGGTTTTGAGCAAGGATGGACACGCGAGATTTTTAAAGTTAGGGCTGTGAGACCTAAAGGTGTGATAATGATGTATTACATTGAAGATTTGAATGGGGAAGAAATCTCAGGAGGCTTTTACCGCGAGGAATTGCAGAAAGTTGCGTTTAATTTAGAAAAAAATGTGTTTAAAATTGAGAAAATTTTAGGAAGCAAAGGTTCAGGAAGGAGAAAAATGTACCTGGTGAAATGGCTAGGGTACCCAGAAAGCTTCAACACCTATATAAAAGCTGATGCAATAATGAAGCTTAAATAGTATGCAACATGGCTCCTAACCATTTCTACGTCACACTCCCGTCCTCCTCGTCCCTGTCTGTACACCCTAACAACACGCTAGCCAACTTTGTAACAGAACTCCATGGGCACATTGAATTGGGTCGTGATTCGTATGAGGTGGGGATATGCGAAATTCAGCTGGACACCGTCTTTTTAAATATTGAACATGAAGAAACCGTTTTTACGATTCTTAGAGACATTGACGAGTGTGAAAAAGCTGGGGTAGCTATGGATGAAACTATGCGCATCGCTTGGACTAAGATTGCACGGTATTACAGTACAGAAGTAAGACTAGGGCCGGGTCAATATGGTTCGGCCGAGGATGTTGTGAGAGGCTTAAACGTAAGTTTAAGAAACTCAAACCTTACGAATGATTTAGTATATGAAATCGTAAACAACCCTGCACATACACTAATCCTAAAATCAAAGACTAACAGATGTCTTAAAGAACATAGAAAGTTCAAAATTCTAACCAACGGCCGATATAGCGCAGCCTTCCAAAGAGACACATTTCACGAGACACAGTATAACTTGTCCAGATTAATGTATCAATTGAAGATGGAGAAATTGGCTGAAAGGTCCCCAGACATGTGCTATATTTACAGTAATATAGTGGAGCACCAGTTTGTTGGGGATACCCAGGCACGCCTGCTGCGCATTGCTCACATCCCCAACCATAGAGGAAGGAGTTTGAGTATTACATATGACAGACCCCATTATGTGAATGTCGCAACTAATTTAATAACCAATATCACAATATATATAAGAACGATTGAGGGCGAAAACTTCCCATTCGGTAACGGGAGCTTAACAGTGAAGCTACACTTTCGACGCACTGAGTTATAATGGATAGAAAGCCTTTCACCGTCTATCGAGGGATGCGATACCAGCGCGGTAGTGGACTTGGATCCATTTTTTCATCCATACTACGTACGGCTGTTCCTTTGCTGAAGAGGGGTGCCAGATACCTTGGAAGGAAAGCGCTACAATCAGGCCTTAACACTGCAGAAGACATATTGGCCGGGGCTAAACCTAAAGAAGCCCTAAAAAAACATTTAAAGCGTACACGGAACGAAATCATCAAAGATGCAAAGAGAAAAATGCGTGGTGGCGGGAAGAAGAAGAGAGGGCTCCCCAGAAGAAGAAGGGGTCACGTGGTATTAAACGTAAAAGGCTATCAAAAAAGAAATGCTGTAAGCGAATGAAACCTATGGTTGACCACTTTTTTGACTGATATAAGCTAAGGATATTGATCTCATGAATCATAGTTTGTTTACCACTTGTCGAGAGAGGAGTCACTATTTCGCCATGGCACGCTTCATCCACCCATGTAGTTCACAATGCTGTAAGTCGGAGCTGTCCTTTTTTGAGCTCCCGCCAACCCAAGTTTCTATTGAGCACAGTGACTTTATTACAATTAACCCTTTAAACACAATTAGTTCCCCGAGTGCACCTATAGAATTCGTGATACCCAGCTCAGGTCCTTACTTTTTTGATCCAAGCTGTGTGCACATGTACGCTAAGCTACGTATAGCCCATTCTGATGGAACGGCCTGCGATGACAAATATGCTGTATACCCTGAAACAAACTTTCTGCACGCCATATTCAACCAGTGTGACGTATATTTAAATCAGACCAACATATCGGCAGGCACGGGGTACTATCATCTACGAGCCTATTTGGAAAATGTCCTCAACTTTTCCAAAGAAGCGAAGGCTACCTTTTTAAGTGCGGAGGGATATTATCAAACTAAAGATGAAAATAGTATAAAGGACAAATTTAAAAATTCTAAAAAGAAAATATACGAGTGTTTTGGACGGTTGCACACAGATTTCACTTTCCAGGAGAAGTTGCTTGTGAACGGGGTGGATATGAAAATAAAGCTCACCCGCACGAGTCCTGAGATCTGCTTAAATCTGGATGCGAATCAAGAAGAGGGCGCAAAGTCCGTTGTGGTTCACATTATGGACACATACCTCCGCGTACGGCGAGTGAAATTAAGTTCACCAAAACAACTAGAAATTGAGAAAAATTTACTAAACGCTACAGTGAAATATCCTATTAACAGAGTGCAGATCAAACTATATACGGTTCCTGCAGGGTTGGCATCGAAGCAGATAGAAAACATTGCCCTGGGAAATCTTCCTAAAAGGATATTAATCGGCATGCAGGACCACGCTTCGGTGAATGGAAAATATAAAAAGAGTGCCTTTAAATTCGAGAATTTCGGACTTAAAAATATAACTCTATACGTTAATGGCACTGCTTTGGGTGGAACAATGGGTACGGACTATTCATCAGACGCGTGTTACCTCTTTGTGCCAGAGCCTATAGTAATCTGACCCATATTGCAGGTGATTGTGATGAGCTTGGTAATGGGGTAACGCAGGAAGAATTCATTGATCAATTTAACCTTTATCCGTTTGACATTACACCTGACTTATCTGCTAGCGTAAATACCCATTTAACACCACAGCAGAGCGGTAACATCTCAGTGCGGCTGGAATTCGCCAAGCCTATAGACGCTCCTATTAGTGTACTAGTATATCTCGAATCGCAAGCCCTAATAGAAGTAGATAGATTTAGAAGCGTTATCACTGACTTTTAAAATGGATGCTAATACACTTCAGAAAGTAATGGAGCGAGTCACACGTTCCAAATTTATCGGCGTGTTTGCGAAGAATGAAACATTGAGTTTGCCAAGTACGCGAGAATGCGGTAGTCTTATTGTGAACACAGACATCATCGGTAATGAAGGGATTCACTGGATCGCGGTCTATTTTAAAAATAGACAGCGCCTGTACTATTTTGATTCACTCGGTACTCAACCCTGGAGTGACCCTATTATTGTAAAATTTCTCGCTCAGTTACATATTCCCGAAGTTGTATGGAACCCATTTCGTATGCAGGGATATTTTACTAATGTTTGCGGAATGTACTGTGTCTCATTTCTCATGCATATGTCAAATGATAAAGAATTTATAAATTTTTTAAATTTATTTGACCCGTGTCACACTCACCGAAACGATGAAATGGTATGCAGACAGATAAAAAACCGTTTTCCAATTGTACGTACTCGTTGTATATTATAATGTTTTTGTTCGTATATTTGTATATTCGTTTATTGTACTGATTTCTTTCATTTAATAAATTTATGAAAATATATTGTCTTCTTATCCCAAAAAGATCGAAAAACACTTACATTATTTGACATTGTTGACTGATTAGTATATCATCCGTATTCCCTTCAAAAGATTGTATAACTCGTGTCAAATCCTCATCGGACCTTAAAGGAAAACATATACAGAGTATACAGACAGACAGATCCCCATTATGTGAAGATATCTTTGGTTCGAGGAGTGAACGCCATAAAAATTTCGATTTTAGCATAATGGGGAAATAACATTGATTGACATTTTTGACTAGTATCTATTTGACGAAATACTACAACTCTCCGTATATATATAAAATCGAATTATGGACACTTACATTTCTATGGTAGTCCCTTGCGTCGGATTGTAAGGAGCGTCACTGCAAATATCTTCTACGGTTTGCGTCGAAAATAGTTCGCCACAATCAGCCGCATTGAAAAGACTAATTGTGGTTAATGCTGCAGTATCACGTTCTTCATACAAGTCTGGGGAGACGTACAGGTCCATGGTGGAGGATGTGTGACACTGCTGACTGATCAGTATATCATCCATATTCCCTTCAAAAGAATTGTATAACGTGTCAAATCCTCATCGGACCTTAAAGGAAAACATATACAGACAGACAGACAGATCCCCATTATGTGAAGATATCTTTGGTTCGATTACCAATTTCGATTTTAGCATGATGGGGAAATAACATTGATTGACATTTTTGACTAGTATCTATTTGACGAATACTACAACTCTCCATATATATAAAATTCTAATTATGGACACTTACATTTCTATGGTAGTCCCTTGCGTCGGATTGTAAGGAGCGTCACTGCAAATATCTTCTACGGTTTGCGTCGAAAATAGTTCGCCACAATCAGCCGCATTGAAAAGACTAATTGTGGTTAATGCTGCAGTATCACGTTCTTCATACAAGTCTGGGGAGACGTACAGGTCCATGGTTGATTATTCACTGATGCGAAAATAGCTACTGTTACTCCCAACTGAAAATATCCCCTTTTATATGCACATTCGCCAAGCTCCGCCCAAAAGACCAGATGTTCGTAGTGATTGGCTGCCGATGTAGCTGGGTGGAGCTATGACGTGTACCAATCCGCTATAACGAGACCGGACGAGTAACATATATATAAAATCGAATTATAGGCACTTACATTTCTATGGTAGTCCCTTATATTATATTTTTTACTTACAAATTATTAGTATTGTTTGTTAACATAATTGTTAACTTATTTTATAATAAAGAAATTATATCCTAATTATATTTTAAAAAGAACATTCGGTTTCAACGTTAAGCTGTGGTCTAAGGCGGCGTGGCATGAATAAATACTAAAATAAATTAAATGTTAAAAATCTTTATTCATACGTTTTAAAAGTTAAAAATCTTTATTAATAAACAGGATAGAAGCTATGAAAGTCAAGGTAAACTATAGTTGTAAATTATAGTTAGGTTATACGATGTTTTTCGGGCATACTACTGCCTCGGGTTAAATGATCCTGTTATTTTAAATCACGTATTTGAAAGAGTTAATCATTATTGCTACATAGAAAAAATCGTGCATTACGATGTTTTTCGGATATACTACTGCCTCGGGTCAAATGGTCCTGTTATTTTAAATCATTATTTGAAAGAGTTAATTATTATTGCTACATAGAAAAAATCGTGCATTACGATGTTTTTCGGGTATACTACTGCCTCGGGTAAAATGGTCCTGTTATTTTAAATCACGTATTTAACGACACATCGCGCTCATTTCTATTGCTATATATGGCTCTAGGATCGGCCCTGACGAGATGTATTTCGTAGGTTAGGTTAGGTCTCTTACATATAAAAGTCCATGTGGTAGAGTAAGCAACGAACCCATCGACGAGATGTATTTCTGAACCCATGTTAAACTGGAGGTCTAATTTACGAGCGAGTGCACGTTCTTGCACCGCCGTAGGCGAGAAAGAGTTAATTAGTATTGCTACATAGAAAATCGTGCATTATGATGTTTTTTTCGATTATTATTTATTGAACAAAACTCTCGCTCTCTTTCTATATATATATATATATATATATATATATATATATAATATATATATAGAAAGAGTGGTCTGGAAGGAAGTTTACCAATGATTAAATTCTCTTTGCGAGTGACCCGTTGCCCGCGTCGGGCTAACCTTTGGTTAGCTTCCGCCCGAATTGTTCATTCTGACGAAGGTCAAGCTTTTCACTCCACCTTAGACCTACAGTTTAACGTGGATTCCGAACCACGACCCATCAGCAGCCCAGCGTCTTGACCACTAGGCCTCCTAGGGTACCCATTTATCTACCAACCACTTTCTTTTATTATGTGGAAGGATGAACAGCTGGGCTTTGCTGCGCGCCGGCTGCCGTCGGGTCTCGAACCCTGGGCCGATGGATTCGTAGTCCGCGACGCTAACCACTACACCACCGAGGCGGTATTTGTCATTACTTACTCGGACTATAGTGGATTTAATTATCCCAGAAGAGTTCCTGTTCCATGCACGGTCTGTGTGTAGCATATATATATATATATATATATATATATATTATATATATATATATATTGTGTGTACGTTTTTCCCTTGACCTTCGTCAGAATGAACAATTCGGGCGGAAGCTAACCAAAGGTTATCCAAAGGGTATATATATATATATATATATATTATATATATATATATATATATTTTTATTATTATTTTTACAATGAAACGGGGTCGGGCCGAAGAACGGGTGAGAGATCTCCCCCCAATATATATATATATATATATATATATATATTTATATATATATATATATATATATCATTATATTTCTATATGACACCATACAAATTACGCGTAAATATTTTCATTGTAGAAGTAATAAGAATGATAAAATTAATATCTGAAGTCAGTGGTGATTTCTGCTCGAATAGCTTGTAGAAGGATAATCCCTCGGCCCGAAAAAGGTCCCTAGAGACCTTTTTCGTTCGAATCGTGTCCCTAGAGACACGATTCGAACTGATTTAGCTTCTGCCTTTCATCGTGTGTGTGTGTGTGTGTGTGTGTGTGTGTGTGTGTGTGTGTGTGTGTGTGTGTGTGTGAGTGTTTATTATATATATATATATATATATATATATATATATATATATTATATTATATATATTATTGTGTGTACGTTTTCCCACTGTTATTCGTGACTTAAATATTTATAATAAAAATCAAGTGTCTAAAAAAGTTATTTAATAAGCAGAATTTAATTGGATTCATTGTAGAAGTAATTATAATGGCAATATTAATATTTGGAACATTGGGTTACTTATCGAGCTGTCTTTAAGAAAGGTCTCTCGCAAGCAGATTTTCTCCGAAACCAACCTCGCTATAGTGGACTGTGTTTTGGGAAAATCCAACTTTCTTCGTTTCTTTTAATTTCGTTTTTCATTTTTTCTTCGCAGGGAATGAGGCTATATGTTTCATAAGTTTTCATCTCGTTTGGTGGAGTTGTATCGTAAATTATCGTATTTCGAATTGTATCGTAAATGATCATTTCGTTTCGTTATTCGTGAGGGCTGAATTATGGATAACTATGTTATTTGTTTCGTTCATCTTCAAGTTTAATGAAGCTGGGTAACTTTGTTAATTCTATTATTGCGTAAATTTTTCTAATGTGTTACTGATTAACTATAAATATATATTGTGGTATTTTATATATATATATATATATATATATATATATATATATATATATATATATATATATATATCAGAAGATATTTAAAAGACTGATACAATTATAGTAAACTTATGTCGAAATAGTTTCCCATAAAATTAATTGTTTTCTATTATGGCGTTTTCGAAGGTAAACTATGTTATTTGTTTCTTTAAGTTCAATGGAGTTAATGTTAAATTTGCTTCTAAACTAAAATTAAATGTTATAAAATAAATATATATATATATATAGCATAATAATATATCTAGCAATCCGATCATTGCAAAAAAACTGGAAAGGTATGCAATTAATAAAGGTGTATTTAAACAGAATTTAATTGGAATAACTATCGTCATATATGTGTTACACGATTAATGGGACACATGGCGCTATCTGGAATACCTTGCGCTATCTGGCAACTCAGCCAGAATAGAGGATTATAAAAGATCGCGAAGCTGGTGAAGAACCATTCCCCCCTCGGCTCCGGCCGAGTAAGGAGCTCTGCTCCTTCTATTTCAGGCCCTTTGGTAAACCCCATAGTGGCCTCTTAGGTTAGGGAAACGAAAATAAATTGGGGAGAACTCCACTCTGTCCTTCAGGTGTCTCTCTCCCTCCTTCAGCTCTCTCTCTCCTGCATGTATCTTCCTCCTTCAGGCGTCTCTCTCTCTCTCCTGCATGTTTGCCTCCAGCATGTGTACATCCAGCA
The DNA here is from genome assembly GCA_023014485.1 of Bathynomus jamesi. Classification (NCBI taxonomy): domain Eukaryota; kingdom Metazoa; phylum Arthropoda; class Malacostraca; order Isopoda; family Cirolanidae; genus Bathynomus; species Bathynomus jamesi. Next base: position 352,917 of record JAJOZX010002332.1, on the reverse strand, counting down.
TGTGTACTCCTGCATGTGTGCGTGTACCTCCAGCATGTGTACCTCCAGCATGTGTACCTACTGCATGTGCACTCCTGCATGTATGTGTGTACCTCCAGCATGTGTACTCCTGCATGTGTACCTATCCTCTCTCCTTCATGCGTCTCTCCCTCCTACAGGCATCTCTCTCTTCTTCAGGCGTCTCTCCCTCCTACAGGCATCTCTCTCTCTTCTTCAGCTCTCTCTCCTTCAGCTGTCTCTCTCTCTCCTTCAGGCGTCTCTCCCCCCTTGGCTCAGCCAACTGGCTGATTCTGGCTGATTAGGAGCCTATAAAACAACGCCAGCCCGGCTGGAAGTCTTAGTGTGCACTTGGCTCCTGCCAGGTGAACACCTCTCCTCCTTTCTCTCCTCCTCCTCCTTTCTCTTGGGGGATAACGCCGCCTCCAAGTTTTCCCCCCACCCCCCTTTGCAACAACCCCCATTTGCAACAACCCCTTTGCAATATCCACCTTTGCAACAACCCCTTTGCAACAACCCCACCCCCTTTGCAACATTACATAATAACCTGCAACATTCCTGCACTCTCCCCTTTTGCGGCTATACTACTGGCGTGCTTTTAAAGAGTCACTCATTTTGGATTAATCATTGTGAATCTGAAACACGAAATTGAATTTCTAAAGGTCACAGAACTTAGAAACGTGTGTGATGACTCGTTTTCAGCTAAATTCAGCATGAGAAAGCCATTTCTGAGGTTATTTTGGGGTTTCAGGTTATTTTGGGGTGTCTCACTCCGTCAGTTTGGAAACTGCGGAAAATCCCCAATTTCAACATGGCGGCCAGCGGCCATATTTGATTTTGGGGGTCAAAATGACCTCCAAACCCCATAATAACCTCAGAAATGGATTTCTCATGCTGAATTTAGCTGAAAATGGGTCATCACACACGTTTCTAAGTTAATTGGTTAAAAAGTTAGAAATACAGTCATTAGCATAATTTATGCTGATTATGTATAAAATTAAGCATGTGTATGCATAGATACAACTTGTGTCTTGGGATAAATTCTTTCCTATGGCAATAAGGAACTTCCATACCAAAGGAGACCTTTGCATCATGATTTGAAGTGGACACCCTATTTTGTGCACTTAACATGTCTACTATAAGCCCACTGAAGAAAATAAATAAGTTCATTTCAATCCGGAAGAAAGTATGAAACCCTTTATTAAAGTTATTATTAATAAAATAAATGTTAAAAGTTTAATATAATCAGCCCACCCCAAATAAGTGCCGGGTATAACAGCAAGTAATCAAATAAATGAAACCACATTTCCTTAAATATTTTGCTTAAATTGTTAGGTAGAAAAAAAAAAATATATATATATATATATATGGGTTGGGCAGAATAATGGAAACGCTCGCATTTTTGATACTGTATTTTTTATATCCTTAATGGCGTTATATACTTTACTCAGTTGATATGTGAATGCATACTGTATACTGTAGTATTGAGAATATCTTTCATTTTAATATGCTTATATTGGTATTTCCTGTTGTTGCAGAATAAGTAAATAAGAAGCATAATAGTCTAAGCCCATTTGGTTGGTGTCTCAGCATTTAAAGTCGTGTGATTGTCCCTACATCTCGAGGAACAGTCCTAAAGGTTATGAGCACACTGAAAGAAACGGAAAAAAACTACTCTACACAATCACAATAGTGTTCCCATTATTCTTTCCACCTCCAAATTCATTCGAGCTTTTGCAGTGGTTGGTGTTCTGATAGGCTTTACTACAGTTCCCATAACATCGTTTTGAATGATGCTGGTCTTTTCAAACTAGTGTTAAGTTCTGAACAAAGTCTTGATGCAGCAGTCTTTGGTTCATGTTTCACAGGTTGTAAAAAAAAGGTTCTTCTCTCACATTCTATCAGTGTTGCTTGTCGACCAATATATTGCTTATTTGACTTAGTTTTTTTTTTTCATTTCCTTTCATGTATTCATAAACGTGTGGAACTTGTGGATGATTCCTCGAGATACAAGAACAATGACACGACTTTTGATACTGAGACACTTTACAAAACGGGTTCCAACTATCATGCCCCTTTCACAGTCAGTAACATCTTTTCCATGTGCCATATTTTTATTTATTCTGCAAGAACAGGAATAAACCATTATCAGCAAATTAAAATAGAAGATGTTCTCAACGTTATATGTATTCACATATGAACTTAATAAAGTATATAATGACATTAATGATATCGGAAATACAGCATCGAAAATGCATGTTACCATTAGGCTGTCCAACCCGTCTATCTATCTATCTATCTATATACAGGGTGAGTCACGACGAAATGTCACAACTTAGGGAGCTTATAGCTGAGGTCATTCTCAGTCAAAAACTTCCTTTGAATATAGGTCCGATTCTTAACGGTTATGGAACTATAGATGTTTGAATTTCAACCATGCGCATGCGTGACCTTGAGCTGAATTGACAGTTACTTACCAAACCGAACTAACTATGCAGTAGAGTGTTGTGTTTCACAGTGTGCAGTTGATGTTTTGTGCGTTCAGTATGCCTTTTACTTTTTCAAATGCCGAATATGCCGATGTAGTGTATATTTACAGATTTTGCGATGGAAATACTACTGCTGCTGTCGCTAAATAGCAGCGACGTTTTCCAAATCGAAGAATTCCGGATCGATGAGTGTTTAGCAACGTTTTCCGGAAATTGTGAGAGAGCGGTTCATTTCCTAGTGTTACTGTTTTATCTGAGCGTCCAGTACAACAAGATGTGGCTGAACAAGAAAATATTATTCAGATGGTACAGCAGAGTCCTCATGTTAGTACGCGAAGGATTTCCACACGTCTTAGAGTTCCTCAAACGAGAGTATGTAGGACGTTACACGAAGAAGGCATGTATCCATACCACGTACAGCGCGTTCAGCATCTCCAACCTGGGGATCGTGCCCAACGGCTGGAATCTTGTAATTGCCTCAATGCTGATCGACAATTGCATCGATACGTCTTGTTCTATGATGAGGCTCAATTTACCCGCGACGGCGTCAACAACACTCGCAATTCGCATGTGTGGTCAGAACTGAATCCTCACGCCATTGTGGAAAGTAATTTTTAACATCGGTTCAGTCTCAATGTGTGGTGTGGTATTCTCTACAGTCAGCTGATTGGTCCGTTTATCTTCGAAGGTGGTTTTACAGGTGACATTTATCTACGATTTCTGCAAGACGAACTGCCGCCACTGTTAGAAGATGTACCTTTGGCAACACGATTGCGTATATACTTCCAACAAGACGGAGCTCCTCCCCATTTTAGCCGTGCATTGAGAACGCATCTCGATACTCGCTTCCCTGTTCGATGGATCGGTCGTGGTGGAGCATAAAATTGGCCACCTAGGCCTCCGGACCTAACCTCTCTAGATTTTTATCTGTGAGGGCGCATGAAAGAGCTGGTGTAGCAGAGAAAAGTGGAAACACGAGATGCATTGCTCTGTCGCATTTGGATGCTGCAGCCCTCATAAAGGACAATCGTAATGAACTAATCCGAGATACACGCGCAATTCACAGACGAGCCGCGATGTGTATCGAGGCCGAGGGTAGTCATTTTGAACAGTTATTTTAAAGTCATGAATAAAAACTTTAGCAGCTATTTGTTCGCTTATTCTTATTTTTAAACATTCAAACATCCATAGCTCCATAACCGTTAAGAGTCGGACCTGTGTTCATATGAACCTTTTGACTGGAAATGACCTCAGCTATAAGCTCCCGAGATTATGACATTTCGTCGTGACTTACCCTGTATATAATAGGCTAATGCTGTCTGTCTGTCCCACCCTCAAACACACAAATGGCTTTTTGGAGAGAAAAAATATTAAGTAGAAGTTGTTTAAAATTAATCGAAAGCTACGGGAAAATTATAATTTTTTCAATCAGACAAAAATTTTTATTTTTACCTATATATATATATATACATATAACTCTGTCTGTCCCACCTTAAAACATGGAAACGGCTCCTCGAGAGAAAAAATTATTAGGTAAAAGTCGCTTAAAATTAATCGAAACCTACGGGAAAATTATTGAATGCTCGATTAAGCTAATTAAATGGCCGGTTAGGTCAACTGTACGCCCTTCATGATTGGTTAGGTTGTCTTGATATTTTCGTTAGTTTTAACGAAAATATCACAACTTAACCTAACCAATCATGAAGGGCGTACAGTTGACTTAACCGGGATTTCAATTAACCTAACCAGTTGGTAGAGTCTAGAGTTTGACGGTCCCGTAGCCATGATTTGGCACAGGACTCCAAAACCAGCGCGATGGTCGCGTAGCCTACAAGCTGCGGGTCCGTCGCGACGGTTCTAGAGGGAGCCACTTCGAAATGATCTATGTATATACTGTAAAGCTGAACTCGGATAATGTTTGTTTGTTTGTGTATGTGCTCATTCCGGGAAATATTATTAAAAAAAATAAAATTGCCCCTATTGATTCTTCAACCGTAGTAGTTTTACCACCATTTTTACTGTATATAGTGCAAAACATAGTCTACACAATGTCCTCTCAGCTCATTAACTCTGCACACGAACAATAAAATTTTGCAGAGTATCTGTCAAAATCTGAGAAATTTTTAAAGTTGATTCTTTTGGTTCTTCTCTTGTGTGTAGATTTTGTTTAAACACACTATCTTTGAAATAACCCCACAGATAAAAGTCACAGAGATTTAGAGTTGGTGATGCTGGTGTCCATGATATTCCCTTATCATATTCCGCAGGAAATCCATGTAAGAAGTGAAGTACCTCATTACTAGTGTGAGATGTGGCACCATCTTGCTGGAACAAGGCAGTAGTCATGTCGATGCTGTATCCCTCAATGAATGGAACAAATTCGTTCTGTAGTATGTTGAGATGAATGTTAGAAGTAACAGTGGTGGGAATGAAAACAGGCTCAAATATTCTGACGCTCGATAACGCACACCATACTGCAAAGAATTAATGAGCCGAAAAGATATCACACAGAGCATAGTTTGCACTAGAGGATTAATTCTCCATGTGTAGAGAAGATACAGTAAAAGTTTTATGCTTTTATTTCAGTTAATAAGAAAATCAACCTTTTAAGGGGGCAGATATTTTAAAAAACACCATTTTATATACATATAAATAATATATATATATATATATATATGTTAAACACAGACCGTGCATGGAACAAGGAACTCTTCCATGCACGGTCTGTGTTTAACATATAGTTTCTCTCAGGGGACCATTCTGAGTTTGTGTGTATATATATATATATACAAGGAACTCTTCCATGCACGGTCTGTGTTTAACATATAAGTTTCTGAGGGACCATTCTGAGTTTGTGTGTATATATATATATATATATATATAATATATATATATATATATATATATGAATAATATATATATATATATGCATATAACTGCAATGACCGCGCAGTATATAAATGAATAGAAACGACATAAGTGTTGAGGAACGTCTCTGCACACGAGGAGGAGAGATAACGAATAATGAAAAATGAGGCGTACCGCCCGGGAATCGAACCCAGGGCCTTCCAATTGCCGGTTGGATGCTCTACCATTATGCTACGGACCTCACTCAATCACAAATCGAAATTCTCCCACATAGGGCAGAAACCAATGCCCTGAGAAGGCACCCTCGCAAATCGTGAATATGCGCATATAACTGCAATGACCGCGCAGTATATAAATGAATAGAAACGACATAAGTGTTAAGGAACGTCTCTGCACACGAGGAGGAGAGATAACGAATAATGAAAAATGAGGCGAACCGCCCGGGAATCGAACCCAGGGCCTTCCAATTGCCGGTTGGATGCTCTACCATCCATTATGCTACGGCCCTCACTCAATCACAAATCGAAATTCTCCCACATAGGGCAGAAACCAATGCCCTGAGAAGGCACCCTCGCAAATCGTGAATATGCGCATATAACTGCAATGACCGCGCAGTATATAAATGAATAGAAACGACATAAGTGTTAAGGAACGTCTCTGCACACGAGGAGGAGATAACGAATAATGAAAAATGAGGCGAACCGCCCGGGAATCGAACCCAGGGCCTTCCAATTGCCGGTTGGATGCTCTACCATTATGCTACGGACCTCACTCAATCACAAATCGAAATTCTCCCACATAGGGCAGAAACCAATGCCCTGAGAAGGCACCCTCGCAAATCGTGAATATGCGCATATAACTGCAATGACCGCGCAGTATATAAATGAATAGAAACGACATAAGTGTTAAGGAACGTCTCTGCACACGTTCCTTAACACTTATGTCGTTTCTATTCATTTATATACTGCGCGGTCATTGCAGTTATATGCGCATATTCACGATTTGCGAGGGTGCCTTCTCAGGGCATTGGTTTCTGCCCTATGTGGGAGAATTTCGATTTGTGATTGAGTGAGGTCCGTAGCATAATGGTAGAGCATCCAACCGGCAATTGGAAGGCCCTGGGTTCGATTCCCGGGCGGTTCGCCTCATTTTTCATTATTCGTTATCTCTCCTCCTCGTGTGCAGAGACGTTCCTTAACACTTATGTCGTTTCTATTCATATATATATATATATGATTAATATATATATATAAATAATATATATATATAAATATATAATATATATATATATATTTATATATGAATAATATATATATATATATATATATGAATAATATATTAATATATATATATATATAATATATATATATAAATAATAATATATTTATATATATACAGGTTGTCCGAGAATTATCTGTACAATTTTTGGCTGTTATTAAAAGTCAACCATGAAGTGTAGAAATTCCAGTTTGTCCCATTTTACAGAGAATCTCATTAAGTTTTTTCTGATACCAAGTTTTGACAAGTTTTTTAGAAATTCCAGTGTGTCCGAAAATTATCTGTACAATTTCATCTTTTAATAAAATTCTTGATAACACGTAAAATTCTTAAACAAGATTATTTAGAATCTGTATTTTCAAAAGTTTCTTTTATTAAAGTAACGTTGTTACAAACATTCGATATGTGCACCATCAGTGATTCGCAAAACATCCAATCGATAATCCAAATGTTGCCATGTACGCCGTAGCATATCCACATCAATTCGCTCAATAGCAGCTGTGATTCTTGCTTTTAAATCATCAATGTCTGTCACCCGCGTATTGTACACAAGATCTTTGACGAATCCCCAAAGAAAGAAATCACAGGGTGTGATGTCGGGAGATCTAGCCGGCCAATGAATTGCACCTCCACGGCCAATCCACCTGTTTGGGAATGTCTCATTCAGGGACTTACGGACGATCAAGGCCCAATGTGGCGGTGCGCCATCTTGCCGAAAAATGATGCGTGGATGAGGTGCTTCCAATTGCGGATAGACAAAATGTTGCAACATGTCCAGGTAGGTATTGGAGGTCACTGTTGATTCACCGAAGAAAAATGGTCCAATCACGCGATCATGTAACAGGCCACACCACACATTAACTTTAGGACTGTCTCTGATGTGCTCTTCTATGCAATGTGGATTTTGTGACCCACATATGCGCAAATTTTGTTTGTTTACCTTGCCTGAAACATGAAAAGTTGCCTCGTCCGAAAACATGATTCTTGCCAGGAACGCATTGTCCTGGTCGACTCTGTCAAGCAGAGTCATTGCAAATTCCTTACGGGAGACCTTATCTTCTTGCGTAATCTGTTGCAAGATTTGCAACTTGTAAGGATGCAACTTCAAATGTTTACGCAAGACATCATGCACTGTCGAACGAGGTATCTGTAACTCTCGTGATGCAATTCTTGTCGACTTGCGTGGACTGCGAACAAAAGCCTCTCGAATGCGCTCGACATTTTCAAAAGACGTTCGAGGCCGCCCTGCTCCTTTCTTATGCTCTACACTTCCAGTTTCCTTAAACCTTTTATACCAAGCTCGTATGGTTACTCTTGATGGAGGGTTTCTGTTGTAATTAGTTCTAAACCTTCGTTGAACTTGTGTATCTGATTTTGTTTCGATAAACCATTCAACACACTGTGCTTTCTCCTGTGGATTCATTAAGGATGAGGGGTGTGTATGAATATCTGAAAAAAAAAAACTTGTCAAAACGTGTTATCAGAAAAAACTTAATGAGTTTCTCTGTAAAATGGGACAACACTGGAATTTCTACACTTCATGGTTGACTTTTAATAACAGCCAAAAATTGTACAGATAATTCTCGGACACCTGCATATATATATAATAATATATATATATATAAATAATAATATATATATATATATATAAATAATATATATATATATAAATAATATATATATATAATAATATATATATATATATATTATATATATATATATATAAATAATATATATATATATTATATATTATATATATATATATATATAATATATATATATTATATATATATATATATATATATATTAGGGTGGTCCAGAAAATCGAAGTTTATTTTTTTTGTGCTCGGTGTTTATTTGGTTCCTTTCCCCAAGAAAACACCGCATACCAAGTTTTAGGTCATTATAACTTTCTTTAGGGTATGTACAAGAGGACTAAGAAAAGCTCACATTTGTTTGATCTCTTTCCCTATAGAATGACTCTTGTATTAGGAAAATAATACTCAAGTATTACATGTCTATAAGTAAATTATTATTTAAGTGATTAATTTATTAATTAGAGGCAAACGAAACACAAACAATGTTGATTGAAAAGAAAAGGAAAACAACGCTCCCGTCCTCACGATTACAAGTTAGCCTTGCTTGCACTAGGAAACTGGCGTCGATGTGTAGTAACCACCTGCAGCATATACTGTTTCTGTTCTTCGTTCTTCGTAATGGAAGCGTTATAATCCTGACTTAGCTTCACCCCTCTTTGAGCCACATCATTCACTACCAGCATATCTCGGAGGACTTCCTTGGCCTGGAGGAACTGCAGATCATCCTTCGATTGGGATAGATCTTTAGAGATGAATCCGGAGCCTAGTAGCGTGGTCTGGAAGAAGCGGTTGGTATACTTGGATGCCAGCTTCTTCAGCTTCAGTGACGAAATGTCCTCTTCCGGCACTTTAATTCTCTTCAGTGGATCTTTCTCTCCTCCCTTACCTTCATGAACCCCAGGATTCTTCTCTTCTCCATGTTGGAAACTGCGTCACTGAATAGAGCCAGAGCTACCAACTCCTCGCTCAAATACCACTGATGTCGTTGGAATGCCTTTGCAGCTGCTGCTCCAACTGTTCCAGCCACTTTATTCCCATAGTCGTGAATTTTCTTAAGGAAGGAGATATCGTTGCTCGGGGCTTCAAAGATTATGGGAGCCTTGAACCATGCCGGTCCGTAGACAAGAGCAACAAAGAGGGCCATGGTTTGAATGGACTTCTCTTGCATGGGGAACACCTTAAACTGAGGTTAAAACATGAATATTTGGAGACAGTATATTGCCTTTGACATCCAGCAAGCATGGTGTATGGGGCCAGGCTATTCAAATCGAATCCTTCGGGGAGGTGTCCCACCTAGGAAGACTACGCTAAGCTCCAGGAGTCGGCGGTAGTCGACGCGGGATTGCGTACACTCAAGAGCTTTTATGTAGTAGTCAAGAGCTTCTTGTACCCACTCAGGGTTCTCTTTGAAAACTGCACTGACGTGGTCGTCCATCATTCCAGTCTTGAAGTTTGCTTGATTGACCCGCTGTCAATTCTTTTGGAACTGTTGAAATAGGAGAATCTCCGAACCGCTGGACGATCCATGAACTGTCTTGAAGACGTCTCTGAGAACGATCTCCAAGATGTGGTGTCTGCAAGCAAGGTGGAGTAAATTTCTTCCCAGTCGCTGTTCAATCAGAGTGCATGCTCCACCAATATGACCCGTATTGCTTGGAGTCGTATCAAAGCTCATGGCGACGACTCGGTCTTCGACCTTCCAATCCTTCAAGGCCTCAACCACGGCGTCTGCTTGCGCCATTCCTGTTCCACATGCGAGCTTCGAAACACCCAGGAATTGGATGTTCTCCTCTGACGATGACGAAACATCCTTCCCAGAGACCAGTACTGGGAGACGATTGACGTGGTCATTTTCTGTAAGGAATGGAAGGAGTTTCCCGTCCCAATGAACAACAATTCCAGTATTGGCGCCAGAAGATGAGACACTTGTTTCACAGAAGTGATGTGGTCACTGCGATGTCGCATAAGAGTTCTGAGTGTGGAGCGATTGATGGCCAGTTCATCAATGTTCCCTCCAAGGTTTTTCACAGTAGCTGCCACGATGTGAACTGCCTCACGATCGCTGGTGTTGGTTTTATCCAGGGCGGCAGCGAGACCAGGGGACATGAAGGTCTTAGGCCTCGTTTGAGGTGCAAGACGAGGAGCTGCATTTGACGGGCCAGGGACCTGAAAATATGGATCCATTCCAATTCGAGGCATCTTCGGAAATGAACGAGGGCTTCATCATCAGAAGAGGTGCTGGTTGACTCCAGCTGAACGATCTCTTGCTCTTCACGCATCTGCTTCTCTGCTACTTCCTTTTGCTTTCTGGCCTTCTTCTTAAGATACTTCTGTTTCATTTCCTTCTTAGCCAGGGCTTCGTCGACTCGTCCCATGTGAAACTTGCGTTCCCTCTCTTGGTCTTTCAAGAAGACTCGGTCTTCCTCTATCCGGATCAGTCTTTCTACATCATGATGCTTAATGTTGAAGAGCTTTTCAAGATTGTTTGAGAACTCTTGTTCCTTCTGCATTTGTGGCTTACTTCTCCTGTTGGAACCCTTTTTCAACTTCTCCCACGTGGACAGGATTCCATTCAGGGCTCCTTTGATATTCCGCTCCTCTTGAGTAGGGATGCGGGCCATTCTCCAGATATCCATGGTTTCCTTCACCACCATATTGATGCACTCGTTTTTCGTAGGAATTGACTCACTCATTTTCAGGGGATGAAAATAACGCTGGAGAACTTGCCCAAAAGTAGGCAGACGGGACTTAGGAATCGCTTCGATGGTGCCGTCAATCAAGTAGATAGTTGTTTTCTTACGCAATGCAGTTGCCATCATTACAACCTAGAAAGAGAAACCAAAAATTGACATTTTTTATTACTATGGAAATAATGTAGAAATACAGCAACTTCAAACATGTAGACTTTTAAAGTCACACTTTAACACTAAACATGCAGTAATGTGTATGAATTTTTAGCAAAAGTTATTATTCAACATAAACCAAAAACAATAACGCAGTAATATAGCAACTTTAAGCTTCATAGCAATTTATAACGCAATAGAAAATATAGCAATTTCAAGCATTTTAACGTTATTTTAACGTTATTTTAACGCATTTTAACGTTATTTTAATGTTATTTTTTAGGACTGAACTTGCACTAATGTATATCTCTTTCCAGAAAAAAAATTATTATTCAACATACGCCAAAAATAATAACGCAATAGTAATATAGCAACTTTAAGCGTCATAGCAATTTATAACGCTATGGAATATATATTCACCTTAATTAAATATTCATATTAATTATTAATTAATTGTTAATCAAATATTAATTAAATATTAATTTATTAAATATTCACCTGAGTCATTAAAAAGCAAGATAAGATAAATGATTCGTAGTGATGCGCGAACACTCTTGCTGGGAGAGTAACTGAGGAAAACCGTTAGTATTTAAAATACGATGCCAAGTCGTAGTGTGCTCAAAAATAAGAGTTGCCAACTGTAAACTTAATTAATTAGTTACTTAGGAACGTAATTTGGAATTAGAAATTGGGCGAATTGCGCAATTTTTTTTTACGTTCCGAGTTATGCCTGCTAAATAGGCCACGTCAGAACCGAGCATTACAGGGCATTAAAAATGGCAGCCATGTGCATACCCTAAATATTAATTACTTTAAAAAAATATTTAAATGCGTTAGTTTCTCATTTAGTGAGTGCGTTTGGGCTATGAACACACAAAAATTTCGGAGAACAAAATTTCACCCCCTTCTGTGGACCACCCTAATATATACGGTGTGTATATATACAGTGGCCTACGGATCACCGATTTGATGGGGCTAAGAAAGTAGGCTTACTATAATTACTGAATAAAATTGAAATGAATAATTAGGGGTCACCAGGTCTTTTGCAGACCAAATAACGTTTAATAAAGAGAGAGAGAAATTACTTTGTTGTTTTGTGTTTAATTAGGAAAATAAATCAATTATTTGTTTATTGCGATTAACAGTTCAATAAAGGTATTTATAGTGATTAACAATTATATAACGGCATTTATACTATGCTAAAGATGACTGATTCTTAGCAATAAGCAATGATTATATAGTCTAGTTGTTAAGTAAATACACTAATTCAGATAGGCTAAGGAGATATGCAGAGGTGAACAGAGAATAAATAATGAAACCTATTCATAACTGAAATAATGAAAGTACGGTATGGCACAGTATATGGATTACGTCGGAAAATGATTACAGGGGCACATAAACAATCAGATGCAAAAATAAATGAGTTAAATGAAAGAACACAATAACAGGGTGATGCAACACTACGGTATTGGTACATTACTTGAACAGTCCTATTGCGGTCTTAACGAGAGAGTTAGTTTGAACGGTAATGGAAACACTTTTAGGGCCTACGTGATTAGGCAGAGCTTGTGGAAGCACGACGTAACAAAAACACTGTAGGCCGAGTAAGGGCCGACAAGTGGCTTACCGCCACGCTGCATAACTCTGGAAACTGAAGATCTACGTGAAGGTTTGACCGTATTGCGTTTCGCCGTAGATGACCTTGGAAACTGTAGACCTACGTGAAGGTTTACGGACCTGGGTTTCTGGTGATTGCTTCTGCAGGTGGACTGGCCTTACCGGCGAGAGAATGAGTGTTGAGGGCCAGAAGAAACTTGTTGAGAAGGGGGCCAACAGAAACTCCTGCAGCAGTGATGTTGCTTCTAGCAGGATGAAATTGTAGAGGGCCTTACTTGATGATAGACTTCGTGTATGCTCGATCGGAGCCTTGAAGGAACAGCGGGCCGCTATCCGGCGAAGGCCGGAGAGCGGGTGGCGTGACGAGTGGTGCTACCGACGAAGGTGCTGACGAGACCAAAATGAGAAAATGGCAAGTGAGAATGATTTGAGGAAGAAACGGCATTTTATAGGCCTTGGTGACGTCCTCTGGTGGTCGTTTCGGGAAATACCACAAAATATGTGTTTCCTGTGGGCCTGTTTCATGCCCACGTGTATAGCCTTTGTTTTGATTCCATGATGTTTGAGAACGGCGAGGAAAGAAATTTCCGGTCAGCTCTCTCTCTCTCTCTCTCTCTCTCCTCCTCTCTCTCTCTCTCTCTCTCTCTCTCCATAGAGGATATGGCATAAATCGGTTTACCGGGAATAATGGAATCACCTTGTGAAGAATAATATTTATCATTTACTACAGAAATTATTCAGTGTCCTCCATCATGTTCAAAACACACGTTGCATCTTTGAACCACTGAACAAATAGGGCAGCACAATTCTTTGTTATCATTCAACGTCTCGAACTCTTGGCGTATTAAAGTCATCGTGTGATCGAAGTCCCATGGTTTCTGGCCGTAAACTCTATCTTTGATTATACCCCACATTGAATAATCACTGTGATGTGATTAGTCAATGTGGGGTATAATCAAGGATAGAGTTTACGGCCAGAAACCTCGGGACTTCGATCCCACGAAGAATTTGATATGCCAAGAGTTCGAGACGTTGAATAATAACGAAGAACTGTGCTGCGCTATTTGTTGTTCAGTGGTTCAGAGATGCAACGTATGCATTGAACATGATGGAGGACACTTTGAATAATTTCTGTAGTAAATGATAAATATTATTTTCCACAAGGTGATTCCATTATTCTCGGTCAACCGACTAATGCCACACCCTGTATATATATCAACGAAGTAATTTGAAATGGGGAAGTTACATGTAACTAGAAAAAAATAAAGACGATAAAAGAGGATGAGAGAGAACAAAGAAGAAAATGAAGATTGAATAAAAAGGTAAAACAATTTCATGTATTATTTTCATTATTTTATCTTTTATTTTATTATTGTATTTTATATTTTCAAATTTTTTATTCTTTACTTCTCTGAAGATTGTAATATTAAATGTTTAAAAAGCAAACAATACATTTTCTTAATAAATAAATTATTATTATTAAGCTAAACTAGAGTGTGATCAGCGAAGTTATGATATATGAGTCATTAACTAGGTTTAATGAAGTAAAACAGAACAAGGACGAATTAAGTTATAAAAATTGTATCTTTAACCCTTGAAAGTCTGCCATGCGGTTTGGATTTTACGTTTGATGGCATTTTTTGTTAATGCCCGACAGCCATGTCTACATTCATCTTTAGGGCAAGCCTGAAAATTCTAGGGGGGCTGTCACCTTCATGGGGCCGTAATAAGGTCACAATGAGGTCAAAGGTCAAGTAGGTGCAATTTTATTATGAAGAAAAGGTGCTCTTGACTTTAAATTTATGTATATATCAAAACGTTTGATTTTGCAGCAGAGTATTATTCAATATTTAAGAAAGAATCAAAATATGATAGAGAAAAGCACATTTTATCATATTTCAACTGAACATTCACATAAAATCAAAACAAAACTACTAACAATAAGATTATTCAAAGGTATAACTGAGCTAATGAGCTTATGAATACAATGTTTTAAAGTAATATGTTTAAAATGTGTAGATGTAAATTATTTACATCTTCTATATCTTGAGATTATGAACAATAAAAATTAAAATGTGACATTGGCTTCCAAGACAGCCTGAATTCGCTTTGGATAGCTTGCCAAAAGTGACGTGAATAGATCTTGAACGTTACGCAAATTTGCTAAAACAGTTTCAATGTGTTGCGTCATTGTATCCTTCGAAAATCGATTTGCTGCAGGTTCTTGAAACAAGAGACATTCAATCTTGTCCTTTATAACTGATCCAATGTGTTCACAGACGTTCAGGTCAGGAGAATTTCCTGGCCATTCTTCATTTCCAAAGAAATCGATCTCGTGGTTCCGCAACAACTGTTGAGTGGCTAATGCCTTAAAGCAGGGGGTCTTATCGTGCAGAAGTATGACATGCTGGGATGGAATAATATCACGAAAATATTGTCCATCTCAACTCTGACCATTTGGCTTCAGCACCCACATGAGCTTCTTTGCAGTGAACAAAACAAACACACCAACACAGTCTGGACTTTTTAATAATTCGCGATAATGTTCATTGTCATCGATTTCATCTGGTGTTGTGGCCCACACTCGATCATTTTGGTGGTTAGGCCGACGTGGTACGTAAACAAAAAATTCATCGGAGACAGCTAAATGCATGAAATCATCCACATCCCAATCTTCAAGATAATGGGCAAACCACATTCTGTCATCGATGTTAAGTTGAGTTTTTCTTGGCTTTGGAAGTTCATGCCAAGGCTTTAAACCTTGCCTATGACGGTACAGTCGAATGATCTCACCGCTAACGATCTTTCCTCTCAACACTTCGATCTCTCTAGAAAGTTTAGCACAGCTGTTTTTCCGCTTACACGTACCGCTTTCAATATTGTCCTTTGTTTCCTGAGAGAGTGGCAAATTTGGGGGCCCAGATTTGGTTGTATCCATTTCGCATTCATCCAAAGTTTTATTCCAATTTCTTTTGACGAAGTCCTCACTTCTTCGCAACTTTTTGGCAACCCAGGAACGTGTTATAAAGGTGGCTCCAGCATCACGAGCTTCCCGAAATGTTATTGCTCGTATGCGATCTATCACACGTTGCCTCTCCGAATCACCAATTAATTGAGAAGCCATTATATTATCACTTTATCAGCTAGAGTAATTTTAATACCTGCAATAAATAAAGAATTTTAATATTTTTATAATCACTAAAAACTATTTCGATATAAGTAAACATGTGAGCTGCAAATGGGGGGGGGCTAAGGTTTTTTGGAACCCCTTAGTATGTGTTGTGTATTTTGACTGTAAAATACACAACACTTTAACGTTAAAAAATATCTTATAAAACCAAAGATCTTCTCATTATTTATTAGTGTTTATAAACTAAATATTACATTCAGATTATGATTTAGTGTTAAAAAATCATCGGTTTATGGTATATTACACAGGCAATATCGATATTTGTGGTATAGGCATTCGATTTTCCACTCATTTGACCTTTGACCGATCTGTGACCTAATTATAATGCCCAGAGGGTGACATCCCCCTTAGAATTTGTGGGCTTGCGCTAGCGATAAGTTTAAACATGGCTGTCGAGCATTAAGGCCGAAATTTTTTGTAGGTTTAAGTTATGAATGCGTGTATTTGAAACGCTACCAAATTGTACCAGTTATCCTGAAAGCGTTAATGGTGTGACTAAAGTAAAGAGACAGACTTTATCATCAATATAAATAAAAATCTAAAATTTTCTTTATTAATGCACTTTTATTTGGAAGATCATTTTCACTCATAAAAGTTTGTTGCTGCAAACCGAAGGCACTAGTAGTAGTATATAGAGCAGTGAAGACCCGCAGTCTTTTTGAGGAATAGGGTCCCTAGAATGTAGCTATTAAGTGGCTTGAACGTTCGAAACAATCGCAATCACGATCTCTTCCCCTCTACCCCTTTCTTTAGTTTTTTTTTTTTCATTTACGTGGATAGTAAAAGAGGTCTTATACTTGTAGCTTTCAACTATAAATGCAATATTCATTTTTGTTTCTTACAAAAATATACAGTTAAAGGTATTCAGTATAACTCTTCCCTCTTTTTATCATTATGCATCCATACATTTTTCAGTACAGTGTTCCCATGTCGTTTTTTTTTTTTGCGAATCCCCGGTTGGGGAACACTGATATAGAGTACAATCAATTCGAAAGTGTTGTCGTAAAATTGCACGTTTCTTACTGGTAAATATCAGTAAAAAAAAATGTTTTCACAACAACGCTTTTTTAATGGACTTGACATAAAACTTTTTAAAACCGGTTTGAAAGAGACTCGAGCCGTCGTACTTAATGAGCATTATTGTCTTATTGTTCCTGTAGCATTCCCCTAAACTCGCATTGTTTAGTTGTGAATGAATTTGTTTGGTTTTGGATGGTGGCGGACTTTGTTCGTTCTTGCTGAAAATCTGCGTTCATGGCTCATTAACATTTTGCGACGTCTTATACTGACCGTGCACTAACGTCACTTTTGGTAATACAGTTATGGGGTGTTTTTTTTCAAAGTAGCGCTAAACTCGCCTCGCTTAATAATGGTGGGCGAGTGTTTCAGTTGGTAATATTTATTTTATTAAATTTTTCATTAATTCAACTTCACTGAAGTTGCACTTACTAATTAGTTTAACTTATTTGTATTAATATTATTTGGTTCACCTACATTGTGTACTTACTAATAATATACAAATTTGGGTTACTTTAATTTGGAGCCCAAACTGGTAAGACCCAGTTTTATTGCTATTGTAATCAGTGACAGATTATATTAGACCAACAAAACAATAAAGCATTACTGAATTTCGAACTGGAAATTTTTTTAGCGAGTAATTTTATTTAATATAAATCGTTAACAGTGAATTACTTTTTTAATATAAAGTAAATATAAAGCAAAATAATTCTCGACTGGTCATTTTAGAGCATTTTTGCATTCTGTATACCCTTGTAGGAAGTAAGAGGACTTACTTAGTCCGACAATTTTAATGTTGTTAAGACCAAAAATCTATCAGAACAACATAAAAAGTTATATTCTAAATAACATATTTATGGTTGGTGCTAATAAGAACTTCAGTTTTTTTTAGAGGCCCATACTCTAGTCCTAAAACACTATTCCTCAGAGGCCACATGCATGTTCGAAATATTCTTTCTTACGAGGTAATATTTCACTGGTAAGTTAAACCAAGCTTACGAACGATAGCTAATTATCTCTAGAATGAAGATACATGCAATGAATGTAATCATTCATACCGGCTTATTTTGCCTGCGGATTAAAGTCCGTTTTCTCTTCATATGTAAGCCAGTAATGGGGGAACTTAATTATTACCTTCTGTATCTATCTATCTATGTATCAATGGCGTACGCAAGGGGAGGTCCATGGGGTCTGGACCCCCGCTTTAAGAAGTAAGACAAAAGTTTCATTTCGAGAGAAACGAATAGAACGTTTTCTAAGTAAGGCAGCTTAACCATGTAGCAACTGGAAAATTATTTTTTCCACACGCAAAGTATTCATTTATTATTATTATTAAAAATTGCCAAAGAATTGCCAAAAAATTGCAATTCAATACAAATGATATTTCATTCATAGAAGTTTTAAAATTTTGTAATCAACAAGTTTTCCCGAACGTTTTATAACCTTCTATGGCATTATTCAACATCTATGCATCCTTATTACTATATGTGAGGCAGAAAGATGTTTTTAGACAGATTAAATGGATTGGGTCTGATGTATATTTATAGGGAAACTAACCTGACTGTGGATTTAATAATTAAAAAATTGGCCAAGAAGTATAGAATTGATTTTATATTCTAAATAAAAATACGAGTCAATTTTTTGTTACTACCAATTAATTATTAATAATCAAATAAATATTATTTCAGCTTTTTTAACATTGATTTTCATTTTTGTTCATTAAGAACAAAAAAATAACTTCTTTAGAATAAAAAGAAAATTTAAACGCCCCCTCATGAAAATCCTGCGTACGCCACTACTATCTATCTATCTCTCGTAAGCAAAATTGCTTGCTATGTTGCCAACAATTACTCGTTAGATTTTCACCGCGCACAGTTCGTACGATATGGTTTAGTGATAAGAAAATGCTTACAGTTAATAAACCAATTAATAAACAGAATGATCGTGTATATGCCGCTGTCACAAAGAAACGTGATATAACACCTGAACAGTTGTTAAGAGAAAAACCGAAAAGTTGTTAAGAGAAACTCGGAAAGACAAGGATAGTTTTTGTAGAACCAGGAATACGAATGGATTCGGAATATTATTGCAATCATGCTCTTGTTCCATATTTTCAAGATAGTAGACAAATATGCGGTGATAACTTCCTTTTTCCAGCAAGATGGTGCACCTTGTTATCGCATAGAGACACAGTTGATTACCTGAGACAAACAACCCCTGATTTCATAGAAATCCCCAATGTGGCCGACCAACAGCCCGGATTTAAATCCTTTGACTGCTCAGTGTGGAAAGCACTAAAAGAAAAGGTTTACTGCCCTGGTAATCAAATCCGAAATGTTCAACAACTTAGAGCTACAATGGTGAACGAATGGCGTAGCATATCGCAATGATTTCTCAACAGTGCTATTGACGAGTGGCGAATGCGTCTTGAGCTCTGTAGGGATAATGACGGAGTGCATTTTGAATATCTCTTCTCATGATGTGTAAGATAAGTGATCCTATACTGAAAAAAGGTTGTTTTACAGTTTGTTTACATTATTTTTTTTAAATATACATTTAAAATAGTGGCCTAGTGTTTTTTGCCATAAAGAAACTTCTGATATCTTTCAAAATATAAACGGGCTACGTCAATAGGCACTGTCGAAACCCCGCTTCCCGTCAATAAGCGAACTTAAGTGGCATTGTATCTGGAGAATAGTTGGATGGGAGACAGTCCTCTGCAACCGATTGGGTAGAAACCCGTTGTTCAGATCCCACGTAAAGTTGTGTGGATCCCCTCCTTCATATATGACCTTAGATATTGCGAAGGAAATATAACAACCCCATCATTAAATTAAAAATGTAAACCTAAGTTCAGAGTCGGGATAACAACAGGTATGAACACTGTACAGTACGTCCATTCACAAATATTCTGAACTCACTTCATCTGAAATGTTTCTCGTTTACCTTTAGACAGTTTTAATAAGGTTTCGATATATTATGATAATAAAAACCCACCCTAATAGACAGAGTTTATTTCCACAACAGTTTCGATGCCCACTGGCATCCTCTTCGGGTGGATACAGAAAAACGAATTATCATATTTTGACCTTCACGTAGAAAAAACTGAAGTTTTTTGCATTTATTTCGGTATACTGTTTGGCCCAACTATTAAAAGCGAGACGTTAAAAGCATCGACATTCTCCTAATTTCTGCAAGATTAAATAAAAAGCGTCGCAGTGTATCCGATATTTCCTCAAGGCCATAACACATTTTGTTTACCTCATTTCAGAATTATAATTTTATTAATTTTATTTATATTTTATTTAATTAATATTGAAGTTTTATTTACCAACTTTTTCCAAATTACAATTCTCTATACAATGTTCATTTTAATTAATGTTTTATGTATACTTTCACAGGTAACGAAAAATTTAATAAAACACATAAAATCGCTAACCTCTCAGCAGTATTATCAGAGATTTTGATAATAATGAAAGGCGTGTTCCGAATCCTTTAAATAGTTCGATCGAATTGCTTATTATATAGGCTGGATGATTGAGTTATGACCAGTGGTGTAGTGCTAAAATAACAAGCACAAGAACGCTTCATCTATATATATATATTTAGGGTGTGCTAATTACATAGAAGTGAATTTTTAATTTTATTTTTTTTAAACGACCAGGGTATATTATTGTTCAATTTAATGTAGAAATGCAACACAAAAAAATTGAAGGAGCTGCATCAATATTTAGGACTTGCTCAACAGCATTTAATGTTACAGTATTTAGCTATGTTTTTAGTAATTTGTCAAGTTCTGCACATTATGTTTCTTGGTAAAGCATTCTTTCTTATATAAGTATTTCACTTAAGTGGAGTTATAGAGCTACTGAACAAGTATTAGTCACACATTCTCTACACGTCTGTACAGGTTTAAACGTAAACAAACAAGGAAAGCAGCTATGACACGTCAGTCGTTGTTCTCAAGCACTGCTGATGGGTTGTGTTAAACTGTGTTTTTCTGCTCAGCCACATACAGTAATTGTTCAGTTTTTTGGCTTTTAGTGTCTACCAAGAATGGCAATGAAAACAAGACGCTACAGTGATATTTGGTTAGTTGGTAAATGTGAAGAAAAATTTAGTGCTGCAAAGTTACCATCAAGACGTGATGTACTAAAAGTGTTATTTAATTTTTATACTGATAAACAAATGAGTCTGAAGGAAAGTGTTAAGAAAACTGTTCGTTTAATTTTGCCGATTTGGGAAAGAGCACGTATACCTACAACAACTGAATTACATGTGCGTGAGAGAGTTGTACGTCTTCATAAAGAATGGCAGTCACTCAAAAAAAACATAAATAGATCAACATCTACTGAAAGCAAGAAACGTGATATTTTTGGCGAGTCACTGGATGATTTATTTGATATTGCACACCAGGATGCCATGAGTTTGATTAAGATTGAGGAAGATCGCTTATTCTTACAAGGTCAAAGAGAAAAAGGCCGTCGTGGATCAATGATAGGAGTAGACATGAAACTTTCAAAGAAAGAAGCTAGCAGAATTGAGCGATCACTAGCATATAAAAGGCAAAAAGAGAAACAGAAATATGTGCAGGAAGCATATACATCATCAGCAGCAACAATTAATGAATCGATAGAATTAGAATCATCAGGAGAATCATCTGATAAAAGTGATCATGCTGATTTTGATCAAGAGATTGCTCATAAGGCTGTTTTGTCTAGGTGTTCTAACAGAGGTCGTGTTCAAGTTGTTACGCAAGAAGTTGCTGCAGTACTAGATCGAACAAAAATAAGTAGCAGAAATGCTGTTCACGTTTTCTCAGCAATGGCTTCATCTAATTTGCTCAGAGCTCCCAGAAGTGAGTTACAGATTAGCCACAGAACAATTCATCGAGCCAGAAACAAACATCGTGAATCTCTAGCAGCAGAAATTCGAGCATCTTTTGATCCAAAAGTACCCCTTACTCTCCACTGGGATGGAAAAATTATGGATGATTATACTGGAGCTGTTCAGAAGACTGTAGAGCGTTTACCAATTTTAGTGTCTGGTAAAGATATTACAAAATTACTTGCTGTTCCAAAGTTCAATACTGGGAATGCTTCTGGTATTGCTGATGCTTGTCTGACAGAAATAAGAAAATGGGGACTAGAAAATAGAATAGTTGCATTGTGTTTTGACACTGCACCAACTAATACTGGATTGAAAGGTGGGGTTTGCCTTAAAATTGAAACAGAATTAGAGAAAGATCTGCTGAGTCTTGCATGCCGCCATCACATATTTGAAATTATGTTAGAGAAAGTATTTTCTCTGCATGATGCTGGTAGGTCACCTAATATTGAATTTTTTCTCATTTCCGTGAATCTTGGCCTCATATTGATAAAACGCAGTATAAAACTCTACTTAATATAAATACTGGTAACATGGTAGAAGAAGAAAGGAGAAAAGGTCTAATTGCATTTGCTCTTCAGCAGTTGCAGTCAAAACAGCTTCGGGGAGACTATCAAGAGCTCCTAGAACTCTCCATTATATTCCTTGGAGGTACTCCCTCCCAAGGCATCACTTTTCGTAAACCTGGAGCAGTACACCGAGCTCGATGGATGGCACGAGCAATTTATGCCATAAAAATGTGCCTTTTCCAAGAACAATATTCTGTTCAGCACCGTCAAACTGCAATTAGGGGATCCCGCCTCTCCTATGTCAGAATGTTAGCAGATCACTTGTTACGAGTGTCACTGTTCGTCACAACTGTGTACATTAAATATTGGTTTACATGTACGTCATCTTGTGATGCTCCAAGAAACGATCTCATGCTTCTAAAAACACTTGAAGACTACGCTGACAAAGAAGTTTCAACTGTTGCTTTGACTGCATTCTCACGACATTTGTGGTATTTATCTGAGATATCAGTAGGTCTAAGTTTTTTTGGCAATAAAGTCCCATGAAGAGAAGAGAAACATGATTTATAACATGAGAGTGCAACAAGGTTCCGAAGAGCCTCCAAAGAGGATTCGCCCTATAAAAAATTTTTCTTCATGTTCATTGGCTGACTTTGTGACAAAATCAACTAAAAACTTCTTTAGTATTTTGGGAATTGATGAAACCTTTCTCGGTAAAGACCCCGCAGACTGGTCCAGTGATGCAACCTACAATGAAGCTCAAGCAATTGTGTCATCTCTTAGAGTAACAAATGATTTGGCAGTACGAGGAGTTGCTCTCATGCAATCCTTCAATGAAAGCCTTACTCGTGACGAGGAACAGAAACAGTTCCTTCTTCAAGTGGTTGAGTATCATCGAAAGAAGTTTGATGAGGCTGTCAAAAATGTTGATTAAAGCTAAGTGTTAATGTTATTGAAAGTAAATGTTTGTTAATTAAAGGTAAATAAAATTAAAGGTAAATTTTTATGTAATTGAAAGTAAATGTTTATGTTAATTAAAGGTAAATTTTTATGTTAATTGAAAGTAAATGTTTATGTTAATTAAAGGTAAATAAAATTAAAGGTAAATTTTTATGTAATTGAAAGTAAATGTTTTGTTAATTAAAGGTAAATTTTTATGTTAATTGGAAGTAAATGTTTATGTTAATTAAAGGTAAATATATTTAAAGTTCAACATCTTTGAGCAAGTCCTAAATACTGTTCAATTTTGATAAGATTTTGTACATTATGTTTTTGCACTGAATACAAAAAAATTACATCCTGGTTGTTACAAAATTTGAAGTTGCAATTTTAGGCACACCCTAAATTATATATATATATATATATATATATATATATATAATATATATATATATATATATATATATATATGTGTGTGTGTGTGTGTGTGTGTGTGTGTGTGTGTGTGTGCACGCGTACGTGTGTTCCAACTCAGAATAGTTTCCTGAGATAATTTTGATGGAAAACACAAAACAAATGTGCGTGTAAACAAAGGACTCTTCTGGATATTAAATCCACTCTAGTCCGAATAAGTAATGGTAAATGGTAAGTGCTGAAGTTCCCCTTTCATGATGGAAGCCCAACGCAGGCAACGGGTCACTAGCAAAGAGGCCCCAAAATATAAGTTCTCTCACCACCTAGTTGCAAAGCACATAGGTTCCAGCTTCGGGAAGGTGTCGAGAGTTAAAATTTAACCTAGACAGATACAGTATATATATATATATATATATATATATATATGAAAATGAAAATGAAAAGGTTTATTGGCAGACTATAGTCCATATGACAAATATTATTAATACAATGACAGTTCATATACTACGGAGAGAAATATATACTATTGATTAGAAATAATACTGTAATGTCGAAGTTAAGTGGAGCTACAGACAGACGTTTTCGTACCAAAAAGTCCATAGCTTAGAAGATAAATGGCAGGACTCATGGATAACTTGGATGATCGGGTTGGTTGATTTTTAATTCTTTGCATTAGACTGTATTGAGCACGTCTTGTTACCTCCGGGAAGCTCGGGACATTGCGGGTAGCAAACATTTGCGAAGCTGAGCATCTCGGGGGTAATTTATGTAAGAGTTTAAAAGACCTGTTGTACAGCAAATTTAGAGTTCTGCCAGAACCTTTTTTATAATTCACCCACAGTTGCTGTCCGTATATATTAGTGCAGAAAGTACGAAAGAGGGTGTCTTTAGCTTCACTTGTACAGAATCGAAAGTTCCTTATGGTCATATTCGCTTTAGCACAAAGGCTTCGAGATTGTTTTCTTATATCCGAGTCATCACTCAAGGAGCTGGTAATAGTTTGACCCAAATACTTAAACTCTTTACTTCCTCAATTACTTCACCATTCATTTTAAACCTTATATCAGCTGGCTGATTACAGCTTTTAGGATGAAATTGCATAACCTTAGTTTTTGTAACAATAAAAAGAATATCATGTTTCTGCGAATACACGTCGCAGACTTTTAGTAGCCGATCCAGACCTTTAACAGAGGGACTTAGTAACACCATATCATCGGCATAAACTAAGTTATTTATCCTTGTGTTATCCATACAACATCCCACTGTTGCCTCATTAATTGAAGCAATTAATCCGTCGATATACACATTAAACAGCATAGGGGAGAGCAAGGATCCTTGTCTCACCCGCAAGAGGAGCCAAAACACTCCGATAGTACATTGCCCCACCTAACAGTGAAAGATTGGTGGGAATACCAAAGTTTCAATAAATTTAATATGTACATGGGAACCTTCCTGTCTTTTAGTTTTGCAAATAAAATATTGTGGTTCACCCTATCATATGCCTTACTTATATCTAGGAAACACCTCTAAATAGTTGAATTACTGTCAATGTATTTAGATATTGTTTCTTTAAGTACATAGATACACAGGTCAGTTGAGTGGGACCATTTAAAGCCAAACTGATTAGATGTCCATAGGAAATCATTTAATCGGCGTAACAAGAGTTTTTCTAGTAGTTTCGAGAAGCAGGAAGTGACAGCAATAGGCCTGTAATTATTTCTGGACAGAATGTCTCCGTACTTATTTTTGACCAGGGGCAAGATAACTACCCTCATAAACTCTGCAGGGATATAGCTATGAGCAAGCATGGCTGATAGGAGCAATGATATATGCAGACATACTACGTCATTTGCATATTTTAAGTGCTCATTCGATAAGTCATCTACCCCTGACGCAGAACCAGTCTTTAACTCTCTAATTAACCTCTTTACTTCAGAAAATGATATCAAAGTATTTTCCCTTGTCCCTCCCACAATCGTTTCGCTGCAGTCTATCTTAAGATTATCCCTACTCACACTGTTGAGAAAATTAGAATAATGGTTTTTCCACCGCTTTGCAATTTCATCCTCCCCCGACACCCCATCGATTGTCGGAGGGAGGACATTTTTGACACCCGTTTCATTCTTAACAAATTTCCAAAATTTGTTATTATCGTTATTTATGCGAGCTTTACAGGCTTTTGATGATCGAATAGACTCTTCTTCCTGTTTACATCGCCGTATGGCCGCCTTATACTGACCCCGACTTCTACACATATTCAAGTATACTGGTCCTAATCTGGGTCTACCATGAAAGCACCACAAATCATAGGCGTCTTTCGATTCCCTCTTCAAGGGGCAATAAAATGATTCCATCCAGGAATAATCTTAGTATGATAGTTGTAAGATTTAATTAGGGGGCTTCCTGCTTCTCTTAACAGGGATATTATTTTACTATAATACCTATCTATGAGTTTACAGTGAGAATCATTTGAGCAAGGATTAGTATAGGCAAGGTGCAAAATTTCTAAATTATTAAAGAGGTGACTTGTTCTGTCTTTGTATTCTATTCTCTGCTGCATCGTAACATTGGACCAATCGACGCGATTATTCTTACCTATTGAGTTCTTGTTAAGTCGTGTTGCGCATAAATTGGTAAAGTTAATTAATATTTCTAATGGTCTATGATCAGAAAGAAGGAAATCATGCAGAATATGAACTCTAACAATTCGATCCTTTAGATTATTACTAGTGAGACAATGATCAATCCACCTGGTGGTACCACTCATATCACTAACGTATGTAAAATTACCACTGGTTACTCCTAATACATCTACATCACTTATACTTAAATTGGCCGACTCGCACATGTTACCCAATTCTACAAGGAATTCCGAGTTCACATGTGCGTTAAAGTCCCCCATTATTATACAGTGAGAATATTTGGGGTTATATATATATGTATGTATATATATATATGTACAGTGTGTATATATACATACCTTACCTCATGAACCTTATGTTGTTTCGTGCGTTGGTCTCTCTTCACACGGAGGTCAAGCTGGTGGCCCCGCCTCTAGGTCTGGCTTGGTGGAGGAGCGAGTTGCTTTCTTGCGCTTTCCACCGTACATAGCCAGGCACGCCCGGCTCATCTGGTACCGTCCTGAGCCAGGCATCCAATCTTCTCTTGAAGACTTCAACTTTGACCCCCGTTACGTTTCTGAGGTCCTTTGGAAGCTGGTTGAAAAGTCTTGGCCCCCTGACAACCAAGCTATTTTCCTTCAGAGTTGAGGAGGTTTTTTGTCGGGCCTTTAATTTGGAAACACTACATATTCTGCCTTTCCTATTTTCCAGTGGTGTTTGAATGGTAATTGGGTTTAGTTTTAGGTTTGGTACCAGTTTATATATATATATATTACAGTCAAAGTGTGTAACCAGCCATTTCGCGTAATGGCTGAAACTTTTAGTCATTTCGCGAAATTACTAAAATCTTCAGCCATTACGCGACTTTGGTCATTTCGTGAAGTGGCTAAAATGACTTTTGTCATAAATTCATAGAAATAACAAATATCACAATAAAATTGGAAACCTTTATTTAACTAACTAAATCTGCTAAAACATACATACATCCGAAGGTCTGTTGAAATAAGTGAGAAACACTCTTCAAATACACATTTGAACACATTTGGACATTTGAACACATTTGAATTTGAATTTTTAATATAGAGGTTTTCAAATACTAACCGGGCCTTCAATGTTATTCCAATGTCCGCCATTGAAAGCCCGTAGGTCAACTGTATGCCCTTGACAATTGGTTAGGTTAAGTCGTGTTATTTTCGTTAAAACTAACGAAAATAACACAACTTAACCTAACCAATTGTCAATGGCATACATTTGACCTAACCGGGCATACAGTTGACCTAACCTGGCAAATGATCTTGTACGAAATGACCAAGGTGGAATTTCAGCCATTTCGCGTAATGGCTGAAGATTTTAGTCATTGCGCGAAATGACCAAGTGAAACAGCCATTTCGCGAACTGGCTAAAAGTTTCAGCAATTACGCGAAATGGCTGGTTACACACTTTGACTGTAACACACACACACACACATATATATATATATATATATATATGAGAGCGCGAGAGAGAGATTAAAAAAATCTCATTAACTACAATGGAAAGTAAAAATAAAAACCGGACGAAGTAAAAATGTAAGATCTTTTACCCATTTCAACGGACCTCTTTATTTAAAAAGAATGAACCTTAAAAACGCAAAAGTTATAAAGGTTGAAAAAGACAGCAAAGAAGCAAACAAAGAAAATCATCTTTCTTCCAGACGAACGCTCAAGTGAGCCGCAAAAACAAAAATGAGTGCGGCGCCATACACATCATACATCTGGAAAGTGACAGAAGCCTAAAATTTTTAATTTCTCTTTTGGTTTGGTACGAAATTTAAAGCATGAAGGTATGGTATTGTGTGACGTCATGCCTCGGCGATTGAAGAACTAAAGAGCAAATACAAAAAGTTAAAATCTTCATTTTAAATATTGTAATATTCCAAACACTTCATTAATTAACATTTTAAATAAAATATTTATCGTTAATTTTTTTATTTTCATTTATGTCATTTATCCCCGCTTTTGCGATGGGTTATAAATTTTTTGCCCGCCCCCCCCCCCCCCCCCCACTAACCCCTCCTAATGACTATTCTTGCCCCTAGTTTGCGCATCATCATCTTAGGATACCAGTGACAGCCAAATTTTTAATATTAATTTTTAATATTAATAAACGATACACGGAACCATATTGAATAATAAATTATTTAAAGGGTACACCTTCAAACTTAGAAACATAAAAATAGTTTTGCGTTTGTTCTTTTTAAAAGCTGAATCATTCGCCACACAATTAAAATTTACTGTCCCATTCCACAACAATTTCGTCTACTCGCATTCTCCAAATAAATTTCAAAATACTTTTGCAAAAGAAGGGCTCCGGAGCTTCATTTCTCATGTATGATAGTAAAGTGGAATGAATGGCCAAACATTAATTACTGGTCTAATTATGGGTACGTCGTGGCCAATGTAACACCGCTTCCCATCGATCAGCGAAGTCAAGCTATACTGGGTCTGGAGAGTAGTTGAATAAGAGATGGTCCTCCGCGTCCAAATTATGTATACGTAACGCCGTAGGTCCCCTCTCCGTCATATAACCTTAAATGTTGCGAAGGAGGTTAAACGATCCTATCATTGCATTTGGTCTAATTAATAATTACTTGGCATCGAGCGTATTTTGAATTATCGTCGATATTTATTTTGTATTTTCGGGAAATATTTCAAATTAAAAATTGTTTTCCTTTTTAGCGACTTGTATAATTTAGTATGTATATATATATATATATATATATATATATATATATATATATAAAACTTGGTTTTGCTTCCGCCTGAATTGTTCATTCTAACGAAGGGCAAGCTTGTTGCTCCACTTTAGACCTACCTACAGCTAAACGCGGGATCCGAACCACAGCCCTCCACGGGTGGTCAGAAATTAAAAAGTCCTCGCTCGGATTCAATCTCACGACCTCCCGATCAGATCAGCATATATATATACAGGGTGTCCCAGGAGGAAATGTCAAGAATGCATCATTTGACACTCTGGGTATTTCTAAGTAGAAAGTATTATATCGACATGTGCCTGATTCCCAACCGTTACCGAGATACAGGCCTCTACGGTTTCCGGGAAGGTGGATTGGACGTGGAGGACCTGTGGCATGGCCCCCTCGTTCGCCTGACTTATCTCCGCTAGATTTTTTTGTCTGGGGGTTCTTGAAGAGTAACGTTTATCAGCGGGGTAAGCCCGAAACTAGGGAGCAGTTGGTTGCACGTATACAGGATGCGTTCATAAACCTCAGAAATGAACTTCCGCGTTTTCCTTGACAAGACTCGATCGATCGGAGGCTCGCCGCCTGCATTGAAGAAGAAGGGGGTCACTTTGAAACCATTCTGCAATAAGTGCAATAGTGTATTGTATGTTTGTACTTTTTGTAAACCACAAGTGTCATTAAATAGTATCTAAGCTCGCCTTTTTATTATGTTTTAATTACCAAAATGTAGAGGCCTGTATCTCGGTAACGGTTGGGAATCAGACCCATATCGATATAATACTTTCTACTTAGAAATACCCAGTGTGTCAAATGGTGCATTCTTGACATTTCCTTCTGGGACACCCTGATAAAACCTTCCCTTTGGTGACATACAGTATATATATATATATATATATATATAGTATATATATATTTAAACTGCAAACACGCAGTATAATTAACGTAAAGAACGACGCTTGTGTAGGAAAATTATCCGCGCAAGATGAGAGAGAGAGAGAGAACGAAACAAATGAAAAAATGAGGTAACCACCCGGGAATCGAACCCGGGATCTTCCGATTGCCGGTCAGATATGATAACCATTACACCATGGGCCTCACTCAAACAAATGCCGTAATTCTTCTACATACGCGCAGAAACCAATGCCCCAAGGGGGCACCTTCCGCATGCCGTACATTATATACATTTAAACTGCAAACACGCAGTATAATTAACGTAAAGAACGACGCTTGTATAGGAGAATTATCCGCGCAAGATGAGAGAGATGATGAATAAAACCACGAAGGAAAGGAAACACAGAATGGTGCTCAAGCGCTTTCGTCTAATGACATCCTCAGGAACACTGAAGTACATAAAGAAAAAAAAATATATATATATATATATATATATATATATATATATATATACAATAAACGGAGAAATAAAAATAAAAATTAAATATTAAAGGGTTGTGGGAGGAGCATACAAATTTGTAAGGAAAAACTACCGATTTTTAGCACAAGATCAAATGACTTGTTTCCAACCAATGTTATAAAAAAAAAAATACAAATTTATACTGGAAATCTGAACGGGTTTTAGCACTTTGCCCTTCTTGTTTAAGGTTCGATGTATAAAAATCAATCGAAAAATAAAAGTTAGAGTAGCATACAAGTTTACCAAAGATTTAGCGTTCTACCCTTCTTATCTAAATCTGTTCTGAAGGAATTCAAAACAACAGGATCGAGTTGAAAAAGACCTTTGCTTATGTTGAAGTTATTTGTAAGTTGGATAATGGCAGACTCAAGAATATTTCTATTAACAATGTTGCTAGAGTGAAATAAAACTGAAGCATTATTCCAATCAATACAGCGGGATAACTCTGACAAATGGACAAAATGGGCACTGGACGACTGCCCTGTTCTAACGGAATATTGATGCTGTTTTATACGTGTGTGCAAATCCTTTCCCGTCTGACCTATGTAAAAGGAATCACATTGTTTACAACCAATTTTATAGATAATGCCTGAATTATTGGTAGGGCTATTTTTTACTATGATATTTTTCACAATATTGTTATATGAAAATACTACATTAATATCCAAAAGTTTAAGTACATTAGCAATGCCTAAAAAGCCCGGGAAAAATGGAAGTACTACAATATTTTTTTGACAAAGTACGAGTGTTATTATTGACACGATAGAAAGTTCGTTTTGCCTTGTTGAGACAAGATTCCATAAACGCAGATGGATAACACAGATCACTTCCAATACCATTGATTTTTTCTAATTCGGCATCGATGTATTCCGGACTGGCGATCCTAAGGGCGAGGAAAAACACTGAAGAAAAAATTGTCTTCTTAGTGGGGGTGTCATGTCCCGAGTAAAAGTGTACGTAGGACAACTTGTTTGTTTTTTCCGATAGATACTAAACTTAAAACCTGGGCTTTCTCTATGTACACGCACATCCAAAAACGGGATTGAGTTGTCTTGTTCCACTTCTAAAGTAAACTTAATGGAGGGGACTTGATCATTTAACTGAAGGAGGAAGTTAACCAGGTCACGATTCATGGGCCAGATACACAAAATATCGTCGACGTACCGCAACCAAGGGATGCCAACCCCCAGGATTCTCGGAATGTAAGTAATTTCGAAAAACTCTATATAAATATTGGAGAGGAGGGGCGACAAGGGGTTGCCCATGGCCATACCAAAAACTTGTTGATAATACTCGTTATTGAAAGTGAATTTACAGTCTTTGATGCAAAGCTTAATAAGTTCCAAAACAATGTGTGAAGGTAGTGGCAGGTCATACTTATGTAATTCTTGGGAGAGAAAGTCAAGCATATCGTCAATCGGCACTTTTGTAAACAATGAACAAACGTCAAAACTGATCAATCTATCGTTGGTTTCAGTACGTGCATTATTCAATTTTTCAGTAAGATCCGTGGAATTTTGTACATGTGAATCAGAGATAGTTCCGAGAATGGGGGACAAGACTTTGACAAGCCATTTGGAGAGTTTATAAGTAATAGATCCCACCGAGCTAATAATAGGGCACATAGGGTTGCCAGGTTTGTGGGTTTTAATAAGACCGTAAAGGTAGGGCAGAGAAGGTGAAGTGGACATGAAAAGCGGAATTAAGTCCTTATGATCTTTGAGAATGCGTTTCAAGCCACTATTAATGATTTGATGACGTCATCCTGCGGGTTCTTCCTAAGTTTGCTGTATGTGGCGGGGTCCTGGAGAAGCTCGTTCATCTTTCTGATGTAGTCCACTTTGTCCATAATAACTATGGTGTTAGCCTTGTCTGCTTTAGTAATATGGAGCTCCCCATCTTTTTTTAATTGTGAGGCTATTGTGAAAACGTTTAGGAAAGTTATCTTCGTAACTACTATTCGCTGCACTATAAACAAGGCCTTTAACTATGTTAAACAAATACTGAGGGAGATTACACTGTTTTTCAAAACAAGCGAGACTGTAACAAATTTGTAAAGCCGAAGGTTTTTTAACAATAAAAAAGGACATACCATATCCAAGGGCACTTTTTGCATCGTCA
Source organism: Bathynomus jamesi (assembly GCA_023014485.1). Lineage (NCBI taxonomy): Eukaryota > Metazoa > Arthropoda > Malacostraca > Isopoda > Cirolanidae > Bathynomus > Bathynomus jamesi. The sequence continues at coordinate 320,378 of JAJOZX010002332.1, read as the reverse complement.
CTAATGTTTTTCGAAGAAAGGTTCAAAACACACTTTGAGCTTGCTTTTTTACTCCACTGACTATTTCGATTGAGACTTTTCATTTTTCGATCCAAAATGTTACGAAGTGAAGAAGTTTAGTATCTATCCGAAAAAAAAAAAATTTGTCCTACGTACACTTTTACTCGGGACATGACACCCCGACTAAGAAGGCAATTTTTTCTTCAATGATTTCTAATCGCCCTTAGGATCGCCAGTCCGGAATACATCGATGCCGAATTAGAAAAAAATCAACGGTATTGGAAGTGATCTGTGTTATCCATCTGCGTTTATGGAATCTTGTCTCAACAAGGCAAAACGAACTTTCTATCGTGTGAATAATAACACTCGTACTTTGTCAAAAAATATTTTGGTACTTCTATTTTTCCCTGGGCTTTTTAGGCATTGCTAATGTACTTAAACTTTTGGATATTAATGTAGTATTTTCATATAACAATATTGTGAAAAATATCATAGTAAAAAATAGCCCTACCAATAATTCAGGCATTATCTATAAAATTGGTTGTAAACAATGTGATTCCTTTTACATAGGTCAGACGGGAAAGGATTTGCACACACGTATAAAACAGCATCAATATTCCGTTAGAACAGGGCAGTCGTCCAGTGCCCTTTTTATCCATTTGTCAGAGTTATCCCACTCTATTGATTGGAATAATGCTTCAGTTTTATTTCACTCTAGCAACATTGTTAATAGAAATATTCTTGAGTCTGCCATTAGGTCTGTAATTATTGCTGGGCAGAATATTTCCATACTTATCTTTGACCAGGGGCAAGATATATACCCTCATGAAGTCTGTAGGGATATAGCTATGAGCAAGCATGGCTGATAAGAGCAATGATATATGCAGTCATACCACGTCATTGGCATATTTTAAGTGCTCTTTCGATAGGTCATCTACCCCTGACGCAGAACCAGTCTTTAACTCTAATTAACCTCTTTACTTCAGAAACTGGTATCAAAGTATTTTCCCTTGTCCGTCCCACAGGCGTTTCGCTGCAATCTATCTTAAGATTATCCCTACTCACACTCTTAAGAATGTTTGAGTAGTAGTTTTTCCACAGCTTTGCAAGTTCCTTCTCCCCAGACACCCCATCGATTGTTGAAGGGAGAGCATTTTTGATACCCGTTTGATTCTTAATAAATTTCCAAAATTTTGTTATTATCGTACCTCGTTAACCTATTTTAGGTTCCGTGTGTTAGTCTTCTTCACACGAAGGTCAAGCTGGTGGCCCAGCTTCTAGGCCTGGATTGGTGGAGGAGCGAGTTGCTTTCTTGCGTTCACCACTGCACATAGCGAGGTACACCGGGTTCATCTGGTACCGTCCTGAGCCAGGCATCTAGTCTCCTCTTGAAGACTTCAACTTTGACACCTGTAACGTTTCTGAGGTCCTTTGGAAGCTGGTTAAAAAGTCTTGGCGTCCTGACAACCAAGCTATTTTCCTTCAGTGTTGAAGAGGTCCCTTGTTCCGCCTTTAATTTCGGAACACTACACATTCTGCCTTTCCTATTATCCAGCGTTGTTTGGATGGTAATAGGTTTAGTTTGAGGTTTAGTACCTGTTTCTCGATCATTTTCCATGTAGATTATGGTGTACCTCTCTCCTTCTTTCCAGGGAGTACAGATTTAGTTTAAGTAGTCTTTCCCAGTACTTGAGTTCTTTGCAGCCATCAATCTTGGCTGTGAAATGTCTCTAGGTTTCTTCTAGTTTATTAATTTCTTCCTTTTTATATGGGAACGTCAAAACTGAGCAGTATTCAAGTTTTGGTATGATCAGTGTTCTCAGCAATGGAATCAATACTGTCTTGTCCCTTCTTTTGAACGTTCTTAGTACCTGTCCAACGACTCCTTTTGCTTTGTTTATCGCTATCTGATTTTGTATATATGTGAGTGTGTGTGTGTATACATACATACACACACACACACATGTATGTGTATGTATATATATATATATATATATATAGATATATATACAGGGTTCCCCGCAAGGGGGTTCTAAGCTCGTGCTCTTGAGTGCTCTTTGTGCTCGTTTGTACGTGCTTGTTTCCAGGAGGTTTCACGTGCGCCCTCCCGGCACTAGCACCCAAGGATGATGGGGCTCGACCTTGCAGTCCTTGTCATCCTTGGTCTTTTTCCACTTCGACTGTTCCCTCCACCCTTTCTTTTTCCTCTGTCTTTCCTCTCACTTTTTCTTTGTTTTTCCGCCGAGATATGCCCTTTTAAATAGAGGCGAATCGGTTCTTCCCGAACTTAAAAAAAAAAATATATATACAGGGTGGGCCGAAAGTCTGGATCCATAGGAAAATATTTATTTTAATACATAAATTACAACAAATGGTAAATACTTAAAATGAATATCAACTTTAACTCGTAAATGCGTATCCGTGATACTGTACAGTGGTTCGTACTCCAGTATAAACAACAAATTATAACAAATGCTCAAATTGGCGGCCTCTGACATCGAGACACTTAGGGATGGAATTTATGATTTTTAATAATTCTTCGAATTGACGTTCTCGAGATGCGTGTTTCATTTGATAATCTTCTTGTTGACTTTACTGGACTATTCGTTAAAGTTTCACATACCATTGCAGAGGTATTTTCATCAGTTACAGTTTTTGGACGACCAGAACGCCGTCGATCATGTACACTTCCTGTTTCTTTGAAACGTTTAAACAACTTGCCAACAGTAGCATGTGTTACTGGATGCTTATCAGGATGATTTCTATTGAATTCGGTAGCAACTTCTCTGTGTGTAGCGCCCTGTCTTGCGTACATGAGCACAAGTTCTACTCGGTCTTCTGTTGTTAGATTAGAAGCCATTTCTGGGCTGAAATAAAAAAGTACTTGAGTATTTATACTGGAGTACGAACTACTGTACAGTATCACGGATACGCATTTATGAGTTAAAGTTGATATTCATTTTAAGTATGTACCATTTGTTGTAATTTATGTATTAAAATAAATATTTTCCTATGGATCCAGACTTTCGGCCCACCCTGTAATGTGTGTGTGTGTGGTGTGTGTGTGTGTGTGTGTTTTGAGAATGGGAGAAATGTAGTGAAAAAGGCCCTCTCCAAAAGTGTCCAAGAGTTGAGGGAACAATCCAAGAATAAACACCCCCAAAGTCCCCAATCAAAGAAAAAGCACCCCAGTTATACCCCAATCCAAGAAACAGCACCCCAGTTCGACCTCAATCCAAATTAAAGGATTTTATCATCAACATTCCTCGAAAACTTTGTCCAGGTCATTGCTTGATCGCACGTGGCACACAGCATCACTTTTTTAATAAGATTTTTTCCCTTACACCAATTTATTACTGGCAATGGATCTTCAACCAATAATGGTAACACTTCAGTTTGAAAAGTTGATGCTGTCATCATGCCCTCAAACTTGATTTGGGGTGCTTATTCTTGGATTGCTCCTATTATATACTGTATATATCGAAGCCTACGGTAAAATTATTGAATGCCCGGTTAGGTTAATTGAATACCAGGTTAGGTCAACTGTACACCCTTCACGATTGGTTAGGTTAAGTAATGATATTTTCGTTAAAACTAATGAAAATATCACGACTTAACCTAACCAATTGTCAAGGGCGACCAATTAACCTAACTGGGCATTCAATTAACCATTTTAGAGCAGTTAACTCCATTTTAACTCAATTTTAACTCTATTTTAGAGCAATCCAAGAATGAGCACCCTTGTTCGACCCCAATCCAAGAAAAAGCACCGTAAATTGATTTGGGGATGTTTATTCTTGGGTTGCTCCGAGTTGAGTTTATAGACTGGTTCTGTATCATTCACAGAATTTAAGTCTTTTGTAAATTATTCTGCAAGTTTCATAAGAGTTGTATATAAGCGTTCTTTCTTTGTACTTGAAGCATCAAGCCATTAATTAGCTCTTACGGTAACGTCGAGTATAGGGTAATTATATTTCATTTATTAGTTTTATGATAAACTTTATTGGAAATAATAAATTTTTGTTATTCGTTTTTGTTTTTGTTTTTTATTGAAAGTGAGACCAAATCTTAATATAAATCAAAACATTTGTTTTGGATAGATCATCCTCTGTCGTAACATCCATATAAGGTCATGTGTCGAAGGGGAAATACGGCTTTATGTGGGACCCGAACCATTACCCCACCAAGGAAGACTTAGAGAAACTCCTTAATTTCTGAAATTGGAAGTCCAGGTTGAAAGTCAAACCCAGGACCGTCAGACTGACAAGCCGGCACTCCACTACGGATGCATAAATTAATAATTTACTGGTGTTTAAAGAGTTCAAAACATCACTAATTTTATATATATATTAGTGGTGGACCGGATATCCGCATCCGCATCATTTGTAACATCCGCATCCGCACTTCTGACTGCGGATGTTATGCGGATATTACCTCTAATAAATTATGCAATTTACAATTAAATTAGCTTATAAAGTAGCTTATATGGCCCAGTCATGCACATTTCATGTAAATTACTGTATTAATTACACCGGTCTGCATGAAAATCGATTTCTTTATTTTGAGTTGTGATTCTGAAGCAGTTCGCTGCGCTGAATTAAAAAATGCCACCAGTTTTTTTCTATCACCCACAGTTTTAAAGTTATTAGCAAAACAATTTTGGGGCGTTTTGTAATTTTTTACCTTTTTTATCTTTAATTAATTTCGTTTTTTCATATTTTTCAGATAGATAATTCTAACATTACGTCTTTAAAATTTTAATAATGGCTTCTAGAGGATGTACCCATAGTCCAGACATATTTTGTTATATTTGTGGTCGGTATGTTGTAAAACAAAGGACAAATGTAACGACCTTCATTAAGAGAGCTTATCATGCTTATTTTGGAATTAAATTAGGAGATCAAGACAAAAGTTGGGCTCCACACAAGGTTTGTCTTGCGTGTGTTGCGGCACTAAGGAATTGGAGCAAAGGTAAAAAGAAAAGTTTGCCATTTGGGATCCCTATGGTATGGCGCGAGCCTAGAAACCATACCGACGACTGCTACTTCTGTTCTTGCAATGTTAAAGGTTATAATGCAAAGAATAAAGAGAGCCTTCAATACCCAAGTCTTCCATCTGCAATAAGGCCGGTACCCCATGGTCCAGAAGTTCCTATTCCCCGCCCACCCGAGAGTCTGGATCAATACAATTCAGATTCTGATTCAGCTCCAAATCCAGACAATGATGATGTTTATGAACAGCCAACAGCTGACCGAGATCCTCCTAAACCATTAACCCAAGCCGAACTGAATGATTTAGTCAGGGATTTGAATCTGCCTAAGGACTCTGCAGAACTTTTGGGGTCTAGATTGCAGGAGAACAATTTATTGGCATCCGACACATACTTCGCTTGGTACAGAAATCGTGAGAAAGACTTCGTGCCTTTTTTCGAAGAAGATGGTCCCTTGGTATTTTGCAAGGACATCACAGGATTAGTGTGCAAGCTAGGCATCGAATGCCAAACCAGTGACTGGAGGTTGTTTAGAGATTCCTCTAAAACTAAGTCTAAAACGAGTGTTACTGAACAACGGTAACAAATATGCATCAATCCCAGTGGCCCATTCTACTCATTTAAAAGAGACCTATGATAACATGAAACTGCTTCTGGAAAAAATTCAGTATCAAAATCACAGATGGATACTGTGTGGGGATCTCAAAGTCCTTTGCATGTTACTTGGGCAGCAATCAGGATACACTAAGATGCCATGTTTCATCTGCGAATGGGATAGTCGAGCACGTGACCAGCACTGGAAGAGGAAAACTTGGCCTCCTAGAGAGAATCTTACCCCAGGATCAAAGAACATTTTACATGAACATCTAGTTGAACCAAATAAAATCCTCCTACCACCCTTGCACATTAAGTTAGGCTTGATGAAGAAGTATGTCAAAGCATTGAATAGAGAAAGTGAGTGTTTCAAGTACATTTGTTCAAAATATCCAAAGATTAGCTACGAGAAAATAAAGGAAGGTGTTTTTATAGGTCCTCAGATTACAAAGTTATTGACAGACGATCATTTCCTGAACACAATGACCAATAAAGAAAAAGAAGCATGGCTTGGTTTCAAAGATGTTGTTGAAAACTTCTTGGGAAACTACAAAAGCCAAAATTATGAAAGACTGGTGGAAAATATGCTTAAAATGTTTTGCGCCTTAGGCTGCAACATGAGCCTGAAAGTTCACTTCTTATTTTAGCATCTTGACCGTTTTCCCGAAAATCTCGATGTCAGTGAGGAGCAAGGGGAACGATTTCACCAGGACATCAAAACCATGGAAAGAAGATATCAAGGAAGATGGCATGCAAATATGATGGCGGATTACTGCTGGTGTTTGCAACGAGATCAGCCTAACGCACAGCATAAGAAAACATCAAAGAAGCACCGGTTTAGTCGTCATTAGTCAGATCTACCTTCGTGGTCTTAAGTCTTTGGAATAAGTCCTGAAATGTTTGCAAGTAAAGAAGGTAAATATATTTTGTTTCTTTCAGTTATTTTTTTATTCTTTCATAAACAAGCAATATGCTATTTAATTCTGCTTTAATTAGGTTTTACTCTATCACCTAAAGATTTCGTGCTACAAGGGGTGTTGTAATACCTCATCTGTCCCCAAATGTTAACCACCCATTGATGGGAGGGGAGAGAGTATTTTGCTGCGAACGGGACTGGTTGTTATATATATTTACCCTACATTATTATGTAAGCGTTACTGTAGTCTATAACAACAAAATTTATGGTTTAGCATGTGCAATCCAATGTTGGTCTCGATAAGATGGTTCACATTTGGGGATAAATGGGGGATTTATGACACACCCTGTAGTAAGAAAACCATACGTGATAGTGAAAAACTAACTATATTTTTGAGATCAGCGCACTCAAATTATATAGAATCACCAACTAGTTTGTAAAAATCGATCGACAAGTTTTCAAATGTGTACTGGTGTTATTAATGAACAAATAAATATATAAACCTCAAAATATAAATACCATTAAATCAACAAGCACTACTTGTGCCGCTGTGCGTACTCCACTGATTTTTTTTTTCACAGCAACACAGTAACTTTTCAGAATGAAATTGTTCGTATAAGATCAAGCAGTCTATCGTGTTTCGAGCAAGATTATTGTAAATAAATACAAAAAATAGTAAATTCTTTAGCAAAAATAAAAATGCTAATTTTCTATAGCAAACACATTGCAAAATTTGCAGTTTCTAAAATTAGCAACATCTTTGCCCGGTTGCAGCCGACTGGTGAGTCAAAAACTCAGAACGACCATATTGACGGAATTAGGAAAAAGATTTGATGGTTTGGAAAACATTGATCTGTATGCCATCGCAACGTATTTCGATCCAAGATATAAAGGCAAATTCTTCTCATCATCTTATGTTATGCAAAGAATAAAAGACAATGTGGGTCGGTTATGAGATGAACTAAAAAATTCAGAGAAAAGTGAACGTCCAACAAAGAAACCAAGAGTTGTAGCTGAACCCATCCCTTGTATCAGTAAAAGTGTGACCGAATCGTTAAGTCAAATATTAGCATCAAGTAGTGATGATGAAGAGGATGGTCAGCTGTCAAAGGAGACATCCCAAATTACTGACAGCTATCACAAAGAGAAACGCATTGGGCCAGAAGAAGACCGCCTAGAATGGTGGAGATTTCACAAAGATTCATATCCTGCACTAGCTCAACTTGCTAGGAGTTATCTTGCGTGTCCACCATCCAGTGTTCCAAGTGAAAGACTATTCAGTGGTGCTGGAATAGTCTATGATGAAAAGAGAAACAAACTATCTGCTGAGAGAGCAGAATAACTGCTGTTCTTAAAATTCAACTTGCCTATCATTGAGTATGAATATTAAGTAGCCTCTTTCAAATGGGTGGTGGTTGGGGAAAGAGGTTGGTGGGATGCAAAAGAGTTAGGTCCACGTCCCGCATCCTGGTAACACAGAAAATTGAATGAAACTTGTTTCATTGAATTTTCTATGGCTGAAACTCTTGAGAAAGTTATTATTTTTATCATAATGAAAACATTAATATTAATTTTAATTCTTATGCATTGCCTGTCATAATAGTAATATCACGAAATTTGAAAAATTATGTCATATATTCATAATTCTATAGTATATTGATAGAGTAACTAAATATCCGCATCCGCATCCGCGGATATTGAAATTAAAAATCTGCATCCACAGATGTTGAAAAACTGACATCCAGTCCACCACTTATATATATATATATATATATATATATATATACTAGCTGAGGTACCCGGCGTTGCCCGGGATAAATTTCACATTAGATCCTCAGTTTAAATAAAATAAAGTTTAAGACAAAAGGCTGAATTTGATTAAAATGATTTATCTTAAAGCTTCTGGATACACTATGTTTGCAGTTTTTCCAGTGGAGCGTGATTGTCTTTCTTGGGGTGTTTCTCTTGCTCTGGTAGCTGCTACACTTTCTCGGACAGCTTCAAGACGTGATTGTCTTTCTTGGAGGTTTTCTCTTGCTCTGGCTGTTGCATGTCGTTCACGGACAACTTCAAGGCGTGATTGTCTTTCTTGTGAGCTTTCCTGCTTCCGGGCTTCTTTATTTTTTCTGACTGCTGATGTAGATTTGCTCAAACTTGCCCGTTTCTTTGGTGGCATGGTAAAATTGTTGGGATTTTCAAAAACTGCAAAAAAACATTGCCACATTAACTTCATGTAACAACCATTACGCACTTCCTGTAACTATTCGCACAAACAGACAAACAAACAAACAGACAGGCTGACCGACTCTGTGTTGACATTCTTTATCCCATAAGAGGTTCCCGTGCCAAATTTGGTAGCTCTAGGTCAAACGGTTTGAAGTCGTCCTAAAAAATAATTATTTGTGAAGCTCAAGATTTTCATGACTGTGTTCTTTTCTATAGTTTTATTGACCAAATAATTAAAATTTTCACGGCTGCGTTTGTTTCTGTAGTTTAATCTCGGTGCTGGGGCCTTCGGGCCCAGTAATTTTAATTATTTAATTTATTAACACCCAGGTGCACAACCTGGGAACCTAATCAATATGTGTGTGAAGTTTCATGTTTGTAACTGCTTCCATTTTGGAGTTATGGCTGGAACACACACACACGTCCTTTTGAGATACCCGGCGTTGCCCGGGATAAATTTCACAAACATCAGACAAACAGACAGGCTGACCAACTCCTTGTTGACATTCTTCATCCCATAAGAGGTTCCCGTGCCAAATTTGGTAGCTCTAGGTCAAACGGTTTGCGCTTGCATAAAGGACAAACAAACAAACAAACAGACAGGCGAAAATATATATATATACACTAATTTAAAAGTGGCGAAACAAAGTACAGCAGTGGTCAATAAGGCGAACAAGGTGCTAGATTTCATAGCTAGGAATTTTGAGCACAAATCGCGCGATATTATTGTTCTTCTTTATAAATCATTAGTCAGACCCCATTTGGAGTACGCAATCCAATTTTGGAATCCGCATATGCACAAAGAAATAGATAAAATCGAAAGATTCAAAGACGAGCAACTAAGATGATTCCGTCACTTAGGTCGAAGTCGTACGAGGAGAGGCTTAAGGAGTTAAAATTGACTACACTCGAGACTAGGAGGCTGAGGGGTGATCTAATCCAGGTTTTTAAAATTATGACTAGGTTCGAAGCTTTTTCGAAATATCACAATATAATAGAACTGGAAAAACCCAGCCATGGGTGCCCCAAATCGGGGTACTCATGCCGGTCCCAAGCCCGGATAAATGGGGAGGGTTGGCGTCAGGAAGGGCATCAGGCCGTGAAACCTTTGCCAAAACCTTATGGAATGACAGCCGAAGAAGATAGAGCAAATAGAGCTAGGACGTACCCTGGAGGCGACGCGCAGACATATCGCCCTAACTCTGCGGAAAATGGACGAGGGCTACTGCATCATGAGCGGGTACAGCTAAAGAAGGGAGCTCAGGGGGAGACGGGAGTGAGAATGCTGAATGTTGGTAGTATGACGCACAAGGGAGGTGGTGGATCTGATGGAGAGGAGGAGGATGCAGGTGTTGTTTGTTCAGGAGACTAGATGGAGAGGGAATAAATCCAGGGAGATTGGTGCTGGCTATAAATTTTATTATAGTGGCACATCACAGCAGGGAAGGAATAGTGTAGGGATTATTCTCTCGAAAGAAGTGAAGGAGAATGTACTAGAGGTCAAACGAGGGAATGATAGAATGATCAAGGTGAAAATTGAATGCGCGGAGATGTGTAAATATACTGAGTGTGTATGTACCGCAGGGGGGATGTGATGAGCAGGAAAAGGAGGATTTTTGGAGCGGGGTTGACCAGGAAATGCGTGCTATACCTAACCATGAGCGCGTAGTAATCGGAGGAGACTTCATTGGCCATGTTGGGAATGGCAACGATGGAGTAGGTGGAGTGCATGGTGGACAGGCAGTGGGTAGACGGAACCAAAATGGGGAAAGAATAATTGATTTTGCAATAGCATATGACATGGCAATTGCAAATACCTTCTTCGAAAAGAGACGGGAACATCTGATTACGTATAAGATTGGCGGACGTTAATCCCAGATTGACTATATGCTGTATTCAAGATCTAAGTTGAAATAAGTTGTGAATTGTAAGGTGATCCCGGGCGAAGAAGTAACACCACAACATTGTGTTGTGGTAATGGACCTAAGGGTAAATGCAACTAGAAGTGGTAGGCCAAATATTGTACCTAAAATCAGATGATGGAATTTGAAGGAACAAGTGTACAAGGAGGCCTTTGGAGAGAGGGTAATGAGGGAATTAAGAACACAGGGATTGGACGACGTTGATGACTGGTGACGGGAAAATGCTAAGGTAATGAGGAAAGAAGGAAGAGAGGTGTTGGGAGTGTCATCTGGGAACCGCCAGAAAGATAAAGAAACTTGGTGGTGGAGTGAGGAAGTGCAGGATAAAGTGAGAGAGAAGAAAAAAGCGTGGAAGACATTGGTCAACACAGGGGAAAACCAAGACAAAGAGAGGTATAGGAGAGCGAAAAAAGAAGCTAAGACTGCGGTGGCAAAGGCCAAAAGCGAAGCATACAGAGATGTATATGAGGAACTTGAAACAAGAGAAGGGCAAAAGAAAGTATGTAAAATAGCAAAGGCAAGAGATAAGGCAACTAAGGATATTACATATATAAGTCAAATAAAGGATGTGCATGAGTGATCTCTAATATGCAGGATATTAAGGCACGGTGGAAGGTTTATTTTGAAAGGGTGTTGAAATGATGAAAATTTTAGATTGATAAGGAAAGAAGGGTTACCAAACGAAGGAATGGTTATGTGTGTGGGAAGAGAAGAGGTGGAGAGAGCATTGGACACAATGAAAAATGGGAAGGCTACAAGGGCCTGATGAGATACCAGTGGAAGTTTGGAAAAGTTTGGGGGTGGAAGAAGTAGACATCCTTAGCGATTTGATGCGCAAGATATATGACTAGGAGAGAGTGCCAGAAGAGTGGAGGAAAAGCATACTGGTCACAATATTTGAAGGGAAAGATGTCCAAGAATGTACAAATTATCGAGGGATTAAACTGATGTCGCACACAATGAAAGTCTGGGAAAGGATTGTGGAGAGCAGGTTGAGGGAAGAAACTAGCATAGCAGAACAGCAGTTTGGCTTCATGCCGGGAAGAAGGACAACGGATGCCATTTTTGCACTTAGACAGTTGATGGAAAGATATAGTGTTCATAGATCTAGAGAAGGCGTATGACAGAGTACCGAGGCAAGAGGTGTGGAGGTGTTTAAGGGAAAAATTAGTGACGGAGAAGTATGTGAGGTTGGTGCAGGATATGTACAAAGGGTCACGTACTCAAATACGATGTAGCGCAGGATTGACGGAAGGTTTCGAAGTGAAAGATCGGCCCTCAGCCCATATACCTTCGACATTGTTATGGATGTAATGACGGAGGAGGTGAGGAAGCAGGCGCCATTGTGTATGCTCTTTGCCGACAATGTGGTTTTGTGTGCAGAGAGCAGAGAGGAGGTGGAGAGGAAGCTGGAAAGGTGGAAGGCAGCACTGGAAAACCGAGGTTTGAAGATTAGTAGGGCGAAGACAGAGTACATAAAGTACAATGCGGGACAGGGGCAGAGAGATGAGGTGCGACTCCAAGATGAGGTGGTGAAGAAGGTGGAAAGTTTTAAATATTTGGGATCGTGGTTAGAGGATGGTGGAGAGCTGGTAAGAGAAGTGAATAATAGAGTACAATCAGGATGGATTAATTGGAGGAAGGTGTCTGGGGTACTGTGTGATAAAAGAATATCAATGAAATTGAAAGGGAAGGTATTCAAGGCGGTAGTGAGGCCTGCGATGTGTTATGGTGCGGAAACGTCGCATATGAGGAAGAATCTGGGGAAAAGGATGGATGTAGCAGAAATGAGGATGTTGAGATGGATGTGTGGGGTTACGAGAAGAGATAAAATTAGAAATCAATTTGTTCGTGGAACGACGAAAGTAATAGAGGTGTCAAAGAAAGCTCAAGAGAGAAGGCTTAGATGGTTTGGACATGTCATGCGGAGGGAGGAGAAATATGTTGAGCGACGAGTTATGGAGATGGAACCACCTGGAAGAAGGAGAAGGGGAAGGCCGAGGATGAGATGGAGAGAGTGTGTGGAGGGTGATATGAGGGGAGAAATCTGGCGGTGGATGTGGCGTTGGACAAAAATGAGTGGCGAAGTCGGATTAGGAACAGCGACCCACTTAGGCGTGGGAAAATGCTGCCGACAAAGAAGAAGAATAGAACTAGAAATAATGGGTGTAAGTTGATAAGTTTAAAAATCGATTAGACGCATATGTTGATAGATTGGGTATAGTTTATGGTAGTAAAATTAAGGTTTTTGTGGTTCGGAACCCACGTAAAATTGTAGGTCCCCTACGCCACCACGGAGGACATGCGCAGTACACAACCACAACCACAGTTAGGTAGACCAGCCATGAGTGGATCCGAGGGTCTTTGTTGGTCTGAAACATTATAACATTATAATATTACATTATATATATATATACACACCTTACCTTACCTTACAACCTTACAAAGGTTTCGCGCGATGATTTCTCATTTCGCGAAGGTCAAGCTTGTCGCCCCTCCTCTCGAGTTGGCCTGATGAAGTAGTGAGTTGGATTCTTGCCCTCTCCACCTCACATAGCCAGGTACGTCCGACTCATCGGCGATTGTTCTAAGCCAGGCGTCTAGTCTTCTTTTGAAGATTTCCACTGCAACTCCCTTCGTATTTCTTAGGTCTTTGGGCAACTGATTAAACAGTTTTGGTCCTCTCACTACAAAACTATTTTCTTTCAGGGTTAAGGATGTTCCCTGTCTCGCCTTCAATTTGGAAATACGACAGAGTCTACCGTTTCTACTTTCCACCGTTGTTTGGGGAGTTATAGGGTTCAGAGTAAGATTAGGGACTAGTTTCTCCGTTATTTTCCAAGTGTAAATAATGGTGTATCTCTCTCTTCTCCTTTCCAGTGAATATAGGTCTAGTTCGCGTAACCTTTCCCAGTAATTTAGTTCTTTGCACCCATTGATCTTGGCTGTGAAGCTTCTCTGGATCCCTTCCAGCTGTCTAATGTCTTCTTTTTATATGGGGATGTTAGGACCGAGCAGTATTCCAATTTGGGTATTATCATGGTTTTCAGTAAAGGAATCATTACATTCCTATCCCTTCGTTTAAAGGTTCTCAATATCTGACCCGTTATTCTCTTTGCTCTGTTTACTGCTATCTTATTTTGTGTTTCAAATTTCGCATCACCTGTCATTACAACCCCTAAATCTTTTGCTCTGGAATTTCTCTGAATTTCCTGTCCATTTGGGGTATAATATTCCATGGATTTTAGGTCTTCTCTTTTTCCGTACCATAATAGCTGAAATTTCTCGGTGTTAAACTTCATATTGTTGTCTTTCGTCCACTTGTAGATTCTGTTTATGTCGGTTTATAGAGATCCTATGTCTTCTGGGCTTCTTATTTTTCTACTGATCTTTGTGTCATCCGCAAAGGATGTTACTGTGCTGTCTCTGGTAACGTCCTCATGTATGTCAGTTAGCATGATTATGAAGAGTAGTGGAGCTATTACTGTTCCTTGTGGTGCTGAGCTGAGGACCTCTGATTCTGATGAAGATACTCCTTGTACTGTAACGACTTGCCGCCGCTCACTAAGGAAATTATATATCCATTTCCTTACTTTTCCTGTTATTCCCATATATTTCAGTTTATGTATTATGATTCCGTGGTCACACTTGTCGAACGCTTTAGCAAAGTCTGTGTATAGTACATCATAGTTTTCATTACTTTCCAGTGCGTCAATAATGTTGTTGTAGTGTTCCATTAGTTACGATAGGCATGATCTGCCTGACCAAAACCCATGTTGGTTATCACTGAATTTTTTCTGAGTTTCCAAAAAGTCATAGATTTTCTGTCTAACTATTCTTTCAAATATTTTAGTGAGATAGGATGTAAGCGATACTGGCCTATAGTTTTTGGCCTCAGATCAATCTCCTCCTTTATATATTGGGACCATGTTCGCGCTCTTCAGGATGCCCGGTATTTCTCCCGTGTCTAGTGATCGTCTCCATATCCAGTATAGGGGCTCAGCGATTGCATTCTTGCAGTTTTTGATCAGTGTGGCATTCCATTTATCCGGTCCTGCCGCTGAGTGTGTTTTTAGTTTCCCAATGGCTTGTGTAATATCACCTTTCGTAAAGTCGAAATCCGCTATACTTTCCCCTTGTGGTTCTTCTTCAAAGAACGCGTTTCTATCGCATATCAGTTTGTCAGTTTTTGGGATACTGAAAGATGATTCGTACTGAGCTCTTAATATTTCAGATACTTCTGTTAGATCATCAGATATATCACTGTTCTCATTTTTTAAAGGTCCGATAGTCGCATCGTTTTTCGACTTTCTTTTTGCGAAATTATATAAGTACTTTGAGTTAGCCTTTATCGCTTCTATAGCGTCGTCTTCTTTTTCTGTATGCTTCTCGATTAGTTCCTGTATGACGACATCGATACTTTGCAGTTTATCATTTAATATTTTTCTGATGTTGTTATCTTTATAAATACTTAATTTTGCAGTCACTCTCTTTCTCTTTCTAAATAATGCCCTCTTTTGTCTTTCGAACCTGCTTCTCTTTCCTCATTGTTGTATCTTTGGGACATGTTTTTCCACAATTTCTAACGTCTTCTCCTCTAAGTTCATTAGCATCTCCTCCGTTGTCTTGGCCTCGAAAATGGTTTCCCAATCTATTACTTCCATGCTGGATGTCACATCTCCCAGTTTATAGGTTTGGAGTGAAAATTAAAAATTTCGAATTTGCTTCTTTCTGTTGTGCGTGTTCTTTCCTTTCCTGTTGCCTTTATATTAGTTGTTATTTCAATGATGTTGTGGTCTGATATCATAGTTGGGGATATTTCTACATTATCAATTAGATTACTGTTGTTTGTGAATATATATATATATATATATATATATATATATATATATATATATATCACACATTAGTGATGTAGCAGTTGTCCGCAACCGCAACCGCATTTATCAGTGTGGTTATTGCGGTTGTTTGAGGATATCTTCTTACTAGGGCAACCAAATGCTATAAATGCTAGTGTAATGGCTATAAATGCTATAAACGTCGCCAAATGCTGTTTCTGTCATGCCTCATGCCTTCACTCAAGGGTGCAAAAAAGTAGAAGTTTGCTACGCCCTAATTGCGACATTTCTAGAATTGCTACTTGGACTGGGTGGATAGATGCATTATGTAATAACTTACATTTATCAACGCTAGGTGGCTAGAAAAGCATTATTTTAATTATAATTAATAAAACAATGATGATGTATAATTACTGTTGATAAAAAAAGATAAAAAACACTCAAATTTTTTTTTATTAGAAATTAGGCAACTTTCACTACCAAGTTACAAACTAAACTAAAGCACCAGCTTCAATATCTGTTCAGACACGAGTGAGGGTGGTTGTGTTGCGCTAGTTCTCCGTCGCTACCTTTGTAACGTTACGTGCTTCAACCCATTAGTAAAGTGTTAGACTGTGGTGCAACCATCTTGGAGCGATCTACGAGTGCAGTATGGAAATACTTCTCGAGAGTGTCAAACGATGTAGGGAAGTGTGTCATATGTAATAAAAACTATTCACGAAAGGGAAGGAGTACGACTAACTTAAAAAAAAATTGCGTTCAACGCACAAGAAAGAATATACTGTAATGAAGTGATATCTAGTGAAAATGAAGCTAATGAACAGTCAAAGAAAAAAAAGGAATCAAAGGTGTCTCTTACACCACTACAGGAAATGAAGTGTGCAGTGAAAGAAAAGAATCAGACGATTGAAAGTTGTTTCGAAAAAGTCAAAATTTGGGATGCGAATCATTCCAAATCAAAATCACTGGACTATAGCATAGCCGAAATGATAATAATGGATGACTTGCCATTCAGCCACGTTGAGAATTTAGGTTCCTTGAGACTCATGGCTGAAACAGCTCCACAGTATAAAGTGAAACAGCGTCAGTTCTACACTGATCTTGTGTGCAACGATATTTATGACTTTGTTTCAAAGAAAGTGTTCAAAATTCTTGAGCCTCTAAAAGATTCGAAAGTATCATTGACAACGGATGCATGGTCAGACACGTCTACTGGAGTGTCTTTACTCTCTTTGACATGCCATGCAGTGAATCAAGACTTCAAGAGAACCAATTTGGTGCTGAGCGTAATACCACTTGAAGATCTCCACACTGGAGAATACTTGTTAGAAAAATTTGAGCAGATGCTTCAGAAGTGGGATATTGCCCATTCACCCATCCACTGTGTAATACGCGACTCAGGAGCAAACATGACAAAAGCTTTGTTTCTCACTGGCGTCCATAATATCAATTACACTGTTCATAAACTGCAACTTGTAATCAAAAGTGGATTATCCTCACAAAACTCTCTCAGTGACTTGTTACTAAACTTCGATCCATCGCTACTCATTTCAACCATTCTATGATGGCGCAGGATAAGTTAAAAAAATTCAGAAACACTTAGATCAACCTGAACTTACAATTATTCATTATTCATGATGTTGCCACACGGTGGAACAACACTTATCATATGATGCAGAGAACACTGAAGTTGAAGGAACCACTGAATCTATATAGCGCTGCTAAGGCAAAATGCAACAACTCACTATTGTCGACTTCACTCTCTTGTCAAACTGTGTGGCTGTGCTGGAACCATTCGATGATATCACAAAAAGATTGAGTAGTTCCACCTCTTCCATATCTGAGGTTATTCCCCTCGCCATTTCCTTAAAAAATGTGCTGCAACCTCGAAGTGCTTATTCTAAAGCTGATCGTGGAATAAAAAAAACAATGAAAGAGATAATGCGCACAGATCTAGCAAAGAGATTTGATGGCCTAGAAGCAAATTACATGTATTCTTTGGCCATCTATTTGGATCCAAGGTACAAAGCAAAATTTTTTTCCGCTTCACATGTCACAAAAGGTGTTCATGGAAAATTGGGATATCTTTGTAATGAAATGGACAAGACTCAGACATCATCGGACTCGGAGACAGCCAGTGAACCACCAGCAAAGAAACCACTGATTGATTTAGGCCAGGCATCAGCTTATACGAGTAAATCTCAATGAGTGCTCTATTGGTTTCCAGTAGTGATGACGAGACCGAAACTGAGTCAAACAGAGACTCGCAAAAATGATCGAGAAATATCACAAAGAGAAAAGAATTGGACAAGATGATGATGCTTTGGCTTGGTGGAGGTCAAATCAAAAGAAATACAAAAATTTTAGCAAACTGGCTCGGACATACCTTGGATGTCCTCCCTCAAGTGTTCCTAGTGAACAATTATTTGGTGGAGCAGGGATCATCATCGATGAAAAAAGGAATAGGCTGAAGGGGGACAAAGCTGAAAAACTTTTATTTTTGAAATACAGTCTCCCAGCAATTCAATTTAAATATAAGGATTAAATAGTGTATATATATATTATAATTATATACACCACTTTCGAATGGGCGGTGATTGGGGAAAGTGGTTGGTGGGATGCAAAACGCGTTGGCTCCTCGTCCCGCATCCTGGAAACACACTTTTTACAGTTTAGATTATAGTCACTAGTACAGTTCCCGCCGCTTCGCTGACGGTTAGACAGGCTAAACTACAAAAAAAGAACCCTGCCGTGAAAATTTTGAGCTTCACATTGTGTCAACATTTCTGAATCTATAATCTCCTAAAACCTCCTCACCCCCATTCATACAACTTGGGGGCTAACCCCCTCCCCCATTACCCCCACCCCTCCCCATTACCCCACCCATCCCCCATTACCCCCACCCCCACCCTTCCCCCATTGCTAAACTACAGAAAAGAACAGTCATGAAAATCTTGAGCTTCACATTGCCGCCCGTAATACAATTTCTGAATTTTTTTACAATTTCTGATTTTTTTTCTCAATTTTTTCTCACAATTTCTGAAAGTGTGACGGACAGACGGACAGACAGACAGCCGGACAGCTCTCTTATTATAATATATAGATTATATTGTAGACTGTGAAAAGTGGGGCTAAAACGCGATATTTTATTGTGGTGTTTATTCTTAGGTAATGTTATGATGTTATAGGGTACAAAACCGCAACCGCAACCGCAACCGCGCGGAGCTCTATTTGTAAGCTCCGCAACCGCAATCGCAGAGCTATAAAGTGACAACCGCTACATCACTAATATATATATATATATATATATATATATATATATAGGACGTAGACAAGGGGAAGCCTGAGGGGTAGGGTGGTCCATAATTTCACTTTTTAAAATTTTTAATGGTCCAACATGCTAATGTTATGGGCATTGGTGCAAGAAACAACATGGTTACCAGTTTTTGGAGTTCCGGTAATATCAGACCCCCCCCCACCCCCAATTTATATTGCATAGTAAAAAATTGAGTAAAAACATCTTTTAAGCATTTTTTTAAGATTAATCATATTTAATCTTAAATAAAAGCATACATATTGCATATAAATTTATTCAGAAATCAACTTTGCACATTTTGGTGTATAAATTGATTATTTATTCGTAATAGTATATATAGTATATAGTATATGATGCATTTTTCACTTGGTTGATTCTAATCTTATTTTAAATGAATATCATGGCTACTCCTAAGAAATTAAATATAAAGTTAAGAAAAAGCAGTTATGATCCAATTATTGGTAATCTTAAAGATGAACTGATTCCTACAGGACTATTCCAGCTACCATCCCAATCAGATGCACTTCAGCATTTCTATCATTTAAAAAGAAATGATATGGTTATGAACAATAAAGAAGAGGCTGCAACAGTTGTACTTAATAAAGTTAAAACATTCTGGGACTTAGCTGGCATTAAAACGCAAGATATTTCCAAAAGCAGAAGACCAAAAGAAAAAATTCTGTCTTTAGTTAATGAGTATGAAACACTGAAAAAACACAAAAACAGGAATACTTTCGAAGATAAAAAGGATATTTTTTGTAAAAAATTAGATATGCTATTGGATATATCGGCAGCAGATGCTATTGAAACAATAATGAAAGACAGAATGAGAACAACAAGAAACAAAAGCGAGGATATAAAATTCCTTGAAGATCAAAGAACTATTCGGAATATATACGTATCCAGCCTTGATAAGTCTTATATAACTCGGACAGAAAGACAAAACCAAAGAATTCGACATGACGTAGAGAGAAAATAAAAACTTTTAGCAGACATGGATGCAGGACCCAGTGGTGAACAAATGAATATCCCACCTGATGATGACATTCCTATAGATAATGATGAATCAAGTAATGAATCAAATGATTCCGACTTTCAACCTTCGGCTCAAAGAAATCCTAAAAAAAGAATTCGCATTTTCGATTTTCAAATGGTTTATGAAAGTGGTTTCTGATTGGGACTCAATTACTGTGGCTAGCATGTAGACATCATCTATACGAGCGCATTTTGTGCTCAGTCTATACAAGTCTCTTCGGAAGTAAACGTCCCCTGAAAATGAAATGTTTAAAAGCTTCAGATTAAATATTTGGCCAAAACTGGACATAACACTACCAACAAAAACACTAAAATTTAAAAATCGCCAATTGAGAGCCAAAGCTTCTGAGGTAAAAGATTTTCTAAAAGATGAACTTAATTCAGCCAGTTCACCTCTATTTCCCAGAGGCAACTACAGAGAATGTGCCGAGGTTGCTCTATTACTTCTTGGGGAAAACGTCTCAAACACTGGTGTGAGATTGGCTAAGCCTGGGGCAGTACACTATGCGAGGTGGATACCATCTGTATTGTATCCAGCAAAGATGTACGCATTCTCTGATCAAGCTGGGTATGATTTAAATATGATACACCTGTGATACACCTGTCAACGATTTAAATCTTTTTAATGAACTCATTGAATATAAAAATTATGATCACGATGTAGCATCCAGTGCTCTTAAGGGATTAAATGGTCAGCTATGGTATCTGACTGAGGAACTAGTACCACTTGCTTTGTTTTCCCGGCAAATTTCAGATGCAGAGAAAAGTCTGATTGCAAAGTCAATGAAGAAAGTCTGTCAAATCAACCCGCAACACCCTCCTCCCAAAGGTCAGCCAATCTTCCCTAAGCTAACAAATACAACTAAGCTGTGTCAGTTAGTTGGTAAGGGTTCTTCAATTGTTTTCCAATGCTTGGGTACTTGTGGTGACTGGCTAAATGAACCTGTTACTTCTTGGAAAAATTGCAAATCTTTCCAAGTTATGGAGAACTTTGTCAAAAATATGAAAGTTGTGAATGACCCTGCCGAAAGAGCAATCAAGCTGATTGAAGATTTCAAAGACCGAATTGTTAATGATGAATCACAAAAACAATTTCTGGTAAAAGTTACAGAGCAACATCGACGCCTTCTTCCAGACTTCAAGAAAAAATCTTTGGCTGAAATGTGTAATTATGTTAAGTGAGCGTTTATTGTGTAATGTTATGCAGAAGTATTTATCTTTTTAATTAAACTTTGGTATAATTTTTTAATCGTTGTAAAAGGAATTAATTTTTGTTTAAAAATAAATGCAAAAAAAAAAAAAAGGTGGAGACCTGGAATCAGGTTTGTTCCCACTCGAAATATACTGTAGCTGGCTTGATAAGCTGGTCTAATTACGAGCCCATTGCTGCGAAGCTGCTGGGATGATGCTTCAGGGTGGCGGTAACACCCCTAGAATATATAATTAATTAAAATAATATATTATTACTAAGAAAAAATAATATAGTCATATGTTTATTCACAGAGAAGCGAAAAACTTTCGTTTTCTCAGTCAAATTTTTAGGTCCCATATAAATTGGGGGGGGGGGGGGGGGTTCTGATATTACCGGAACTCCAAAAACTGGTAACCATGTTGTTTCTTGCACCAATACCCACAACATTAGCCCGTTGGACCATTAAAAATTTTAAAAAGTGAAATTATGGACCACCCTACTGAGGGGGGCTAAAGCTCTTCCCGAAATGTTGAAGTTAGGGGGGAAAAGTTAAAGGTTCCAGAACACCTATAAAAAGTCACGGGTTTCTGGTTTGTAGTATTTGGTTAGTCGTGGTTGCGGTTTTGAAATGGCTGATCACTTCATATTAACACCAATGAATCAATGGATCACTTTAACATATTGCTTCCCAGGAACCTCTCTTTAACATATTGCTTCCCAGTGTACATCACTTTAACATATTGCTTCCCAGTGTTAATCACTTTCACATATTGCTTCCCAAAATTAGACATTACACAACCAATTACAGTTACATTACAATAGTTTATAATATTTAGAGATTAGCTAGTCGAGAAAATGTAAATTTATCGACAACTTAACTTATTTTGCTTTGCCATGTTTTGTGAATGTAAAATATTTGGATCACCTGAAGATCAGGGCCCCTCCAACCTTCTTTAGTTAGCCTTATAAGGCTAACTAACGAAAATATCACGACCTAACCTAACCAATCGTTAGGTCATCTGTACGCCCTTGACGATTGGTTAGGTTAGGTCGTGATATTTTCGTTAGTTAGCCTAGATTACCAACCTCTTTCTAACCAACCAATCTTTCTCTTTTTTACATATTGCTTCCCAGTGTTAATCACTTTAACATATTGCTTCCCAGGATGGATCACTTTAACATATTGCTTCCAGAATGCTTTGGGAAGCAATATGTTAAAGTGATCCGAATCAATGTATCTGGGACAAATAAAACATCAATTATAACATCAAATGAAAAAAAAAGGTTCAGCCCCCACCGAAATTTTTTTCTGGCTACGCCAATATATATATATATATATATATATATATATATATATATATATATATATATGGAGGAGAAGGATGCCGAGAAGTTGGATGGACATGGTTAATGCTTACGTGATGAAGCGTGGCCTTGTTCTGGGTGATGTACGAGAGGTGGCTGCAAGTATGTTGGAATGGAGAGGTTTGTTAAAATTATGAGAGTTCGAGACGCCCTCTTAAAAGAGAGCGTCTGAAAGCTGGAAGCACCACCACACATGGCGTATGAAGTGCCGCACTTGTGGAATTTAGCCACGTGGGGGCTGCTGGTCCACCAAGATACCGCTGTGAATGAATATGTATGCTTTAGTTTTCACCTTTCTCTTCTTCCCTATCTATTTTTTTACATATCGGAGCATGTCTACCTTCTCAGCCCAATTCATTTGGGAAATGAGATTTTTGGTGATATTTGTCCACGTATAAGGAAATCCGATATTTCTATAATGTTAAGAAAAAGTAATATCTGGGTTTTTCCGAAATAAATATTACAGCATTCTTTGATTCCACCAATATATAATCCCCTGTATCCATTATATCTATAATGTATCGTGTAACGTGATCAGAGCTTTTGAAGGGATTGAGAAGCAAGGCATTCTGCCTAGGCTACATTTTTAGAGGGACTTGTAATTAAAGAATACTCCCTCGACATGTTATTCTATCAACTTTATATTCTAGAGACTCGTTAATATCTATTTGGTTTTCTTCTAATTTGCGTTACTCCATTATACTAAAACTACTGAAAGAAGATTTCGTTGTTCTCCCTATCCTCTTTATAAATCACACTATTTCAAAGTTGACGATCGAGACGCTTAGCGAGAAGTAAAGATACGAGCTCAAGCCCGGAAATGTCAGAAGAAACATCACTGAAGAACCAACAAAACACAGAACGACAACATAAACAACTTAAAAATTTTCATTAATTGATGATCAGTCGTCCTTCTCGCTTTACGCCTTTCTTTCATCGTGCTTCGTCTTCATTTTCTGAAAGGTGTAGGAATTTATGGAGTGAACGACAAAAACAATGTTGTAGATTGAAGACTGAAAGTATAATAAAAGTATTGCATTCGAGTACGAAGATATGTTGAGAAGACACACTACACCCGCGATATTCAGAACACACTATATTCTGCCACTTTGGAGAATGGTAGCAACAGCGTCCGACTATTAAATCATTCTGAGCATGAAAAGGGGATTTCATTATCGAAACTACCTCCGAATTCATGTTTGGGTTCAACTGCGTCTACGAGATCAAATTCACGGTAGTTCAATCATCATCTGCTACAATATATTGCAAAATAAGATAAGCAGTCGTCTGCATGATCAGAAAGTATTCGAGTCCCTATGCCTACATATACATATATACAGTAAAATTTTTCCAAAATTAAAGGCTCAGATAAAGTCAAATAATAAAGAAATAATTACAGAAAAAAAGAAAAAAAGTCACTATAAAAACAAACTGTATTTATATTATTGTTAATTCCTTTAAAACTTTAGTCAGTAATTTTGGTGAAATTTTTAAAATGTGTATTACGTTCATTGAAATATCAAATTCATTTCCTTCAAATTTGTTACTAAAAATTAAGAAAAAATTTTAAAAACGAATTGCAGGTGCGTGAGCGGGTTCAATGATCAAAACTATAAGCGAGTGAAAGGGTTCAATGATCAACAATATATGCGAGTGAACGGGTTCAATAATCAAAACTATAAGCGAGTGAACGGGTTCAATGATCAACACTATATGCGAGTGAACGGGTTCAATGATCAAAACTATAAGCGAGTGAACGGGTTCAATGATCAACACTATATGCGAGTGAACGGGTTCAATGAAAACACTATATGCGAGTGAACGGGTTCAATGATCAAAACTAAGCGCAATATTTATATTAGGAATTGTGTAAACTAAGATGAAAAAATAAGAAGATAAAGAAGTAAGTCGAGGGAGAGAATGATTGTTGAGTATGAGCGAGGGACTGTTGAAACTGAGAAAGAGAGAGAGAATGTTGAATATAAAAGGCGGTTCAATGGAAGAAGATGCGAAGGTAAAAATGAATTTGATAGCAATAATGATTTTCACAATGAGCGTAATGAAAAGAGTTGCTAATGACAGACGATATACTGTACTGTAAATGTACATGTAATAATGGATATAGTGATAAATACAATGACAAATATAATGACATACAATGATAGGTATAAATATAAGTATTTTATAAGGAAAGACCCTTTCACAAGAAATAAATATGATAATTATGAAAATGGAAACTATGAAATAAAACAAGATGAAAAGACGAGTAAAATACATGTTTAAAAAAAAACTCTGACCTAAAAAGTAATGTGAATGAAAAATGTGAATTAGGTCGATATGAAAGGGTAAAAATTCAACGCACACGGAACAAGACACACTCGCATAATTTAGTTTCCTTTGGGATGCACACAGACAGTTGTCAGACATATCTCGTGATTCTGAATTAGGTATCCTTGATCCTTTTAACTGCAAATCTGTGTATGCTTCGTGTTTAGAGCTCGAGATGTTGGATGTGCGTTAAAGATAATATTTGTGATACTAATTTTGTGAATGTTACCGAGCTAAATGAAAATGAAAATGAAAATGAAAAGGTTTATTGGCAGACTATAATCCATATGACAAATATTATTAATACAATGACAGTTCATATACTAAGGATAGAAATATATACAATTGATTAGAAATAATACTGCACCGTCGAAGTTAAGTGGAGCTACAGACAGACGTTTTCGTACCAAAAAGTCCATAGCTTAGAGGATAAATGGCAGGACTCATGGATAGCTTGGATGATCGGGTTGGTTGATTTTTTAATTCTTTGCATTAGACTGTGTTGAGCACGTCTTGTTACTTCCGGGAAGCTCGGGACATTGCGGGTAGCAAACATTTGCGAAGCTGAGCATCTCGGGGGTAATTTATGTAAGAGTCTAAAAGACCTGTTGTACAGCAAATTTAGGGTTCTGCCAGAACCTTTTTTATAATTCACCCAGAGTTGCTGACCGTATATATTACTGCAGAAAGTACGAAAGAGTGTGTCTTTAGTTTCACTTGTACGGAATCGAAAGTTTCTTATGGTCATATTCGCTTTAGCACACAGGCTTCGAGATTGTTTTCTTATATCCGAGTCATCGCTCAAGGAGCTGGTAATAGTTTGACCGAAATACTTAAACTCTTGTACTTCCTCAATTACTTCACCACTCATTTTAAACCTTATATCAGCTGGCTGATTACAGCTTTTAGGATAAAATTGCATAACCTTAGTTTTTGTAACATTAAAAAGAATATCATGTTTCTGCGAATACACTTCGCAGACGTTTAGTAGCCGATCCAGACCTTTAACAGAGGGACTTATTAACACCATATCATCGGCATAAACTAAGTTATTTATCCTTGTGTTATCCATACAACATCCCACTGTTGCCTCATTAATTGAAGCAATTAATCCGTCGATATACACATTAAACAGCATAGGGGAGAGCAAGGAGCCTTGTCTCACCCCGCAAGAAGAGCCAAAACACTCGGATAGTTACATTGCCCCACCTAACAGTGAAAGATTGGTGGGAATACCAAAATTTCAATACATTTAATATGTACATGGAAACCTTCCTGTCTTCTAGTCTTGCAAATAAAATATTGTGGTTCACCCTATCATATGCCTTACTTATATCAAGGAAACAGCTATAAATAGTTGAATTACTGTCAATGTATTTAGATATTGTTTCTTTAAGTAGATAGATACACAGATCAGTTGAGTGGGACCTTTTAAAGCCAAACTGATTAGATGTCCATAGGAAATCATTTAATCAGAGAAACAAGAGTTTTTCTAGTAGTTTCGAGAAGCAGGAAGCGACAGCAATAGGCCTGTAATTATTGCTGGACAGAATGTCTCCGTACTTATTTTTGACCAGGGGCAAGATATATACCCTCATGAACTCTGCAGGGATATAGCTATGAGCAAGCATGGCTGATAGGAGCAATGATATATGCAGACATACTACGTCATTGCATATTTTAAGTGCTCATTCGATAAGTCATCTACCCCTGACGCAGAACCAGTCTGCGTCAGAACCAGTCTTTAACTCTTTAATTAACCTCTTTACTTCAGGAAATGATATCAAAGTATTTTCCCTTGTACCTCCCACAATCGTTTCGCTGCAATCTATCTTAAGATTATCTCTACTCACACTGTTAAGAATGTTAGAGTAGTGGTTTTTCCACAGCTTTGCAATTTGATCCTCCCACGACACCTCATCGATTGTCGGAGGGAGGACATTTTTGACACCCGTTTCATTCTTAACAAATTTCCAAAAATTTTATTATCGTTATTCATGCGAGCTTCACAGGCTTTTGATGCTCGAATAGACTCTTCTTCCTGTTTTTATCGCCTCATGGCCGCCTTATACTGACCCCTACTTCTACACATATTCATGTATACTGGTCCTAATCTGGGTCTACCATGAAAGCACCACAAATCATAGGCATCTTTCGATTCCTTCTTCAGGGGGACAATAAAATCATTCCATCCACGAATAATCTTAGTATGATAGTTGTAAGATTTAATCAGGGGGCTTCCTGCTTCTCTTAACAGGGATATTATCTTACTATAATACCTATCTATGAGTTTACAGTGAGAATCATTTGAGCAAGGATTATTACAGAGAAGGTGCAAAATTTCTAAATTATTAAAGAGGTGACTTGTTCTGTCTTTGTATTCTATTCTCTGCTGCATATTAACATTGGACCAATCGACGAGATTATTCTTACCTATTGAGTTCTTGTTAAGACGTGCTGCGCATAAATTGGCAACGTTAATTAATATTTCTAATGGTCTATGATCAGAAAGAAGGAAGTCATGCAGAATATGAACTCGAACAATTCAATCCTTTAGATTATTACTAGTGAGACAATGATCAATCCACCTGGTAGTACCACTCATATCACTAACGTATGTAAAATTACCACTGGCTACCCCTAATACATCTACATCACTTATACTTAAATTGGCCGACTCGCACATGTTACCCAATTCTACAAAGAATTCCGAGTTCACATGTGCGTTAAAGTTCCCCATTATTATACAGTAAGAATATGTGGGGTTATCTGATAATGACTTAATTTTGTACAGCAAATCAATGTATTCATCTAGATTACTGCCGTTGTTGTATGGTAAATGGCAGTTTACAATTAATATGCAATCATTGTTCACTTGTAATTCAATGCCTAACAACCTTAC
This sequence comes from Bathynomus jamesi, assembly GCA_023014485.1. Taxonomy (NCBI): domain Eukaryota; kingdom Metazoa; phylum Arthropoda; class Malacostraca; order Isopoda; family Cirolanidae; genus Bathynomus; species Bathynomus jamesi. Next base: position 292,754 of record JAJOZX010002332.1, on the reverse strand, counting down.
ATTATTGCTTGTTAAAAATTTTATATGTTTTGACAAATTTTTCCTTAATAAGAAAACAACACCACCAAAAGGCCTACTGTACATTAATTCATCTGACATGTCTACTGCTGATGACGCATGGTACATAAAGTCATCATGGATGGTAGAGAGGAATTTTAGCTCTTGCTTAGGTAGCCAGTGCTCCTGCAAGAGTATCAAATCTGCACTGTTGCAGATTTTATGAACATCTACAGTTGAATTCCTCACTGACCTTACATTATATGAGACTATTTTCAACAAGTTATCCACCATGACTGATAGAGAATTTATTATTAGTAAGATTATTATTATTATACACAGTACAACTTTCAGGCATTACCGTAAGGGCGCCTATTATTATTATTATTTTGCCTGTTATCAAATCTCCTGGAAAAGTGAATAAACTCCTTAACAATAATACCGTCTGGCCATTGACGCATATTATACGGGTTGAAATGCGCATTTACACCTTTAGTTATTACTTTAAAAGAGTTATAATACGGAGATTTCGTGTTTAGTTTATTAACTATCACTATACTGTGTTCACCAATGATTTCTTCCATGTGTCGAATATCGCTTGCCTCGTTCGAGAGCTGAATTCGCGACACACATAGGGTGAGATTCTACATCGGTGGCCTCGCAGCGGAGACCGGTTGAGGAAACCTTCGGGAAGGGCGCCTGTTAACAGTTACCCACCCGTCCTGCTCCCTCGATCTCCCTGAGGCAGGGTTCGCCTGCTTGGGGGATGGGTGGCACAACCTTTAGGGGACCTTTGTAAAAATTTGAAATATTGTAAATGATGTTAAGAAGGGCTAAGTGTTGAATGTGCTCAATAAACATTTTATTTATGTTAATGAAAGCATATTGTTTTGCCTCGAGTAATGGAAGTCGGGATGAATTTTCTCACAGTAATGACTCTCGGGAGAGTTTTGCCCCGAGTAATGAAAGTCGGAGGGATTTTTCCCGCATAATGAATTACGGGGTGATTTTGCCCATTTAAATGATAACTATCTGTTGAAATGGTAGATAAAAAGGATGGTTATGCCCAGGGGCGGCTCTGGCCTAGAGGCTGTAAGGCTGCAGACCCCCACCTAAAATGACGAATAATGCGTCTCTACGGTCTCTTTATTTTATTTAAAGTGTTGTATTAAACAAAAAATGAGATTCTAAACTAAGCTGATTTTTATATATTAATAATGTGACGAAATAAAGATAACTTCCAGCAAACAATGATGAATAAAAGGTTATTTAAAATGTAATATAAATATAGGGCCTACCGCGCTAAGATGTAAATTTTAAGGCTGCAATCGTGCAGTCTATACACAGTATACAGGGTATGAGATTTAGTGAGGACTGTGAGGTGAGTGCGGTCACTGCACTGCTGCCAGGTGCACGATGTCCCTAATGATTAATTTCACGTTTAATTCGCTATATTTGATGAAAGTTGATCTATTTAAATTATACTTCCGTCACCGTGTGTTAATATCAAACTATTAAAAACTGAATTTTCAAATACATTATTGGTAAAGTAGAAGATAATGATATGATATGCAGCAAAAATTGGATCTTTTAAGTCTGCAGCAGATGCAGCCTGCTAGCGTACAGTTGCAGACGGCACGTGACGGCAGTGTTCGGACGCTGGTTATCAAGTGTGGTCAGTCATTGTTTCCTGTGCTAGGCTGATCGTGCTTCTTTTTCAATTAAATTTATTATTGTGAACCAGATTTCTACTTGGTTATTTTGATTCAATTAGCTTATCTAAAACTTTTATTTCTCCCTTACATACAAGCCATGGAAAATACAGTGACGTTTTGAAATCAATTAAATTTTCAAGCCTAACCTACCTCGAAAAGGTTGAAATTAAAAACAAAGGCCGTCCAACTCCTGCTTTAAATATAGAAGAGACAGGTAAAAGTAGAAATAAGGATTACGTTCGCAAATTTAATTCAGCTATTTATGATAAACATGATTGGATTTGTGGCTGTGAACAAAGTAATTCTCTGTTCTGTTTCCCATGTTATTATTTGGAGGAGAAAGTGAATGGACAACGAATGGCATTTCTAAGTTGAAAAACTTGCCTCCAAAGATAATAAAGCACCAGCAAAGCCAAAAACATTTGATAAACGTAGTGAACTTATCTTTTCTTGGTAAAGTCAATATCAGAAATCAGCTGAGTGAAGCACATAGACAATCGATTGACAGACATAATGAATTAGTGAAAAGAAATAGGGGCGTGCTATCTAAAATTATTGATTGCATATTATTCTGCGGCAAATTTGAGTTGCCATTACGTGGCCATGATGAGAGTGACTCTTCCCAAAATCCAGGAGTATTTCGCGGTTTGATTGATTTCTCGTGTAAATCAGATCCTAGTTTAGAATCTCATTTCCGAACTGCTACAGCTTTTAAGGGAACTTCAAAAACGATTCAAAATGAATTATTAGATTCTATATTAGTTCTTTGCAAAAAGAATATCAAGGAAGAGATTGAAAAACTGACTACTTAGCTGTAATGTGTGATGAAACAACGGATATTTATAATAAATCACAAATGGCAATAGTGTTCAGATATGAACTAAAAGGAAACCCCGTTGAACGGTTTTGGAGTTTCTTCAACCCTCCAAATCTCACTGGAGAAGCTTTATCCGAAATACTCCTCAATGAACTGAATAGTTTACTATCTAATAAGGAGAAACTTATAGCTCAAACTTATGACGGAGCTGCTGCTCTTAGTGGAAAGCAGAAAGGCGTCCAAACAAGAATAAAAGAAGTCTATAAAAATGCTCATTACGTACATTGTTACGCACATCAACTGAACTTAATAATTGAGAAAGCAACATCAAAAATTAGCAAAGCAAGAGTTTTTTCAATAGCTTGTCTGGAATTCCTGCATTCTTTTCAAAATCCCTCAAAGAACAGCTGAATTAGAAAAAATTACTCATCGAATTCCACAAGTATCAGCAACTAGATGGAATTTTAAAAGTCGGACAGTAAACGCTGTATACGAAAGAAAAGATGAACTAATCGAGTGCTGCAGCATTTTAGAAACCTCTCAGTCAAAGGAAACTGGACTTGCAGCAGCTGGTATTAAAAGAATGCTAAATGATCCGGAATTTACTTTTTGGCTGGAATTCTTCAGTAAAATAATGCCCCAAGTTGAAATTTTATTCGCACAATTTCAATCTAGGTGTATTGAAGCAACAACCGCACAATCCTATGTAAACAAATTTACTGCTGCTATTGAAAACATTAAGCCAGAATATGAACACTTTTCTGAACAAAACAACTCAAATGAAGGAAATAAAAAGAGGAAGTTTTCAACTACTAATGAAACATCAATTGCAACAGATGTCTGCGATATAATTATCCAAGAATGCATTAATAGATTTAGCTTTACTGGCCATCTTGAATCCAGTAAACTGCTACTAAGAAATTGTTTTGAATCTTATCTTAAAGACTTTCCAACTGTGGAACTCGGCAAAGCTGTTGAAGTATATCCGATGCTTGACAAATTAAAACTCAAAACGGAACTATCCGTTCTTTATGGTCGAGACGATATCTGCTCAAACGACAAGCTCACTGATTTATTAACTTATTAAGTGTTCTCTTGGACAATAATTTAGAATCAGCATTTTCAGAAACAGTTAAACTTGTAAAAATTTTAATAACAATGCCCATGACATCAGCTGAAACTGAAAGATGCTTTTCAACCTTAAAAAGAATAAAAACATTTCTTAGAAACTCGATGTTGAATCAAAGGCTCACGGCTTTAGCAATGCTGTCAATTGAAAATAGAATGATAAGTGATATCAACAATTTTAATGAAAAAGTGATTGATCATTTTGCAACGTCCAGAACCCGAAAAATGGATTTTATATTTAAATAAAATCATTTCATCCATTGGTAAGTAACCATACTAAGTATTTATAATTGAACTATTATTTTATTAAGCTAGTTTTCTTAATTTTTGTACCTTATAAGTATTTTCGAAAGCTACAGCCTTCCCACTTTATCGAGTCTAGAGCTGCCACTGGTTATGCCCTGTTTTATAAGGACGAAAATACTGTATGTAGTTTGGAGAACATTTTTGATTTGATGGATTTAATTTATTTACACTTCATAAAATCAGAAGACGAGGAAACGGATTCGAATTTGAAATTCACACAACGATAAAGTGGTTAAGTTAATATATTGTGATTCATCAAAACTCTCATGGAGTGAAAATTAAATTTTGGTGACGATTTGTAAATTTTGGAAATTACTGATCAAAAGACCTCTTATGAGAGGTCGATAATGAGAATCGACTAATAATGAGAAAATGAGAATCCCAAACTCAAAACGCTTAATTATAAAGTTAATATTTTATTTATTTCTTTTATTTATTTAAAACTCATCTAATAATAAGTTCGACGAATTTCCACACAATTAAGATTCACAGGTAGCAGAAATGTTTGAAAATGGATTTATTATTTTATATATCGGAAAATGTCAACCTTCTCACCTTGGTAATTTTATATAGATGTAAAAATTATTTCACGAAAATAAGACGTGAATAATATTTATGATGAAAATAACCACGGAGGAAAGTAAAAAACAAAATAGTTATATAAAAAGGGCAAGGTGCTAAAACTCTGGTAGCTTTCCACGTGAATTGTATGCTCCTCCTAAAATATTTTCTGCACCAATCATATTATTTTTTATTTTTCTTTGTGATCTACTGTGTATATATAGTCTTAATTTTGTGAGTAAATCTAGTGTTCCTGAGGATGTTATTAGACGAAAGCGCTTGAGCACAATTTCGTGTTTTACTTTCCTCCGTGGTTATTTTCATCATATGTATGCATATATATTATGGGGAAAGCCAATATTTCTATAACAAGTAAAAATAATATCTGCATTTTCCCGAAATAAATGCTACAGCATCCTTTGCTTCCCCCAGTATGTAATCCCCTGTACCCGTTATACCTATAAAGAATCGTGTAACGTGATCCAGCTTTTGAAGGGACTGAGAAGCAAGGAATTCTACCTAGACTACATTTTTAGAGGGACTTGTAATAGAAGAATTCTCAATCGACTTGACACTACTAATTTGCGTTACTCCATAATAATGGAAGAATTCATCGTTCTCCCTATCCTCTTCATAAATCACACTGTTTCAAACTTGACATTTGAGACTCTAGTAGTAATACGAACTGATGTTGAGATTCAAAAACACATGAACAATTATGAAACGTAATAGTTAACCAAAAATTTGAAATAAATAACCTGAAATCCAAATAGGCCATCAGGTGAAAACCAGGTAAGCTACGTGACTTTTAACACTTATAACATCCGAGACTTCAGTTAAACGGGGGGTATGCGTTATGATCCAATTGGAACACGTAAAACTTTTGCACCAATAGCGTGTGCGAAAAAAAATTACGCCAATCCACGCCTCTGATTGCCCCTATCACGTTCTTGTAAAAATGTCCCGGCATTAAAATTATTTGGAATTAATTCTCTCAAATTTCATACTGTAGAATTGGGTCAAATAGGATAGTTTAATAATGTAAAACAAGTTAAGATTATTGAAAACCTTGAATATAATTTATTTAAAAAAATTCTTTCTTTCAGGATCGTGGGAAACGAAGAATTAAAGACATTCTTGCTCGAGGCGCCATGACAACTGAAAGGCCACGATCCGGGTGAACTAAAGAAAACTTTCAGTGGGCCAGGAGGAGTAGTGGTTAAATACATATAGAAGGAATGTGTCAGTGCAGACTCCGAAATTTACAACGGAGTTTGGGCATAGAGATAGAGCTAAATAGTCATTTAGTTTCCAGGGTAATCCTTGAGTTTCGACGATAGAGTTCTACGTAAGTAAACATCTTAAATAGTACAAAATAACTTCGACACTTATTTATCATTATTGCCCCGTTTTCGTACCTGTGACTTGAGCGATTTATTTTTTTACAAACCTGTTTCATACCCCGATTGTGAGTTGTGTGGGTCAAGTAATAACCGTGAGAATTGCAAATTGCACGATTGGGACACTCGACTCCGTCATTACACGGAAGTAATCTATCGTTCTCATAGGTTGTGGTAAACTTTTTAATTTTGTTGGTGATTGTCAGATCTGTGCTTATAAAAAGTTGGCCCGAAAGGCAGAACAGGGTCTTAGTTAACATCCCGAAAACTCTCGAGGTCCATTGCCGTGTGAGATAGACTAACCTCCTGACAATAAAGTTCTTCCACGTATGCTGTTAGGCGTTTAAGATATTCAGTCAATTACAGTTTGGAAACATAACTACTTCAGGCATGTATTGGTTAAAAAATAAATAAATAAAAAATAAATAAAATGCTTTGGAAGACGGAAGTACAATGGACGTTTCTAGGTTTTTTTTAACGGAAGTCAATGATTTTTTTTTCTTTTTGTTGCTCACACTGAGTTACGCGAGCAAGTTATAATTCAAAATGTCTGTGATCGCTGTAATAACACGAACAAAGACTAAAGCCAGTATGCGAAGTCACTTCTTTCCCATGAATGAAATTTTAAACTTTGGCAGAAATAAATTTATCACTTGACACACGGTTTTACGTCACGAACGTATTAATAAAAAACATAACAGGTAGTGCGAATGTGTAAATTATGGGCATATTTAAATATTACATACTTTTTCCACCTACATAAAATTGAAAGAATAAAACTAATTAAATTACTAAACTATGTAATATTCCCCTAAATGACTGACTGGTTTTCTCATATGCTGTAGAACACTACCAAAGAGCGCCACTGAACTTCGAGCTGAAAGGCAATATGCACTAATTATAATCTACAAAACACAGTCATTTAACATCTTTCATAAGCTCTCGTAATGATAACGGGCGAGTTTACTCTTACCTGATTATCTGCTGTGAATAAAGAATATTTAACAAAATGGAAAATCGAAATGTCATGGTAAAGTCCAGTAATTATAATTTCTTGTATTATAATATAGCACTCCGCCAATTGTTAAAGAATCCAGTACTTTATTTTAAAACACAAGCTATGCACTAAATTCACACATTCTTTTTCCATTGACCATGACTTGAGTTCTTTAACAACCCTTTAAAGAAAAACTGAACAGTACAAATTCAAATTGTTAGATGGCACTGGGTCGCTCCAATAAAAATGCCTCTCGGCGAGTATTTCAAATATTTATAAATGAAAATGTCATCCGTAAGGCGAATGTTTTGTAGATTTACTCTTACTTCTCGGGTAATAAGGGTGGTTATAAATGTTATGACGGATACGTCTCTTTCATTATCCTTGTGAAGAAAATTTAATTATAGAAGCTTTGAACCAACCAGACTTCTCTTTTTATCGTGGCTTTGTTCCTAGAGACAAGAGCGCAAGCTAAACTTCAATCTGGCTTCATAAAGATATGGAAAAATTTAAGAGTTTATGCATATTAGTGATTACTATTATAACGTACTTACTGTAGACTTAAAAATCGTTCTCTCTCATATTAACGTGGCTACCATGTGATAAAACGTCCTAACACGTCTTCGAGTTATGCAAGTAAACTACGAGTACTACAGATATGTACTTTGGTTCTTCATTGCCTTCCATTACGTTGGTTAAATATTCTTAAGGAGATATCATCACCTGAATTTCGAAAAAATAATTATATGGCCGTAATCTACGCAACAATATAACACTTTTTTCAAGAGTACTGGTTTTTGTGCAAATACGTTATAAGTAAGTTATTATGAAATATATCTCGTTGCTATTCATTCATATGCTAGACCAATCATGTGACATCATGTATTTTCACTGTGGCTGCGAGCAGGCTTGTCAGATTTGTCCGTTTCCGGACAAATTGTCCTTTATAAGACCCGTTTGTCCTGGAAAAATGAAAATTAACCGGACAGCCTAAACTGTCCGGATTCTGTCCGATTTGAGGCACTGTTAATTCTTAATTAAATTTCTTAGAACAAAAGCGGTTAACGATTAAAACTGTTAAATTTTGCAGACCATAAATGGTTTACCAATGACTTCCCATAATATATACTCTACCTAGTTTGTTGATATGAATAAAAAAGCGAAATATCACAGAATAAACAGTCTTACGAAAGCACTAATTTTGGTTCATAATCCAATAAAAGAGAAAAAAAAAATTGACGGAGTTTTATTTTCATTTCATCCAAAACTAAGAGACAGAGAAAATTTAGGTTTATTGAAATTTAATTTTTATTGCATGAGAACAGCAGGGTCAAAATAGCTTGAAATTTACTGAAACCGCCTTTTCTGTCGTGTTATAACTTGAGTACTTAATTGATTTCAAACTTTTCGTTCTTTGTCTCAAAATTTAACATTTCTTTTAGATTCACAATTTATGTATTGTTTTGAGCGAAAGTTATTTTGAATTATGAATTATTCGTTGACAGTTGACCATCGTCCAGCTTATGAAGTTATGAAATTATGAATGATTAGTTGTAAATGCGTGGGCGAGATCAATTCCCAAATCAAGAGATTCCAAAAAATCCAGTTGACTTTTGGGTACATGTTTTAAATTATGAAAATGCTGCTGGTGAAAAATGCTATTATGAACTTGCAAAAATTGCCTTGGATGCATATTGCATTCCAGTCAGCACAGCCTTTGTAGAGAGAATTTTCTCCTACGTTACAAATGTGAAAAACAAAGCAAGGAATTCATTAAACTATCTCGTGTATAGCCACATAAAGGTTTGTCCGTTTTTTATGTTAAATATGCCTTGAATGTCCGTTTTTTTAAATGTTCTGACCGTTTTTACAAAAAATAATCTGGCAACCCTGGCAGCGAGTCAGTAATTCAGTTTTGTTTGAGTTATGGAGTGTGACGGTTGTTCGATGTCTTTCGAGGATTTAATCGAAACTTTTAAAAAAAGATTAGGATAGGTTCGCTAAAATGCTTTTGTATAGTAGTATTTGATGTGATTTACTCAAATCTTATATTTACTTACTGCGCAATTGAGCCGAAACATCATGATTTTCAACTTCGAATAAAATGGGCTTCGTCTCATTTACACAGCAAATGAATATCAGATTTGAATAAATCACATTAAATACTACTAGAAAAATGTATTTTAGTATGATTTTGCAGGTGATGACATTTCCTTAAGATTTACTCATTGGTTTAATAGGCGAACAAAAAGAGATGAGAGTATTACCAGACCATTAAAGGAAGACACTTTATATACAGTATTTAGGGTGGGTCGAATTAATGAATTTTGGAATTTTGATTGGCCTTTAGTTGTAAAAGTTGTTTTTTGATGAGAAAAATACTCTATATAAATCTTACTGACCTCAGACATTATCTTCCACTGCCTCAAACGAGTGAAAAATTAACAATTTCCCTATTTTTGGCTATTTTCGTAAAAAAAATTAATTTGGGATTTTTGATTGGCCTATTTTCACAAAAGATGCGTTTTGATGAAGAAAAAACCACTGTAAAAATCTTACGAACATCAGAAAATATCTTCCACTGTCTTAAACGAGTGAAAAATTCGAAATTTCCATATTTTTGGTTATTTTCGTCTAAAAATTAATTTTGGAATTTTGATTGGCTCGTTGCCGTATAAGTTGCATACTATTACTGATGAGAAAAACTCTGTAACAATATTACTGGCCACATAACAGTCTACTTTATTTATAAAAATATAAATGCAACTCTCAGCTGATGAGTAACTTGAATTTCTTATCACCCAGAACTCCCACGAGAAGGTGATTTCATATCGAGTTCCGCCCGTGCCCGCCCATCCACCCAACCATGCCTGGCACTTTCCGCGCTTGTTATGTTTTCACTCTGATCATTGTTCACTAAGTTTGTACCTTATAATCTTTCTTTGAGTCTAATACTCCCATCAGTTTTTGCGATTCCAACTTAGTCCTATTGAAACCATCTCTCCGTAACTCACCACACACAAGGATAATGATGCCTCAGTTACCAACTTAACGCATCTCTCCACAGCTTGCGCATGACACGGCATTTCCCCCATTTCAAACGTGGAGGGGAGTGTTGCTACTTTCTTGATGTAAGACTGGACCTCGTTATCATCCCATATTTTTGTAAGCTCAGGTTCTATTATCTCAATTGCCTGCCAATCTATGAAATCAGTATAGTCGATGGCATCATAGTTGATAGATGGAATCCTGAACTGCCTGATTGTAGGTAGGTTTCCTTTTTTCTGTTGTGCTGAAAAAAGCTAGAGCTAGATTCTTCTCAGCGCAAGTTCTCGAATGCGAATTCGTACATCTGTTAACATAGCAAACAATATATTTTCAGGATGTGCAAAGTAACTGTTCTGGCCAATGGCATCATATACAATCTGTTTCTCCTTTACCTGTATGTAGCGGGAGCATTTTACTAATTGAAATAAGTGTCGTGTTCCATTATAGCACGATGGAGAAGTCTTGATGCTGAACCACAAGAGTTCAGCAACTTATCACGCAAGTTGCCAAAGTGCACAGTTCATCTGAAGGATTACTTGTACTCACATATGATCTAAGAATTCGATGTGCAGTTGTAAGCCATCTAGAATGTAACATAGGTCCAGGATTACGTTGTGCCAGATCTATTGGGCACTCTCCTGAGGATACTGCTTGACACATCTCGAAGAGGTACTTTCGGTCCTTGCTCAAAGTTTATATTGTCGATTATTGGCAAAGGCTCTTGAACTTTGATAGACTCAAACTGTGAAATAGGTTAAGTTCGCATTTAGCCAGTGTTTTGCCAATGGAACCAGAAAAAACGTTTGGACCATGTGTCATACCATCAATTTGTAGTAGAAGATGTCATAATGGTAACTCATTTGTATGCAATAAGCAAATAATCCACTGTAGAGGACGGCCTAAGCGCAGTTCAAGCAAGCGAATCACTCCACCTTTGAAACCGGTATTGACATTAGTACCATCGCATCCTATTGCTGCAGTAGAATCCATTGGAAAATCTTTCTCTTGTAGGCACTCTATGATGCCAGCTTCTATTGCACGTACTGTTCCTGATGAAACGGTAATACGAGCAAGGTATTCCGATCTTGGTTCTAAGATGAGAGATACATGTTCTTCGGTGATTTTCAACATAATAACGTTTCCTTTTTTTTCAAATTGGCCTTCGTTTTGTCCTTTCTTCCATCAAAGTACAGTCGTCGGATGGCATTTGTATTGGCAAAACTTGGTGCTTGCTCTCTCTTCTCTCTTTCTCGCCTTATCTTATTTTTATCAATAATCATTGTTCTATTAGTCTCAGAAATAATGCCAACATCCTGTAGGACAGCTGAAGCTATTGTTGCAACACTTCTGATATGTTGTGCCAATCGGCATCTCTAGCTAGTGTTGAGAGCTTAACTCTGGACAGTCTCCTGAAGATGATGGCTGGGGAGTTTCAAGGCTCATTTGGGCTTCATAATATAGATATTAATGTTTTTGTTGGGAAAAAACTTCACTTGAATCAGAATCTGAAGACGAGGTCACCTGAATATTTGCTGTAGCAACCATTGTTTGGGTAGCTTTTGACATTTTCTTAAAATTCTTCTCTTCGTTTCAAGTTCTTTCTCATCTGTTGTCGCTTCTTTTGATCAACACTTCCTTTGATAATTTTTCTTGCACTTCGCTGATCTTTCAGGAATTCGATCTCTTCTTTACGCACCTTACGCTCTTTTGGACAATTACAAACTTTACTACATTTGCAAGCGGCAATGTCAAATAGCTTTGAAACTTCTTTTCTGAAATTGGTTATCCTCAATTTATAAGAATCAATATCTTTTCGCTGCTTGTAGGGTTTCAAAATGTTCCGATATTTAGCTTGATAATCTTTGATTTTTGCCACAATTTGTTGGTGTGAAATAATGGGTATGCTTGATGTAGCCCACATTTTTTCCACTTCACTAGCAATATTTTCTACATTTTCTGCCGATAATGTAGGAACGTGAGATGCTGAACATATTGTTAGCATTAGACAGTGCTTCATGACTGATTCATAAGTCGGTAAACTATTATGAGACATATAACAAGGGTTCCCAAATATAGAACATTTGGATTGTTCTCTAGTTTGAGCCATTTTTAGTCAATTATTTCTCACTTATTATTCATGAATAATAATTTTTCTGCAAACAAAGAATCAATTAGAATGCTATAAAAGACAACTAAAAACAAATAATAAACAGTAAGCTGTTGCTTACTGCTGCATGCTACACCATACAGCAGAGAACAACCACCTTCCACCGATCTTCCAGTAATACTGACAAAGCGTGAGGGCCAGCTGCAGCTGAAGACTGAGAGGGGTATACCCTTGTATGACCTTGAAGTGTTACTTTGCGGTTTAAAGGGCAATTTAAAGGGCAAATCACCGTCCGTCTCAGATAGACAGACGATTACGTGTCAATAGGAAAGTGCTCGTAAAATAACTTCCAATACAGATAAATTGGACGAAAATAGCTAGAAATAGTGCAAGGTATTTGCTTATTTTCACTAGCTTTGGGATGTGGAAGATATTGTCTGATGCCACTAAGATTTTCGCACAATGCTTTACTCATCAATGCACAACTATTACAAGAAGAGGCCAGTCTCTATTCTAAAATTCATCTTTTGATGAAAATAGCTAAAAAATAGGAAATTGGCCAATTTTTTATTCGCTTGAGGCAATGGAAGATATTTTCTGAGTCCAGCAATATTTTTATAGAGTGGTTTCCTCATCAGTATGCACATTTTACAACAGACTAATCAAAATTCCAAATTTTTATTTTTTTTTTGAAAAGCCATAAATAAAGAATTTTCTTATTTTTAGCTTGCTTGGGGCAGTGGAAGGTATGCACGTCGTTTTTTTTTTTTTTCTCATATCCGTACGTAACTTTTGCGACACGAGGCTAATCCTAATTCGAAATAAAATTCCCATAGGTACAAATTCGACCTACCATAATATATATAAGATGCAGTTGTTCCCTTCCATGTTATCTAAAACAATAGCTCAGTCACTGGTGTCCCGCTCAGGAGATAAGATTTGCTATAAAGTTTTGTCCTTGGAGTATTTCAGATTCAAAGTGAAAACTCTCACCATGCACTATATATATATATATATATATATATATATATATATTAGGAAATTCAATATTTATTACTCCAATGCTTGGAAATAAAATAAGGAAATAACAGTGAACGAAATTCATACGCATTGCTATTTTTGCAGTTATGAATGCCAGATTTTGGAAATTTAAACAAATTCTCATGTATTTAGATGACGACCAAGCGTCTTCATGATATTTTACTCTTTCCGTACAAAAAATGTCTAACAAAACAAGTAATTAGAAACACAAATATATGATTTACCTTATAGAAGAAGTAATTCGAAGTGTCTGGATCAATGACTGTAATTTCGAGAATAGTTTCATTACTTGGCGTTTTGGTTCCTGGCGTTTCGTCAATCGTCAAATGCCATTCTCGTTTGGGAAGAATTGGAGAGTTATCATTCACATCTGCCAGACGTACGACGACGGTGCCAGTTCCTTTAAAAGAATAGAACAACAATTGGTAATACTGCATTGTTAACAAGTATAATGCCAACGCCTGTAAATGAGTTGGTAAGAACGTTTCCTTATAAGTGAAGCGAATACACTGAGGTCGGGGGTTTGACTCTCGAACGTGCTGGTAGTAACAATCTAAGAGTTAGTGCATTGGGCCGCATCACTTTGACCTGAGCTTTGTGACAGTTTCGGGCTCTCCTAAATGATTATTATTAGCTACTATAATGAGAGCAATCATTCTTTGGAGGGCTTGGATTATGAAAGCTAAGAAACTATTTAAAAAACAGAGAAATTCCCTGGACTTTGGCTCTTTTCCATTCTATCTCAGACATATTTATATTTTGGGTGATGTCCCTCCAGTAAAATTCCACAATTTACTTATTATTTTTTTCATTTTTGGTTTAGTCCTTAAACTTTAGGCTTTACTGGACTCTCAGAGTAATTTATAAGATAAAAGCATTTCATATACAGGTAGTTACGATTTGGTAGTATAAATATATTAATTATAATATAAAACAAACTTCGAGGTTATGATTATGCAATATATAAATGATTAAGTATGATTTATTATAAGGTGAAACAAACATATTTAGTTATGATTTGTAATATATATTGTGATTAATTATTATAACTAACTATAAAATAAATAAACGCCTTTCTTCCAAATTACTCGGCCCCATTAATTTACGAAGTTATATACTTGTCGGAAATTCCAATAAATATATTTCATATTAAATTCCACGAGTTATTAAAAATGTATTCTGAGTTTAGGTCCCACGAGTTATTTCGAATGAGGTGACTCTAAGCACACTATTAAAATTAAATTAAAAAGTTCGTAAAAGAATTGGGGGTAAAACTTTACTATCCAGACAGTGTTCAGAGAGTGTCCATAACAATTTGGGGATAATGTTAAAATGTCATCACCTGAATTTCGAAAAAATAACTTATATGCGAGGCAGTTATTCAGTTTTATTCAATGTCATTCGAGGAATTAATTGAAACAGTTAAAAAAAGGTCAGGTTAGGTTTACTAAAATGCTTTTGTATAGTAGTATTTGATGTGATTTACTTAAATCTTATATTTACTTACTGCGCAATTGAGCGACACATCATGATCTTCAACTTCGAATGAAATAGGTTTCGTCTCATTTACACAGCAAATGAATACCAGATTTAAATAAATCACATCAAATACTACTAGAAAAATGCATTTTGGTATGATTTTGCAGGTGATGACATTTCCTTAAGATAAGTGCTGTATTAAGACCCTCTGGGGCACCTAGGCACCAAGACTTTGGGGTCCCTTCCTCGTAGTTTGTAATGTTATAGAAAAAACTATAGTATCCTACTGAAAAACGTTTTTTTTAATATTACAACACTTTTTTAAAGGAATAATAAAAAAGCATACCAAAAACAGGCTTATTGTTTTATTATTTTACTAGCTGAATTACCCGGCGTTGCACGGGTGAAAATTTAGATTTGAAATGTATAGATCAGTATTTTTTTCAGCAAATTATTCAGTAAGTAGACAAAAGCTGTGATGCGAGAAATAAAAAAACATTTAATCAAACAAAGCTTTATTTGAAATTAGAATTTACAATACTTCTTTATATACAACATTGCATGTTTTTCCAAAAGGAGAGTATACATAAAGATTGTTAGCTGTTCCTACTCTAGAGCATCCTACATACAGTTGACCATGAGAGAAGCAGTCTTCTTGTAATTGTAGCCCAACAACTTTCACTGTTTGTCCCTGTGATTTGTTGATCGACATGGCAAAACTTAATCTTACTGGAAATTGTAAGCGCCTAAACTGAAACTGCATCTCTGATGTTATTAGAGGTATCCTAGGAATAAAAGTATCTTCACCCTTGCCACAACCAGTTTGAATTTGTGCTTCAATGACATGAGGCTGTAATGCCTTTATTATTAATCTGGTACCATTGCAGAGCTTAGGCTGATCTAAATTTCGTAGAAGCATTATAGGAGCTCCAACTTTAAGTTGTTAGTTGGTGAGGAGGCAATCCTGGAAATTCCAAAGAATTTAGAAACTCCGTTGGATAGTTGACAACTTCATTTTGATCGATAACTGTATCAATTGATTTGTAAATATAAGGATCCCCTGGAATATTTTGGAGTAGTTGTTGGTTGATAGAATTAACTGTCACATTTTTCGGTGCCAATATTGCTCTTTCAAACAGCCAAGTAAAGTCTTTGTGTGCTAACTAAAGTTAGTAAATACTTTTTCTGTTAATTCATTAACACTTTGGACCACTGCGCTGATTGTAGATATAATGACTTTGTTGTCAGAGTCCACAGGAACTTTTCCTTCGCCAAGCTGTAGCAAGTTCTGAGCAAATAGACCTGAATTGCTATCACCATAAATTCTTGCTCGCATGTTAGTTGTAAGCTTCAAGGTTTTAACATTGTGCCACAAACAGGAAGATTTAAGGCATGCTCGAATTTCATCAGCTTTTGTTCCCTTAGGTATAACTGGCCGAGTCTGGCGAAAATCTCCTGATAAGACAACAGTTACACCGCCCATCAATGTCTTCTGGTTTCTCACATCTTGTAGAGTTTTGTTCAGGGCCTCCAATGCTTTTTTATGGGCCATTGTACATTCATCCCAGACTATAAGTTCACATCTTTTAAAAACCTCTCCCATGCCAGAATTTTTAGTAATTTTACAAACAGCTTCATCATTAGTAGCTAAATCCAAAGGAAGTTTGAATGCAGAATGAGCTGTGCGACCTCCAGGCAACAGTGTAGCAGCTATACCAGAAGATGCTACTGCTACAGCAATTTTATTTTGCTTGCGAACTTTGGCCAGTAATAAATTTGTGAAAATTTTATCCAGTACCACCGGAGCATCCATCAAAAAGTAGATGCCTCCATTCTGCGGAGAGATACTATTCATTATAGTTGAATAAGCAGGTTCTCTGATCAGGCAACAACTTGGGCTCATTTTCATTTACATATTCAGTTAAGTAGTTGATATCATATGATGTTTTCTTATAAGCTCTGTAGCTAAATTGTTGACTTCTGTTCTATTGGTTCGTGGGAGGCCAAATGAAGGTATTTGTTGTCCATCCATTGATGCTATTTTATCTTCTATGTCAATTAAGGCTCTGTTGTAGATTTCATCTGTGTAAACAACGTCAATATGCGGTTGGCAAGTTGTGCTTGG
Source organism: Bathynomus jamesi (assembly GCA_023014485.1). Classification (NCBI taxonomy): domain Eukaryota; kingdom Metazoa; phylum Arthropoda; class Malacostraca; order Isopoda; family Cirolanidae; genus Bathynomus; species Bathynomus jamesi. The sequence goes on along the minus strand of JAJOZX010002332.1, from coordinate 276,033 downwards.
TGCTTATAATCTTGTGCCAAATCATCTTTGTATTTGTTCCATAATTCTAAAGGGTTGCCCACATCACAGGTTTTTAGCAGAATTGCAAAATAAATCTCTTAGCCGCTTTGGGGATTGGTATATGGCTGCTTCTCTTAAGGTGGCATCCCATTGACTATCATCTTCTAGCATTCCACGTTTGTAGCATGCCTCTCTAAATGTCGCACAAACATGACATCACTGTTCTATGATCATTAAAAGATCTAGGCCCTTTAACTTCATGCAGCAACATTCTTAAAAAGAAACACTCATGCTGGCTGGATGAACAGTGTAACTCTGCCTAAAGCACTGTCAAATCTTACATCTGGATGACTTCAACTTCGCTTCCTCTCTTTCTTCTACTCCATTTTTTGTTGTTCCATGTGTAATAAGATGGTAACTGGCGATACAATAAAGTTTGAGCAAACACATCTTCTTGACATAGTTTAAAAAAAGCTGTAAGAGTAGTATCTCTAGGAGCAAGAGCTTGATGGGCAGCTGTTTCATTAGTAAAATAAACTCTGTCCATTTTCTAAATGAACTGCTAGTTGCTGTACTGCAGGATATCTTCGATGAAAGGGAAAGCTAAAAATTCTCCAAAAGGCTTCATTGCTGCTTAAGTAACGACCTTGTTGATAGTTAGTCACTTCATCAGGTACATTTTGTTGTTGTAGAGCAAACATAGCTGCATCGGATCCCTTGTTAACATACTTGCACACATACTTGATAGACTTGACAGAATTACAAAATTCTACATTAATATGAGCATTAAAAGTTTTAGTCAAGAGAGGGCAGTAAGGAACTATCCATCTATTATCAATTTCATTTCGTTTAATTCTCGTTGTAAAGCCTCCATCATCAGGTTTTCTTCTGCGATATGAAGGATAACCATCTTCTCCTGTTTGAGTGTCTTTTAAAAATGGTTTGGGTAACGTTTCGTACATTTATTTTCTTTCATGCAAGGTGAATTGAAATTTAGAGAACCACATGGACCATGCACCATTGAGTTTGAACTATTTCAAAGAGGTTTTTGTCTGTGTTAGGGTCCGGAAGTTCAGCTGAGAAACAGAATCAATTTGATTAGCTTGAATTTTGTTGGTCAGCCAAATCAAAATATGAGCATGAGGCAATCCTCTTTTTTGCCATTCAACAGTGTACATGTGGCATCTAACTGGGCCAAAAATGTTGGATTTTGTCATTAAATCCATCAGTTTTAATAATTTTAAGCGAAACACTCTGGCTGTGAGGTCATGTCTGTGAATGTATGTTTGTCCAGGTAGTAACTCATCCTGAATTTCCTTCCATTTAGCATTGCATATAAATGTTATAAATAGGTCAGGTCGACCATAAGTGCGAACATATGTCATTGCATCTTGAGTTTTTTCATGCATGTAACGTGGGCTGCCTGTAAAAGTTGACGGAAGAATGCAAAGTTGGCCAAGCTCTCCTCCAGCTACATCATTGTTGATGCCATCTCTTAGATGTATATATGAATCACATCTTAATTCTCTCTGATGAGTTCTAATGTAACATAATCTTTCTGCTTCTATTTTTGCATACATATCAACAGCAAATTGATGAAAAAGGTTTCTAGCCAACAGAAGATGATTTAGTGAATTACTGTGAACCATAAATCTGTAAGCATAGAAGTCCATGCAGGAAACTGTTTTGCTAGAATGTACCTGCTTGGAGAATTCCAAAGTGATATCCATCTTCTCCATAGACAAAGAGTAAAGGATATTGCAAAGCATCATAAGATCTATGGGTTTCATTGATGAATTGCAGAGTATTGTCTCGACTTTTAAGCACAATGTCTCTTTTGTCATGTTCTTAACCAGTAATGATCACAGCAACTTCATTGCATTCTGGGAGATTAAATCGTCTAGCATGTTCAGTAGGAGGTCTCTTGTCGGCATCAATGATGATTTTGTATTCTGTAGCAGGTACATTTTCTAGAGCATATTTAAAACTTTGAATGTAATTATTTGAAGCATGAAGCATGTCTTGAAGTTCAACATTAGTTCCAATCTTGTTGCTGGGTTTCTATTGTATCTATTTTGTGCTTGATGTTGCAAATCTTCAACAAAGTACGGTACAATTGAAGATACCTTGGTTCTTCATGAGGTAATGTTTGTAGTGAACCTATTCTGTGATATATTTGACCTTGAACTTTAAATGTAGGCATGAATCCTCCTTCAATAATATATTAGCTCCAAATGAGGTCATTTGAAATACAGAATTGTATGCTTGAATATTTTGTAAGAAGTGTTTAGATTCAGATGTAGTGCCTGTAAGTAGAGTTTTTCAAAGGTTCTGGAGGTTCCGAAAGCGCAGGTAATTGAACTTTTCCATTAGTACAACACATTCCTGGTGATTCTTTATCCCACTTTTTAGCACCAAACTTATCACATATTTTAGACATTGATCCAATAATAACCACTTTGTCAGATGCATAATTATATTGTGGATTATATAGTTAAAAGCACTTAAATTCCACTGCCAAGCATTGAATGCTCGAGATGGTGTTTGAGCTTGTCTTGTTCTTTGAGCCTGAAGTCGTACATCATGTTGCTCCTCTGTTTCTTGCTCTCTGTAAGTTATTTGTCTTAATTGTTGTGCTTGAAGTCTGATTTGACGTTGTTCAGAAGTTTCTTGTTGTCTATATCCAGCTTGCTTTGATGATTCTGCCTGAACTCTGGCTTGGTGCTGTTCAACAGTTTCTTGCTGTCTTTGAGTAGCCTGCTTTTCAGCTTGAGCTCGAAGTCTAGCTTTACGTTGTTCCAAAGTCTCTTCCTGTATTTGAGCAGCCTGTCTTGCAGCTTGTGCTTGAAGTCTTTGATTGCGTTCTTCTTCTGTTTCAGCTGCTCTTTGTGCTTGAATTCTTTTAGCGGCAGAAGACTTTCCATATAAAGGGCGTTTCTTGGGTGGCATAATCACCTGTATCACTAAACAATAATTTGCAATTCACAAAGTTACTAAATCACTTATGAAACCATTTAGCACTGTCCTGGAAATTTGCTCCGCTGGAATATTTGCTCCGCAAAGTTTACGAATGCCAGATTTTCACTAAATTCTTTAAAAATTTCTATTTTATGTTGCTCCGATGGAATATTTGCTCCGCAAAGTTTACGAATGCCAGATTTTCACTAAATTCTTTAAAAATTTCTATTTTATGTTTTGTATGTTTATTAAAAAAAAATTTATTACAAAAAAAATGACGCAATAATCATTAATTGTCAATTTCGTTATTAAATACTACATCAAATACAAAATAAATAGCACCATTAGATTCCTTGTAAAAAACTGGTTATTATGAAGTTATTTTAAAATTTGTAAGTTCAACCGTTTGGTTTTCTATAGCGAACAACTAAACAAATAAACAAACTTCCTCTTTTATATATATAAGATTTACAACATACATTTGTCTGTGAAGCCCAGGCTTCTACCAATCAAGTGACTTGGATCATTCAAGTCACTTGATGTGCCGTAATGAAGAAAAAAATAATGATATTATGTTTTTAACATTTATGATCGAAGTACATCAAGTGAGTTGGATCATCCAAGTCACTTGATGTACTGTAATGAAAAAATAATTATATTATGTTTTTAACATTTTCATTTATATTTTAAGATTGAAATATAAAAGTAAACCATTAATTCTGCTCTTTTTCTATTTTTAGAACATTACAAGGCCTTGTAATGTTGTAAAAGAAAAACTGGATCCAAAAAATACAAAAATTATATTGATTTTAAATTGAATGAAACCATAACAAATATAAAATCATTGAAGAGAAAGAAAGTTTGAAATCGTGGTATATTAGTCTGATAGATTTTGGGTGGTTTCTGGCCACAAAAAGCCATTTTTACTTAATTATTCATTTTTTAATTTATTTATTCTTTTTGCTTTCAATAATACTGACTGTATAACAATCAACCTACGGGGACTCCCCAACCTTGGGGCCCCTAGGCACGTGCCTACTGTGCCTATTGGGTAATCCGGCACTGTTTAAGATTTACCCAGCTCGGTAATATGTTAAATCAGATTAGATTGAGTTGGGTTGATTAGGTCAGGTAAGTAAGTGGGGCTCCATAGACTTGCCTCTGGAATCTGTGTGGATAGTAAAGTTTTACTTAATTTAGGTTCTAAGTTCCCGTTATCCGACAAAAAGAAAACGTTGTAATAAGGTCAAATTTAATTCGAATCACCTGAAGATCAGGGCCCCCAGCCTTCTTTAGTTAGCTTTATAAGGCTAACTAACGAAAATATCACGACCTAACCTAACCAATCGTCAAGGGCGTATAGTTGACCTAACGATTGGTAAGGTTAGGTCGTGATATTTTCGTTAGTTAGCCTTATAAAGCTAACTAAAGAAGGTTGGGGGGCCCTGATCTTCAGGTGATCCTTTAATTCAAATGGTGATTAACCTTCTTCTACAGTAACCTGGAATAGGTGAGAAATACTGTAAATCTAGGAAGTTAGAAATAAATCTAAACTGCAGTGGAAACTAAGGCCCAATATTTAAGTTTAACTCAGCACGTGAAGTGAATCTCTGGCAATATCTGTACTCCTTAAACTTAAGGAAGGTCGCCCAAGACAACGTGTGGAGAATCCAAATCAGGGCCCTATTATCATTTACAGGGTGAGTCAAAAGTAGCGCCCGATTTCTGTCAGTTGATTGTTTGTTTGCCATTTGTATTACAGTGTACAAGAAGGTAGAAATAAATGAATGACATGTTTATCTAACCATTTATTCGGGGGAAAATTATTACGGAACTGTACCAAGCTGTTTTACTTGCAATTTTCAAAGTGCCCTCCCTCGTGATCGATGCACAATTGCAGCCGAGCAGGCACAGAGTGGCACACACGCCTGCAGAGTTCGATATCAATTTCCTCAAACTTTGCAGTGATTTGAGCCTTCAATTCCTGAATGGTACGAGGCTTTTCACGATAAACAAGGTCTTTCATGAGCCCCCAAAGAAAGAAATCTGGAGGTGTAAGGTCTGGGGAGCGTGCCGGCCACTCGATCGGACCGCGGCGCCCGATCCATTTTCCGGGAAAGTTTTCATCAAGCCACTGACGAACATGACGTCCATAATGAGGTGGAGCTCCATCTTGCTGGAAATAACAGTCCTGATCTTGTACCCTGGGCCAAAAGAAGGTTTGCAGCATATCCAGGTAAATTTCTGCAGTGACAGATCCCTCAAAGAAAAAGGGTCCAATTATCCCTAATGGAGATATGGCTGCCCAAACTGTCACGCCAGGTAAATTTACCTCCTTCTCAACTGTCACTCTTGGGTTCTCCGCAGCCCAGTAGACACAATTGTGTCTGTTAATTGTGCCGTTAAGCTTAAAACATGCCTCATCTGACCACCAGATGTTGTCTAGCATTGTATCCTCTTCGTCAAGTTTAGCTAAGAACTCTTCGCAAAATTGAAGACGGCGGTCGTCATCTCCATCATGAAGGGCATGCAGTAAGCGTGGAATGTAAGGTTTCCATTTTTTCTGGTGAAGGATACGGATAACACTTGATTGGCTCACTTCCAACTCTGCAGATAAACGGCGAGTTGACTTTTGCGGACTTTGTTCCAGTCTCCTGATGGCTTCTTCAGCCTTAGCTACATTCGTTGCCGTTTTCGGACGACCAGACTTCTTTGCAGTGGCTACCGACCCTGTTGCTTCAAATTTCTCGCCAATCAATCGTATGTTTCTTCCCTGGGGTGGGTTAATATCGAATTCCTGTGCCAAACGGCGTGCCGCCATCGTTGGTTGTTCATTACATTTGTAGTAATGTTTCACGGCCGCAATGCGTTGATTCATTGAAAGGTAATTCATGGTTCAATTTGGTGCAAATTCAGTAACTTTTCCAAACTCTCAGCAATAACCTGCAAAACAAAAACAAAAATAAATAAACTAAGAAAATTAATAATCTGCAAGACAATTATTAACAACATGACTTCCCAGAAAGAATCTGACAGCCGAAAAAACAGAAATCGGGCGCTACTTTTGACTCACCCTTTATTGTCAGTAAATATTACCGTAATGACTGAAGTGAATTAAATTGTCCTACCCTATATAATAGGGTCAGCAATAGTTAATTACCTACTAGTAATCCAAACAATCGATAGAATATATTATGAAAGTATGAGTACATACAAAACAATAAATTTCATTCGAAGATCGGTGGGTAATTAACTCGAAAATGAAGGCTTATCCAACACTTTTCATATAATACAACACTGCAAATTCACTAGAACTAATTGTAAATAGTACAAGTTTCAGAAAAATAATTCACACTAATACGAACATCGAAGAAAAACTCCCAACTGATAAGAATATCGAAGGACTCCAAAAATGTTTTTAGTGATAAAGCGTAGAGATCATCGCACATTTGGCTACTGGCGGAATGCATTATGAATCTTAGTTTCATGTGGGAGTGAAATTTTCAACAATATTAAGTTTATTAATATGTTTTTGTTTTTTTTAAACACTAAACAATTTGCAAACTTGTTGGCACGTCTCTTGTGATTGTTCTTGGTTAACCTTGGTTTTGCTTCCGCTGGAATTTTTCATTCTGACGAAAGTCAAGCTTCTCACTCCATCTTAAACCTACAGTTTAACGTGGAATCCGAACCACGCCCCACCAGCAGACCAGCGTCTTAACCACTAGGCTACCCAGGGTATCCATTTATTTACCAACCAATTTTTTTTATTATGTGGAAGGATGAACAGCTGGGTTTTGCTGCGCGCCGCCTGCCGTCACCGGATCTCGATCCCGGGGCCGATGGATTCGTATTCAGCGACGCTAACCACTACACCGAGGCGCAAAATTTAAATAAATAAATAAATAAATAAAACTGAACTACCACTTTTATGTATCTTTTGAGTCAAGAACCAATAATTAGGATTTCGTATACGAACTAAAGGGTATCATCCCACTCAATGTCATTCCCATTTCATTCCGCTTCCAAGAGTGAGAAAGCGGGAGTGAGACCATGAAAGAAGACATTTTCAACTCGGTCTATTCACAATTCATACCATTCTCATTCTCATCCACGACTTTCCCAATTTGGGATCGTTTCCGTTTGACTGCCGCCATTGAAACATAATTAAACTTTTTGTATTTTGTATTTTAACTGAAATGTCTTGATGATACAAAATAAGTTACTTTATAAAAAAGCTTTTCTTAATTTCCCCTTCAAATTTTGTTTCTTATAAACAATTTTAATTACTTTCAAGATCCATGCTTAATTTTTAAGTTTTAATCGTGTACTCAGAAAAATAAGGGGATCACCTGAAGATCAGGGCCTCCAGCCTTCTTTAGTTAGCTTTATTAGGCTAACTAATAAAAATATCACGACCTAACCTAACCAATCGTCAAGGTCGTACAGTTGACCTAACGATTGGTTAGGTTAGGTCGTGATATTTTCGTTAGTTAGCCTTATAAGGCTAAGTAAGAAGGCTGGGGGCACTCACCTCTAATGTTTCAATGGCGGCAGTCAAACGGAAAAGATCCCCAATTTGGTCCAGGTTAGGTTAACTTAGGTTAGGTTAGGTTAAATTAAACCAGGCTAGGAAATATTAGCCATTCCCATTTGGCGACTTACTGTTGAATGGGAATGTGGTGACATTGTTTCCCAAATCAAGAAACGTTTTTCTCAAATGTGGATTTTTTCACTTTTGTACATTCTCACTTGTGGACTACGAATCGGAATGAGAATGCCATTGAGTGGGCAGTAATCGATGGCGATTACTTCTCACTGTGATTCCCATTCCCATCTACGGTCCACAAATGAAAATACACAATGTGAAAAAATCCACATTTCAGAAAAGTGTTTCTTGATTTGAGAACCATTGTCACTCCATTCCTATTCGCACTAAAGACGCCAAATATGAATAGTTGATATTTCCTAACCTAACTTAATTTAACCTAACCTAACCTAACATTAGCCCAGGGGTGGGGAAAATACGACCTTTGACAAGATTTAATCCGGCCGCGCTGTAACAGTTAGGAACTACAGTATTAATAAAATGGCCCGCAAGCTGTCGTGCGTCAAAACGTCAACCTGCATTTATTACTCAATGCAAACCCAATACAATACCCAGTACAAACCCAAATAGGCCAAATACAGGGAAATTTTGAGCATATGGCAACGTTTCTTGATTATAGCATTTTCTGCCTTAAGATTTAACAAATCAAAATATCGATCAGTGATGGCTGACGAACATCTTGGTTCGTTGCTCAGCATTGCAACAACAGAACTGAATCCAGATATTGGCACATTACTCAAGGTATACAAGCACTTTCACTCCTCCCACAACGATAATAACTTAAATCTTATTTCATCGCAATACAACTGATCTTGACAGGTTATTACTCTATAATTTTAAATTTAATTATCAACAAATTTGTTTAAAATTTAATAAATAATTAAAATTAAAATACTAAAACGTATTTCTACATTTTTTTAGTAATTTTTTCACATACATTGTTAACCATTAACTGAAAATGTTTTAAAGCCCGTTATATATATATATATATATATATATATATATATATATATATATATATATAAAATGTAACCCCACAAAGAAAAAGAAAAATGATTCCAAGGTCTTTCGTGTATTCAAAAGTACACCTCGTCAGGGAATGAAGGAGGCAGGCGACAAGCCCAAAATATATATACAGCGCGGCGGAACCAAAAAGATTAGTACATAATTAACAAGACTTAATGAGAGGCAGAAGGAATTTAAACAGGATATTGTCAATTTTATACATTCCCTCACTGTTATTGAAATTATTTTTAAAATGGATAAATGCACATTCTAGAATATTTCTTTAAACTATATCTCTGTTTTTAACGAGCGCTTTAGAACTATCCCACTTGATGCTATGATTACATCTATACACATGGTTAAACAATGCATTAGAATTATTTGCTGTTCTATACGCATATTTATGCTGTTTTACTCTAATATCTAACGTTTTACCCGTTTCGCCTATATATACTGAGTCACATTTTGTGCATCCGATCGAATACACACAACCAACCACATTATCCGAGCTATTCTTTATTAGGAGCGATTTAACAGTATTATTATATTTAAAGTCTACATTGATGCAAACTGCCTTAAGTAAAGTGGGAAGGATATTGAAAATTAACATGATAAGGTAGGCTAAGGATATTTTTTTGCTCAAATTCCTTTACAGTTACATTATTACAATACCTATTCTTGGCTTTCCCAAGGTAATTATCTAAAAATGAAATAGGATAACATAATTTAGTACCAATATTGATGATATTGCATAATTCGGAATCTAAAAATTCAGGACTAACAACTCTCAGTGCTCTAATAAACATATCAGAGAAAATAGAAGATTTAATCGAGGGATGATGGTCAGAATAAAAATGCACATAAGAGTTATTATTAGTAGGCTTGCGATAAACTTCAAATATGAACTGATTAGAGCATCTCCAAATTTTTAGATCCAGAAAAGATAAGCTTCCATCATTTTCTTTTTCAACCGTGAACTTGATAGATGGGACTAAATTGTTGAGCCTACCAAGAAATAAGTCAACGTCCAAGTTATTAGGCCAAAGGCATAAAATATCATCTATATACCGGTACCAAACAAGGTTAAAATTAACAATCGTAGGCAAAATTCTGCTTTCGAAAAATTCCATATATAAGTTAGCCAATACAGGTGAAAGGGGATTTCCCATCGCCAATCCAAACGACTAAAGCGCTCTTTAAAAACAGAGATATAATTGAAAGAAATATTCTGGAACGTGCATTTATCTATTTTAAAAATAATTTCAATAACATTGCGGGAATGTATAAAATTGACAATGTCCTGTTTAAATTCCTTCTGCCTCTCATTAAGTCTTGTTAATTATGTGCTAATCTTTTTGTTTCCGCCGCGCTGCATATATATTTTGGGCTTGTCACCTGCCCCTTTCATTCCCTGACGAGGTGTACTTCTGAATACACGAAAGGCTTTGGAATAATTTTTCTTTTTCCTCGTGGGTTTACATCATTCATTCATTTCACGTGTTTAATTGTAAAATTCATCCCATATATACTGGGTGATCCAGATAAATGGGACCCATAAAAAAAAGCCAAATATTCTTAATATTTAATTCCTTTCATAAAAACTATATATCATTCGAAAGAGTAGAGTTACAAGTTTATTATGAAATATTTATTTTTTTGAAATGACTCCTTTCAAATGTGCTCCATTAGTTGCCAAGCATTCCAGTGTTCTCGCTTGTAAGTTCTGCATCACTTTTGCAAGAGTGTGCGGTGGTATGGCCTGTATCTCATTTGTGATGCGGCCTTCAATTCTTGCAAGGTCGTTGGGTTATTTCTGTAGACCCTACTCTTTAAATATCCCCAGAGATAATAATCTAAGGGAGAAAAATCCGGAGACCTTGCGGGCCATTCAACGTCTCCAAATCTTGAGATTAACTCGCCTGGAAACGTTTGACGCAAAACTGCCATGCAGTTCCTCGTGGTATGGCATGGCAGGTAGCTCCGTCTTGTTGGAACCAGTGGTTTTCTAGACAAAGATCTCTTAATTTAGGAATAAGGAAATCAGTCAACATTTTTTCGTAGCGATCACCATTTACAGTGACCGTGTTTCCGGTGGAATCCTCGAAAAAGTACGGCCCTATGATCTGAGATGCAGTAAGACCACACCAAACAGCTACACGCTGACTATGCAACGGGACTTCGGTAATATTCAATGGATTTTCTGTTGCCCAGAAACGACAATTTTGTTTGTTTACAGTTCCATTCAAGTGAAAATGGGCTTCGTCTGACATAATCAAAGTTGCTAGAAAATTGGTGGTGCCATTTACCTTCTGTTGGATCCATTGACAGAATTGTCGTCTTCGTGCGAAATCTCCATCGTTTAGTTGTTGCACTGTTTGAATTTTATATGGAAAGAGCATTAAATTTTGCTTGAATATACGGTGTGTTGTTCCATATCAAACTCCTAACAGCTGAGAAGCACGTCTGATGCTTATGTTAGGATTATCCTGTACAATTTCATGAGTTCTGTTAATGATCTCGTCTATCCTTGCTGTGCGCACTCTTCCAGTTGGTTTCTTTTTCCAATGCTGCCAGTTAGGGAAAAATTTCTGACACACCGACGGATTACTTTCTTAGAAGGTGATTTTGACATCTGAAAATTTGTCTTGAAAGATCTTTGAGCTGAAACTACACTTCTTCCATGCTCATAATATTGCTCACTTATGAAACGCAGCTGTTCCACAGTCCATGCAGTCATCTTGAAGGGTTAGTTTTAACTAACACTTTTATTTTGTTTTGTATCTTATCTTGTCTTGTATTGTCAAAACCTATACAATCCTGTACAAACTTGTAACTATCCTCTTTCGAATGATGCGTATGATTTTATAAAAGGACTTATACTTTAAGAGTTACAGAGGTTTCTTTTGGGTCCCATTTCTCTGGATCACCCTTTATAAGGTGAGTTCTACTTTAAGCTGTAATTATTTACAAACTTTATTAGCATGAAGGCTAACTGGCTAACTGGATAAGTTAATCTAACTTGGCCCAAAGTTGGAAAGTCGTGGATGAGAATGAGAATGGCAGAAATTGGGAATAGACCAATTTCAAAATGTCTCTTTTCAAATTCTCACTCTCGTCTTTCCCGTTCTTGGGCACAGAATAAAATGGGAATGACAGTGAGTGGGATCATACCAATTCCATAATAGCCTCGCCCAAACTACATGAAAATAAAAGACCCCTGAAAATAATGAGGCGTCACTGAAGTTTATACGTCAAATACTTTGTAACAAATGAATTAAAAAAAAGCTTCCTCTTTAGAAGAACACACACACACACACACACACACATATATATATATATATATATATATATATTTTTTTTTTACGCAGGAAGGAGGGGCCAAGGGCGAGTGTCCGCAAGAACGCCCTCGCCATAGAACAAGGAAGGAGCCGAAATTAAGGTCTCCGAGGCTCAACGATGCCATTTTATTTTTATATAAATTTTGAAAAGTTTGTGTAGCGTGTGAGATGCATGTTTGTGTAGTGAGGAATAGAGGGAGACGTGTGTGTTTGAGAGCAAACTGAACTGCTCACAGTGTAGATGAGACATGAAAAAAAATCAGCTAAGGAAGACAGTGACAGGAGAAACGGGAGTTCCAGCACTCCCTGTCTCCTGCCTAACGTTCTCCCCGGAGTACTTTCCTGGTCGATTGGTGTCTACAATCTCCTTATACATATATATATATATATATATATATGAAAAGAAGGACCAACACGACAGCAAACATTTTCGTTTATTTTTTATACTTCAGACGTTTCGACAAATCTTTTGTCGTCATCAGTGAATTTTAAATCTTAAGACCTCAAAACAAAAATAAGAATAAATAATTCTTATTTTTGTTTTAAGGTCTTAAGATTTATAATTCACTGATGATGACAAAAGATTTGTCAAAACGTCTGAAGTATAAAAAATAAACGAAAATGTTTACTGTCGTGTTGGTCCTTCTTTTCATCTGTAGGCTCCGTTTCCCTAAGGAGAAGTCAATAGCTTTTTTGTTAAATGAAGACTTTAATTTATATCTTTATTCTGTTTTGATATATATACACCTTTGGTTAGCTTCCGCCCGAATTATTCATTCTGACGAAGGTCAAGCTTTTCACTCCACCTTAGACCTACAGTTTAACGTGGAATCCGAACCACGCCCCATCAGCAGCCCAGCGTCTTAACCACTAGGCCACCTAGGGTACCCATTTATCTACCAACCACTTTCTTTATTGTGTGGAAGGATGAACAGCTGGGTTTTGCTGCCCGGCGGCTGCCGTCACCGGGTCTCGAACCCGGGGCCGATGGATTTGTAGTCAGCGACGCTAACCACTACACCACTGAGGCGCAACCACTACACCATATATATAACTTTTTAAAAGGAGGAATACTTTCAAGATTTGTCCCCTTCAGGCGCATATAAATTTATATTTATTAATGTTCATTCGAGCATTTTAATTACAGTATATGCGCGCTCACGGACAGTCAGCACTGTCTGAACATTGGAAGGACATGCCAGGTGGTTGGATGGTCCTGCTTGATTTAAAATAAGTTGGTTGGTTCATTGAGGAGAGAGTCGCTTCAAACTGCACTCTCAAATTGGTGACAAGTACTGCCTATTATTATGCTCATTTACGCAATAACCTCTCATTTAAATGAAGTATGACACTCGCGCTTGTATAGAGTTTTTGATTAAACGTAATCATAAACATGTGTTGCTGTTTCGGTGTCTGGAGCAAGAAAACAATAATTAAGCTGCTTAAAAGAATGTACGAAAAGTATGGTATGAGTTTTTCTTCTTAAATGAAGACTTTGATTTATATCTTTATTCTACATGGAAATATGTTTCGAAAGTGTTTTGAGATATACTCTATCTGCGCATGCACGCTGGTGTGGCTTTGGTCAGTTCAAAGAAGATTCAGCTGAGGAGCCGCATGAATGATTATTCTTTTGTAATTAATTTAAAGCATGGCTGATTATGGCGTTTATTTTAAATATTTATCTTTCATTACAAATTCTTATTAGATTAAGATAAAATATTGGGTCACCTGAAGATCAGGGCCCCCAGCCTTCTTTAGTTAGCTTTATAAGGCTAACTAACGAAAATATCACGACCTAACTTAACCAATCGTCAAGGGCGTACAGTTGACCTAACGATTGGTTAGGTTAGGTCGTGATATTTTCGTTAGTTAGCCTTATAAGGGTTAACTAAAGAAGGCTGGGGGCCCTGATCTTCAGGTGATCCGAAAAGTTTTTAAGTATAAAGTAATGAATGTATATTAAAATTTGTTACATACAAATTCGAGTCTGAATTAATATACCTGAGCATTCGAGTTTCCTTGGCTTAAATTTGAAAAAGTCTGATGTTTGGTCTAGGTTTATTAATGTAGGTTTTTCTTAATAGTTTTTAAAGGTTTTCTTCGTAAAATATTTTTCCCCTTTAGAATTGTATTTTTTTTAGCTTCAATCATATGTACGTCATAATGTGACATATCTAAAATATATGTAGATTTCGTGTTTAAAAAGTGAGAACAAAATGTATTTAGACGTACTTTTGTAAATTACATTTTATTTTGCAGTTATTTTTATGGTATATATATATATATATATATATATATATATATATATATATATATATATATAAACCCATCAGGATTCGAACTCGCCATTTCTTGAGTGAAAAGTGAGGGCGATCGCTCGCCTTTGTGTTACAACGATATAAAAAAAAATAGAACATTATAAGTTAATAATTTGTTATACATTTTAGAAATTTTGCCTTGCTTTAATTATATCTTCAGGGTTGGATTAATAAAATATTCAAAAGAATGAAGATTCCTTTTACTTCCCCGTACCGTAATTAAACTGGCGTTGGCTTCTATAAAGGGAAAGCTCGTTCAGATTTGCAGTAAACCTAGCCACAAATTACTTACCCTGTATATTACAATATTTTAATTAATCTATTACCATGACCGTAATCTAATACAGCTTTTCCGAACAGGGTGGCGCGAAATTTCATGAAAGTGACAAAAATAAGTGATTAAAATTCAAAAGTTAGTGAATATAGTCAAATTTCAAATGAAACAAAACATTCGCGATATATTACGTTTATACGAAAACTATAGACTCATTTTGAAGGTACGTGGTATTGCGTCTAGGAAGTGGAAGTGTGGGAAGGGTGAGACTGGATATTGCAAAGTGTGAGACAAAAATCGTCCGGGGTACCGCGAAAGATGAACAAATGGTACTGGGTGCCTTCAGCAATGAAAGGTTGAGAACCATTTATTTAGTGTTATGAAAATAAATTTTTAAATAAGCTAATATCATAAAAATAGCGTGATTTTCATTATTGAACAGGGATGAATTATCAATCACGAGATAAACTGCTTCAGTAGCACGCATTTTTAAGGACCTGTTCCATCATTTTTTTTTTGTTAAGCAATCTTAATCCTAATTACACTAATTCCATATTCCTTTTTCGAGCTTAATTTTATTTAACATCTTGGTAATTTTATTTTCTTAGTTTTATCATGAATGCGGAATATCTCTATTGATTAGGTAGAATAATCAATAAAGATTTTGATTCGAGTTGCAGTTCCATTTAAGAAAAACTTAACTTTCATTTCGCATTTTCAACCATGCAATTGTGGTAATTACATTACAGCTCGCGAATTAGTTTGAAGTGGTTCGCGGAGCTGAAGACAAAGACTAAATAAATGTTTTTGGCACTCTAGGCGCTAATCCTGAAAATCTAAATTTAATTTTTTGCCTTTTCTCATTTGCTTTAGAAAATGGAAATTAAAATGACTCGTTTTGATGTTGTATCTCCGTTAACGAATATTTCTGCAGATGAGATCATAAATTTTTGCCTTGATTTACTTAGTACGAATAATTCTTTAATTTCAACGTGGGATTTCTCACTTTGTGCATTTTCACTCGCGGATCGGGACTGAGAATGACATTGAGTGGGAAGTAATCAGTTCACATTTTACCGCTTTTGATCCTTTAGTTTTCCTTTACGGAGATCACACTAAAAATAGAAATAGTTTTTAAATTACAATCAAGTAACAATACATATATATCTAAACGCAAGCAAAGGAAATCGAAATAGGTGGTAAGAATATTAACGCATGCGCTACTTTTCCCCGCGTTCGTTATGTTATTAGCTGAAAATAAGTAAACCTGTTGGTTCTTTTTCACCCATTTAGTTTTTCCTTTTAGTTTCAGAGAAGTTCAAAATTATGAAAACGGAATGCGAGCCCAAACATTTATGTCGAGAGATTTTACATTCGAGAAACATTTTTTGACGATTCGAGAATTTCGTCCATTGACTAAACGTTTTGTCTTTCAAAAGGCTACAGCGGCGATTTTAATATTTTGACATTGCGTTTTGAAGAAAGCTTTAAAATTCACTGGAGTTACAGAAATTAACATTCGTTTGTAACTATGGTAAGGTATTTCCTGTGTTTTCGACCGAACTTTATTCTGAAGCTTCAAGAAAATCGATATATAAAGAATTTTGGGTGCTACTATAGCGTGATTCCTACCGGTGACTTCGATACTATAGGGTGATTCCTACCCGTTTTGGTTCGAAACTACAGTACTGTAGAGTGTGATTCCTATCCAAGGTATAAATGAAAATATAATAAATATAAAATGCTATTTATTATTCAATTTTATTTATTTAAAAAATAGTTTCGGTGCTACTATAGTATGTGGGCTACCTACGATTGGATAGGTTTAGTCACGATATTTTCGTTAAAACTAACGAAAATATCATGACTAAACCTAAGGGCGATGGACATTGGAATGTAAACAAGCAATTAGTAAACAAGGTAAGGAGCTATAATTAAAAGGTAGACCGCCGAATCGAGGTAGGAATCACGCTATAGTAGCACCGAATTTTGAATGGTGTGAAATGTTTTATAATTAAAAATTATTTTCCTGATTAGCAGATTGACTGTTTTATGTTTGTAACTTTTAATTGGGAATTTTAACTTTTTTATATCTTTCATGGCGGATATTGTGCGGCGGTTTACATTATATATATATATATATATATATACCGGGTGGGCAAAAAAAAACCTGGACACTTTTTGTTTTTCTTACAATAGTCAATAGTATGGTTATCATGTGCTGAAAACCTCAGTTAATTTTCTTTGGCCGTTTCTTAATTATAAAAAATTTAACTTGAATTTTTGATGGCGAACATGGGAAGCACACACTATAGGGACGAAAATAACAAGGTATGAAAATACGAACGTTTAAGAAATAGGATAATCTTAATAGATACTTGCTTAAGTCGGTAAACCATAGAAGAGGGTTTCAAACAGGCCGCATAATTGACAAATATGAAATCAGAGGATGTAAATTAAGATAGTTTTCGGCATTGTATATATATATATATATGAGATACGGAAGTAAGAGCGTGGAGGGGACTAAGTGAAAATGGAGGTGGTTATTAAATATTAAAAATATGGAATTCGGGGTAGAAAATTAGTAAAAAGCGCAGGAGTCAAAAGCGAGATAAAAATCTAAAACAGTTGAATTCTAACTTTTGTGAGGAAAACAAGGGTATTCTGTCTCAATTAATAAAAATAATCATAATAGTGATAATAGCGATAATAATAATAATAATAATAATAATAATAATAGTAATAAACTAAATAAGTGCAAGGAGTAGAGAACCAAATTAGCACGGAAAGAAGTACACTGAGGAAATACTCAAAAAATCTTAAAAAGGAAAGGTAAGATAATAAGATAATACAAATTTTTTTAACATTTTATTCCGTGTTTATCTTGAATTTACCTTGAAAAAATTCAAGGTAAACACAGAATAAAATGATATATAAGAATAATTTTTATTTTACGTAATTGCTCTTTTCTAAGTTTTATTCCGTTTTAAGCTTAAATGTAAAGTTTTATGCCATCTTTGAGTCTACATATACGAGTATATACTGTGTATATATAAAAAAAATAATTATTACCTCTACCGTAATTGGAATACACTGGATTGATTGAGTTCAAATTAACTATGAAGATTGTAAGACTGGGATTTTTGAGTGGCGAGATTTAATGGAAGAGAAAACGAGGGAACTCAGGAATGTAAAATAAGCAGAATAAAAATAAGTAAAATTACAAGCCTGTATAAAGGAGGGTTTGCGATTGCGAATACTCGTGGTTTTTCGTTCAGTTTGTGTAGAGCAAGTACGAGTGTGACTGTGAATGATACGGGTAAATTTGTGCTGCCTTGAGGGGGAAACACACAATTGCGGTGCATCTTGCTCTTCAGGAATCATGAACTTGGAATGATAGTAACCGGAGGTATCTGCTATATAAACTAACGAAAATTGCGCAAAACGAATACGGATTTGGATGTTCTTTGAATTGGGATAACACGGAGCACTGTTGCTTTCAGTGGCAATGAAGTACATACGGAAGCCTCGTCCGTACATTGACCCCTATTTGCTTGGCAATGCTGCTGCGAGCTGCACGTATCATGCTCTATATAAAAAATGTTAAACTTTTCATCCTTCTACTTAAGCTATGAATGCATCAGTTGATTACTATATATATATATATATATATATATATATATATATATATATATATATATATATATATAAGCATAACGGAAATTCCTTCTCCTCGCCTTTCTCTCATGGCTTGAAGATGTAAACAACACCATAAAATCCAAAGACGTGGGCAAAAATAGATGCATAGAAAAGGCAAATTTTACTTTGTTTCCCGAAAAATGTCCGTCAAACAACACAATACCGCAAAGAAGCGCGAGTCCAATTCAATTCGACCTCATTTGCTCATTTGCTCGGGCCTCACTCATCAATTACTCCTCATTTTTGACCTTCGTCAAGTAACTCCACCTAATCTCAGCCGGCCCGCCGACCTTCGAAACTCAGCTTGATTATACACGAAGCTTGACCATCTCCGTTGAGGCCTACGACTATTTCATTCCCCGGAAGCAACATCACTCCCGCAAATATCAACCGGCACCATTCGTCCGGCCTCTGCTCCACTCCACACCCATCCATTCGACCTTCGAATCTTCACTTCCATTCAACAAGAATTTCATCATTCATTCCGGCTCATAGGCTCTCCCATTTTCATAGCCTATCTTCATCATCAAAACCCAGGTCTGTAAACCTCACATAGGCCACCAGCTCATTTGGCCTACAGGTTTTTTCTTTCGTCTTGCTAAACTACTTTATATAGCCCACAGACTCATCATACTCTCAACCTAACCGAATAGGCTCTCTGAAGTGTTTTCGTACCGTAGAATCGAACTTACAATTACGATCGCAAGTAGGCATACTTATTGTTGTGTGTTAAATACCCTACATCTTATTACCTTAATTATTGTTTCTTGTCGCCACTGTATCATTTAATTCTGATCCTGTATAAGAATCATTCCTTATTGTCAATATTCATTCATTGTAATAATGCACAATTTCTATATAAATAATTATTAATCCATGTAAACAATTAATTAATTTATTTTTCCATTTAAATGAAAACTACAAAGTCATTTCTGTCTCCTTTATTAAATATTGTTTAGTTGGTCGAAAGACCAAATTGGTGACCCCGTAAATAGGCAACTATATATATATATATATATATATATATACACACACACGAGGATTGTTCAAAAAGTAAATGGACTGATGCGATTATAGAAAAAATATGGTACTTATAGGTTTGGGGTTTAATCTCCCTCAAATACGCTACTTCTGAAGCCACACACTTTGTCCACTGCCACTATTGAAAAAATTTTTGAAATCACTTTTTGGAATGGCCAAAAGCTGCTCCGTCAAATTTCTTTTAATGGTCTCAACATCATCGAATTGGTGTCCTTTCAGGGTTTGTTTGAGCTTCGGAAATAAAAAAGTCTCATGGAGCCAAATCCGGCGAATATGGAGTCTGCTGTAAGGGGTTCCAAAAGACCTTAGCCCCCCTCCTATTTGTAGCTTACATGTTTATTTATATCGAAATAGTTTTTAGCGATTATAAAAATTTATAAAATTCTTTATTTATTGCAGGTATTAAAATTACTCTAGCTGATAAAGTGATAATATAATGGCTTCTCAATTAATTGGTGATTCGGAGAGGCAACGTGTGATAGATCGCATACGAGCATTAACATTTCGGGAAGCTCGTGATGCTGAAGCCACCTTTCATGGGTTGCCAAAAGTTGCGAAGAAGTGAGGACTTCGTCAAAAGAAATTGGAATAAAACTTTGGATGAATGTGAAATGGATACAACCAAATCTGGGCGCCCAAATTTGCCACTCTCTCAGGAAACAAAGGACATCATTGAAAGCGGTATGCGTAAGCGGAAAAACAGCTGTGCTAAACTTTCTAGAGAGATCGAAGTGTTGTGAGGAAAGATCGTTAGTGGTGAGATCATTCGACTGTACCGTCATAGGCAAGGTTTAAAGCCTTGGCATGAACTTCCAAAGCCAAGAAAAACTCAACTTAACATCGATGACAGAATGTGGTTTGCCCATTATCTTGAAGATTGGGATGTGGATGATTTCATGCATTTAGCTGTCTCCGATGAATTTTTTGTTTACGTAACACGTCGGCCTAACTACCAAAATGATCGAGTGTGGGCCACAACACCAGATGAAATCGATAACAATGAACATTATCGCGAATTATTAAAAAGTCCAGACTGTGTTGGTGTGTTTGTTTTGTTCATTGCAAAGAAGCTCATGTGGGTGCTGAAGCCAAATGGTCAGAGTTGGGATGGACAGTATTTTCGTGATATTATTCTATCCCAGCATGTCATTCCTTTTCTAAGAAACCCAAACAATGTTATGGATGTCGATCAGGTCACACTTCTGCACGATAAGGCCCCCTGCTTTAAGGCATTAGCCACTCAACAGTTGTTGCGGAACCATGAGATCGATTTCTTTGGAAATGAAGAATGGCCAGGAAATTCTCCTGACCTGAACGTCTGTGAACACATTGGATCAGTTATAAAGGACAAGGTTGAATGTCTCTTGTTTCAAGAACCTGCAGCAAATCGATTTTCGAAGGATACAATGACGCAACACATTGAAACTGTCTTAGCAAATTTGCGTAACGATCAAGATCTATTCACGTCACTTTTGGCAAGCTACCCAAAGCGAATTCAGGCTGTCTTGGAAGCCAATGGCGGGAACACCAAGTTTTAATTGTGTCTCATTAAATGCAGGATTAAATTCTCTCTTGTAAGGTATGTTTAGTTTTATTGTACCTCTAATGGTTTAGGCCTTGGGCGGGGGGTCTAAGGTTTGTTGGAGCCCCGTACTTGAGGGTTAGCGTTTTTGGCCAGAAATTGCTGGACAAGTTGGGATGAGTAAGATGGCACGTTATCGTGATGAAGCACCCAGTTTCCGGACTCCCACATGAAGAAATCGCCGCGAAACAAAATACGTTTAACTTTATCGGCTCACCACAGTGGACTGATGCTACACAATGAAGTGAACCCTATCAGTCAACTTGTCTCGACATGCAGAGACATGTTTAGCACAGTCACAACTTGAAGCGTGACCTTGTTCTAAAAATAAACACCCTGTCCGTATACTTTTTGAACATACGTCATATTACGGTAACATTACAAAAGACGATAAAATTCAGCCAAATATGGTATTAGATATTATGGAAAATTATGCCCATGCCAGGAAACATGTGTAGTGACTCGAAAAGGCTTTGGATTTAATTTTGAAAAATAACATACAATAATAAATAAAAATGTAACGCAAACCAGTTTTTGTAATCTATAGCTAATCGATATACAAATAATATCTGAAGACAAAAAATTCGAGCTAGAGAGGCAGATTTTGTACTGTCTCTGCTGCGGTGGGTTCAGGGGGTCGTGAAAACGGGAGTGGAAAATACGAAGCCCAAAGCTCTTTTGTATTCTGACAAAAGAAGCGAGGAACTTCCAGCACACCGACCTGAATAATTTCAAGAACCAGCTGGACAGGTTCTTGTGCAAAGTCCCTGACCAGCCTTGCGTGGCTGGTGATGAGGGCAGGAGTAGCTCGGAAAGCAACTCCCTCCTTCACTAAATCCCTGCAAATGAGATGGGATACTGTAGAGGGGTCGACTCGCAGGTCGATCCTGAACCGTAGGTCAAACCCTCATAAAGTAACAAAAATGAAGAGGACAAGGAGTTCCTGATGGCGCAGAGGGAGAAAGGAAGGCGGGGCTGCATGATGGGAGTGGATAAGAAGGTGGCGGAGAAAGAGTCCCGGAAGTTGAGTCGAAGCCGCGCTGAGACAGCACGTCAGGAACAAGACATGAAACGCCGCCAAGAAGAAACCAACGTGGTGGAGCTGGAGAGCTCTTCCAGTAGCAGCGCCCATGAGACGGCGAGCGATGAGGACTCTACAGCAGCGGGTCCTTCTATCTCTATGGCTCCACCTCCGAAGCGAAGACGAGCCTCCAGGAGCCCCGTTGACTCCAGCGATAGCCGCAGCATTGGATCGGACCAAGACCACCGATCGCAATGCTGCATACATCCTGACGGCGGATGGTTCTGCGTATGGACGAGACCCATCGACGGTGGCCCTGAACGGCAGAGTATCCGCCAAGCCCGCATGAAGTTGCGTCAGGAGACGGCTGAGGTCTTGAAGGAGTCGTTCGATCCAACTGTGCCCCTTATTATCCACTGGGATGGTAAGATCATTCCCAATCTCACTGGTGGCGATGCCACTGAGCGTCTTCGGATCCTTGTTTCTGGCGAAGGAGTGTTGAAGCTGCTATGCGTGCCCAAACTGCTTTCCGGTATTGGCGAAGCCATAGCGAATGCCGCCATCGAGGCTCTGGATGAGTTGGGTATTTCAGATCGTGTCAGAGGCATGTCCTTCGATACGATGGCAAGCAACACGGGAGTTCGTAGAGGTGCTTGCACGCTTATCCAGCAAGGGCTCGACGTTAATCTCCTCCATCTTGTCTGCCGTCACCATATGGTGGAAATTGTGGCAGAGCAAGTCTTCACTCTCTGCTTCAGGCCTTCCTCTGGTCCAGACATCTCCCTCTTCAAAAGGTTCAAGCAGAGGTGGTTTTTTTTTACTTAAATGACTTCGAGCCGATGAAAGATGACTCCGGGGCTGATGATATCATTGGCTTCTGCAAGCGCCAGCTCCAGGAGGCACAGCCGCAGAACGACTACCGTGAGTTGCTGGAGCTCACCATCGTAGTCATGGGGGGCGTTCCCCCTCTTGGTATCCGGTTCATCCGTCCTGGTGCTTACCACTGTGCCCGATGAATGGCTCGAGTCATATACACCATCAAGATCTTCCTCTTCCGCAACCAGTTCGAGCTCAGTCCACGAGAGAAACGAAGCCTCAGCCGTTTTGTCCCATTCGGGGTGACGACATACCATCCCGCTTGGTTCGAGGCCCCGCTAGCTGCTTCTGCGCCAGCCAACAACCCCCGCTTGTACAAGCAGCTGGTTTCTTATGAAGATGGGGAGATTGCCACCTCGTGGTCGAAGGCTTTCGACCGGCATCTGTGGTATCTGTCGGAAGAGCTGGCTGGACTGGCGTTCTTCGACATGAAGGTCACCGCCGAAAAAAAGAAACACATGATCGCTACACTCCAAGATGAAGGATCCGAGGACCCACCAAAGTGAATTTGTGTCCCCGCGGATGCCACCCTGAAGGTCAAGACGGTGGCCAACTTCGTCACCTCGCGGTCTCGGCGCCTCTTCGTGGCTCTCGACCTCCCCGACGGGTTCCTTGGTGTGGACCCCACCAAGTGGGAAGGCCACGAGGATTATGAGGCTGCTTCTCGCCGCATCCGAAGTCTCCGTGTGATCAACGACTGCGCAGAGCGAGGAGTGAAATTGATTCAGGAGTTCAATCCTGTCATCATCAGAAATGAGGATCAGCGCCAGTTCCTCCTCCAAGCCACTGACGAGCATCGGAGGCGTTTTCCGGATGCGCGGAAGAGCACTCTTGCCCAGAAATAGGCAACAATGAGTGGGAGTTGGGCTCCCATGAGAGTAATATTGTACCTCTCTTAAAATATATTGTTGTTGCACTCCTCGGACTTTGTTTGTCTCCTCGTTTTTTTTTTCATTTTCGAATTAAACTATATACACGATTGATGTTTGAAATATATTTCCATTGGATAAAAGTTTTATTTTCAGTTCTACTGTGAGGTTCCGTCCCATCATCCCCAAATATGGGGTTTCAAACCATAGACTATATAACAATATCAGAGTACTAGTAGCGTACTGACAACCAATGTGGCACCAGATAATATAAGCCGATTGAGCTAAAATTTTGCTTACAACACTTTCTGGGGACTAGTAACAATGTCCAGGGTTAGCTGCATTGAATTTCGAAAGTTCAAAAATAGGGACTACCCTGGTGTGCATGTACAGTATCTGCGAAGTCCGGTCTTTTCTCATTAAGAGTGACAGTTGTTATTTTATCATTCTCATTATTTCTAAAAAATGCCCTTCGTTGATCTTGTCACTCCTTTTCATTGGGGCTTGAGCTGTTTCTCCTCTTTCTCTTCTTTATGTAACCTTAATGTGAAAATAAGGACATTTTTCTCACTAATTGAATGTGTGCATAGAGAAGGATGAAAGTAGTAGTGGCTCTTTCCGCATCGGCAAATTCTATTCTTCATCATGTTGAAACATTTTGTAGGATGGTTAATAATTGGTTATACATGCATCCGAAGCCACATTTACACGATTCTATTTTGTATTATTCGCATATGTTCCGTCTTTTAGATTCCTTATGAGTCATGTGAGATTCATCTGATTTCCTTTGTTCTTGCACCATTTCTTCCCTACTGAGTTTTTCTTTCTATCTTTGGTGTGCTGTCGTTTTTATTCATGATGGTGCTATATTGTGCAGTGGGTATTTCTTCGTCTAAGATTTCTTCTGCACCTCTCTCTCTAGCGTGTACCTCTCGGTGTCCTGAATCCCATTTTCATTTGTGTGGGATTTCACTGTTGTTTCTTGTCTTTCTGTCGCAGAACTATTTGCAACTGTTTGTTGTGCTTAACAGTCTCTATTCCCATTTGTACTACTTTTCTGTTGTTTTCCATGCACTTGGCACAAAAGAATCCATACAAGCAAATGAATTTGTTATTCGTTCTATCCATTTTCATCCTTTTTTTCCTAAGTCTATGCATTCGTAGTGCTTAAAGTATTGCACAGAATGCATTTTAAGCCAGGACCCTTATCCGCTTCATTTTCTTTCCCCAGTTGCAGAGCTGCTCCGCGGCGCATTCCATTAAATATAGTCTCTCTTTATTCAACTTCCTCGATTTAGAGCAATTTACACATTTTTTTGTTTTTGGCCATAGTTTTTCTTTTTCTTTCTTCTCTTTTCTTTCTGTTTTTCTAATTTCGTCTGCGAAATCTGGTACTTCTCAGTTTTATGACCTTTTTCCTCTTTACTACTCGTATGAGTAGTAGAACCTCACCAAAGCCGTCATTTCGTTTGAATTATTTTCAATTTGTTATTTTTTTTGTGTACGCTGTATAGTACACACTTCAGTTAATAAATTAGTTTCACGTACTCACTCATGCGTCACACACACACACTAGTATAGATAGAATTAACCGCCGAATTCATAATCACTAGTCATATTGATAGGACGAGAACAAGCGAGCGAGAACAAAGCGAGAACAAAGCATCCATACACTTCGAGGTAGAAACAATATATAAAATGTATATATATATATATATATATATATATATATATATATATATATAGAGAGAGAGAGAGAGAGAGAGAGAGAGAGAGAGAGAGAGAGAGAGAGAGAGAGAGAGGTTGACAAAAGTAAATAGACACCACGATGTGTGCTTCAAGAACAAATTGCAAAGCTCTTCATGGAGTGCCAGAACGTGGAGGGTATATCATAATGCAAAGAGGAAAGCAACACAATTCTAAATATATTGAATAAATCTGTTATTCTTTATTGACTTTTATTGCCAAATCAAAGCTATGGAAAAACCGAAGGTGTTTATTTACTTTTGTCAACCCTCTGTACATATACTGTATATACATATAGGTCACAAATAAAAAAAATTTTAGGAAGAGCATACAAATTTATGAGGAAAAGCTACCAGAGTTTTAGCACTTTGCCCCTCTTGTCTAAATCCTTTCTGAACGAATTCAAAACAACAGGATCAAGCGAAAAAAGACCGTGGCTAATGTTGAAATTATTTATAAGTTGAATAATGGCAGACTCAAGAATATTTCTATTAACAATGTTGCTTGAGTAAAACAAAATTGAAACATTATTCCAATCAATACAGTGGGATAACACTGACAAGTGGACGAAATGGGCACTGGACGACTGTCCCGTTCTAACGGAATATTAATGCTGTTTTACACGCGTGTGCAAATCCTTTCCCGTCTGTCCAATGTCTGTTGCAGTATGATCTTTCGTAGAGTGTAGACGTGCAATTTGGAGCTCTGAAGAACAAGAAGAACAAAGTGAACATTTTTCAGATAAGAAGAAAAGTCATTGAAATGGCTACTTTCTTCGCAGTTAATAACGAAGCGGAATTCAGATCACTTGAAGAACTGATGTGAGTTGTCTTCAAAATTTGGATTCACCGCTTGTTTTAGAAATTTGCAAAATTTTAGCAAGATTTTAACAAACAAAGCCTATGGCAGAAAACATTAAGACAGGATGTATGGGGACAGTAAATAAAGAGGAGCCTGCTGTAAGTGCAAGGGGAAGCATAGTTAACTTAGCTGAAAAAGCAAAAGGATACAATAAAACAGAGATAAATTTAAAAGGAAACATAACAAGAGAAGGAGACAAAACAGTGGATGATAGTGATATATTGATGATAGAGATAGGCCAGGGCCTAAAGAATGGGTCAGACAGCCTATTACCTGGAGATGAAATTGGTAAATTGATTAATATAAGCTTTCAAAATGGGGAAAATAAGTTTTGGACCTCAACACAGATAACAAGTTGTAATGATGGCAATTGGGAAAAAGAAGAAGCCTGTCAGATCTGTGGCAGAGAAATCCTAGGGAAAAGTGTTGCATGTGATAGATACAAAAGACGGTCATGCTGGAATTGCCATTACCTTAATAAAACAAAAATAAAGTCAATTCAGAGGAGGGAATCAAGAGAGAGCTTACTTTGGTTTTGTAAAAAGTGTGAGACATGTCAAAGATTGGATACAAGCTTTGTGCAACCTTCGTTTGCCTCTTGTCGACAATGTATCCTAGATAATAAAATCGTCCATCTGCTTTTGTCCTGACTCCAAAATAGTTGAGAGGGATGACTGGACCTCTTGATTTGCAACAACACCACTTGATATGTTTACCAGTTTACCATCTGGCTTGAAGGGATTGGACATACTAGATTTCAAGTGGTTTAATAGTTGATTCACATGATGCTCATCTCGCTTGAGAGCTTCTGTGCGTGTTTGCTCATGCTCTGCTGTTTCCCTGGGACTGTTCCCACTTCTCTCACGCAAGGCATTAGCATATTCTCCCAAGAACTGGCGTGTCAGCGCCCAACGTAGAAGAGCAGATTCCTTCCTTGTTAGCCCTCTCACACCACCATCACTCTTAGTGTCCCAGATCACTGTGCATTCAACCCCCATATCACTCCAAACTCCATTAAAGCACCCTCCTGCTCTCCTCACAGTAAACTGTCCTGCTTGAAAGGCTTCTTGCACATCTGCTGGGAGAAGTTTCATGTCCAGGAGATATATTGGTATCCATCTAGAATACTTTGTTTGATCAGAGTCAAACATAGCACAGAATACACTTTGCTAGCAGAGTAAAAGTGCATATCACCTGTTACCATTAATTTTAACAGTTCATAAGAGCTCCAAAATAATCATGTTTGAACTGGACAGTAAAGATATAATTAGGAAAAGTAAATACAGTCATACTAGAGTCTATTTTACAAATACAAATGTTATCCACACAATATCTCCTCATACCAATCATGTTGACTGATTTACTACTGGAATAATAATAGCAGTTATCAGTGGTTATGAGAAAGGATAATATAATGTATAATAGAAAATGCTTAGCAAAGTTAAATGATACATGGTATTCCTAGGACAGACACATAACACACAGTACAAAACTCAGTATCCCATCACCTTGGTGGGAGAGGTAAATATAAATTTCTGCATACTTAATGATTATTCAATTATTAATTATAATTTTTAATATGAGATGTTTGGTATATACTGCAAAAACAGAAAATAACATCATAGGTTTGTAGCTACTGACATGTATGATTCATTGATGAATACGCGCGAGGAAAAAGTCATGTATTGGGTACTACATTTCAAACTGATATGTGACAACTTTTGCACAGCAAACATTTAGCACAACAGAACATTATATGATGCTGGGGTGGTAACCTTTCATTTAAGACCAGTTGTAGCATTTTGCACAGCCGGTTGATTAAATCCTAAGTTTTGGGGGTTCTGCCGCTAGCCTACCTGACACAGGGGTCGTGGGGTAAATATGGCTGAGAAACACTGGTCTAGAACAACCAAGATGAATCCAAAACTGAGAAGTAAAATTTAAACTGATAAATGGTTCTGATAATGCAAATTACAGGAAGTTATCTGATATGGATACATATTCAGTTACAAGAAGAAATGGATATAAATTGAAAGTCAAAAGTTTTTAAGAGTAATGCTCTGAAGCGATTCCTTTCATATAAACTTAAATTTATACTTAAACTCTTTAAACTTTCATGCATTAGACATTTCACTGTTAGATAATTCATTAAAGATTTTATTAGACATTTCAGATTAGTCTTTTCAATTGCTTAAAAAAATTGGAACAAATTAGATATTTCAAATGACTTACTGAAATGTCTAACGAAATGTTTAGCTAATGTGAAATGTCTAATACATTAGACTTCAAAATTCACAAAAATGGGACAATGAAACGTCGAACCAAACGTCTGCTTATAATTAGAGTGTAGTACTTTCGAGATTTTTTATTAAAAATTAGACACCCAGAGAACCATTTTCCCAGTAATACCAGATTTCCTAGGTTTTTAAGCCAGAACCTCGTGATTATATTTAGAGAAGGCTTTAGCAAAATCTGTATATATTATACAAGTATGTACATTGTACAGTGCTTACAATAAGTCTCGCGCCTCTGTCTCGTCCCAAGCTAGTCTGTTAGGTATAAAATGGGCGGTCCTTATGGCAGCGGAGGTGTGTTCGGATTGGTGCACATAATTGCTCTAACCCCATCAATGACGTCCATTATTACGTTACTTCTGCTACATTTTAGTGTTTAAAATACAAATGATTAAGAAGCATAATGACCAAGTTTCGGGATGTTGGGATGGTTATGGAGCAATCCTAGTCATCATAATATTAGCTGGGGATTACATTACACCGTCTCAATATATACTGTAGACTATAGAGAACGACTAATTCCGCAAATATCCCAAATCATGACATGATACCTAAGTTATTTTGACGCAGGTCTAAATTATTTGCTCAAATACAATGATTGATATTAAGTAATTGCTAGGAATTGTTGTCAATATTGTTGTTTGTGATGCATATCCTACGTGAAGAATCTAATGATCAAATTCCTCAGTGAAAGTCTCACGCGCTAGCATTTCGAGGAAGTCACGGTTGTCTCAATAATAGATAGTTTATCCATTGTTTTAAGTGGTAACCTATTAAGCGAACTATGTTAAACCTATTCCATCTTATGAAAGTCATTAGTCTAAAGCAAGACTGGTGGGCCGTGAATCAGAGAAATTTGCATTTGATTTGTTCATCGTAATTATTACGTAATACAGTATACTGTATAATAATGGAATTGAATCCTACCGGAGTTAAAAAGTCGCAAAATATGATAGATTAGTTTGCATTAAGAGGTTACTAAGAGAAAAGGATTTGGGATAGAGCGGAAGGCAGAGTATATATTTTCTCGAGTTTCGGTTATTATTAACGTTATATGGATACATTCCCATGCGGTGTGATCAGAGAGAGAGAGAGAGAGAGAGAGTTACAAGGAGTTACAAGGAAAAGAAGTACCTCAAAAGGCCTTGCGGCCCATACCGAGGAGGTACCAATGGCAACGGGTGCCAGGGAAAATTTTTTACACCCTCAAATAGTGTGCAAGATTTGGTTTAACCTTTTCTTAAAATGATCCACAGAGGAACTGTTCACAACTTCTGAAGGTAACCTGTTCCACGTGTCACAGATCTTATACATAAAGTAATTCCCACACACACTAGTCCTAAACCGCTTCAAATCCAACTTCCAACCATTGTTGCGAGTTGGGTTATCATTTAAACGAAACAGGCTTCTAAAATCGACATCGTTGAACTCGTGTAAGAGCTTGAAAACCTCGATCAGTTGACCGCGCAGCCCCCGAGTTTCCAGCGAAAGTAAGTTCAGGGCGCGTAACCGTCGATTGTAGCCCAAATGCCTAACGGAAGGGATTAACTTTGTGGCCCTCGCCTGCACTCGCTCCAGCCTCTCAATATCTTTCCTGAGGGTGGGCGATCAAAACTGCACAGCATATTCCAGGTGCGGCCGAACCAGGGAATTGTACAGAGAGAGCACAATCTCCTTGTTCCGAAACTGAAATTGCCTCCTGATATAACCCAACAGCTTCTGGGCTTTCTTTTCCACCTCTACGCACTGTTTCGTAAACTTAAGGTCGCTGCTAATTAGCACACCCAAGTCCTTTTCCAAATCAGTCGCCTCGATATTACTCCCCAACATTGAGTAGTCCGACTTGGGATTGGCATAGCCAATGTGCATCACTTTGCATTTACCCAAGTTAAACGGCATTTGCCACTTTTCGGACCACTCTCCTATTCTACCTAGGTCCGCACGCAGTTCCTCGATCGCTTCGGGCGTCCCAACATTGTCCCCAAGTTTGGTGTCATCAGCGAATTTGGCGATCCGACTGACGATGCCACCGTCGATATCATTTATGTAAATGATAAACAACAATGGCCCCAAAACGGAACCGTGAGGAACCCCACTAGTGACCGAGGCCCAACCCGAACTAACCCCTTTAATTACATCCCTCTGCCGCCTATTCTTCAGCCAGTTTTCAATCACAACGCGCCCATCCCACCGGCCCTACGAAGCGGGCCCTACCTTTACCCCTTGTATTTTACGACGCCTAAAACTTCATCAACCAAAGCATAGCCTCATTGTTTCAAAATTTGTTAATATGTATCTGTGTAGCGGTAACGCCAACAGATGGAACTGCTTTCGCCATATCGTCAGCTGAACCTTCTTAAATATATACATATTTCACATGTCTACCTCCGTCTGTGTAACGATGACGCTACCAGATCGAAATCTACTAAAACGCAAGGAAACGCCTACACTAACTAGTCTTTCTAGCAAAGAACGCAGCGTCTCGCTGATCTGAGTATGAACTGCAAATCACCCAGAACTCACCACGGGAGAGAGACAGACAGACAGACAGACAGACAGAGAGAGAGAGACAGAGAGAGACAGAGAGACAGAGAGACAGAGAGAGAGAGACACACACACACACACACACAGAGAGCTTTTAAATCACACCTTTTAAATGGTTTGTGGGTAAAGGCTTCACGTATGTTATTTTAGTCCAGGGTAGTTTATGTGGAGGTGTTAACGTAACTTGCACTTGGGACTGTTAATTGTAAGACAACTACCATAGCTGGGACTGAGACACGTTATCCCCTGCATACTCTATATATATCTATATACAGTATGTCTCTATATATAAATAGATAGAGTGATCGACACAATGATAATGTGGACGTCATTGATGGGGTTAGAGCAATTATGTGCACCAATCCGAACACACCTCCGCTGCCATAAGGACCGCCCATTTTATACCTAACAGACTAGCTTGGGACGAGACAGAGGCGCGAGACTTATTGTAAGCACTGTACAGGGGTTAAACAAAATAATATGAACACCCGCCGATTTCACCGGTTATCTTTACGGACTGCTCAGACAAAGTAAACGGTCAAATGACTGGCAAACCTATTTAAATGCGTAACAGAGAGTGTATACATCATGTTATAACCCTCACGTTGTTTTTACAGATCTGAGTGAATTATGAATTAGCAGTTATGAAAGACCTGTCAGACTTCCAAAGAGGGCAAATTGTCGGAGCGCGGATGGCTGGTGCATCGGTGACGAAAACCGCTCAGATGTTCAATGTATCCAGAGGAACTATCTCTATGGTCATGTCTGCATACCTAAACCATGGAAAGACAAGCACCGACAAATGCAATAGTGGACGCAAGAAGAAGCTGTGTGATCGAGACCGCCGGGTGCTAAAGCGCATTGTGACAAAGAACTATAAGATCACAGCTCCAAAAGTGACTGCAGAGCTTAACCAGCATCTTGCAAGCCCGGTATCGACCAGAACTGTACGTCGCGAACTCCATGGAGCTGGATACCATGGGAGGGCTGCAATTGCCAAACCCTTCCTTTCGCACATCAACATTGAGCGGCGCAGAAAATGATGTAATGACCAAAAGAATTGGTCAATGGACCGGTGGAAGAATGTAGTCTACTCTGACGAATCCTCCTTTACGCTATTTCCATGTTCCGGTCGAGTTTACGTCTGGAGACAGCCTAAAGATGCTTATGACCCCGACTGCCTGACCCCAACCGTTAAGCATGGAGGCGGATCTGTGATGGTTTGGGCAGCAATATCGTGGAATACTCTTGGCCCAGCTGTAGTAGTGCATGGTAGGGTTAACGCCCAGGTCTATCTGTCAATATTGGCTGACCAGGTCCATCCCATGGCCCAAACGCTGTTTCCCAATGGCGGCGCCGTCTTCCAGGATGATAATGCACCAATCCACACCGCTGGGTTCGTTAAAACCTGGTTTGAAGAGCATGTTAGTGAAGTAGAACGCTTGGATTGGCCTCCACAATCCCCGGATCTTAACATTATCGAGCATCTGTGGTGTCAGTTGGAGCAGCAGGTCAGAAGCCGATTCCCACCGCCGGCGTCTTTGGAGGAACTGGAGCAGGGTTTCCTCGAAGAATGGCTCAGGATTCCTCTAGCCACTCTCCAAAAGCTGTATGAATCAATTCCCCGACGCATTGCAGCTGTTATTGCTGCTAAAGGAGGACCAACTCCATATTAAGAATAAAAACCGCCATTTATCAAGGTGTTCATATTATTTTGTCTAACCCCTGTATGTTTCTTGCTTGGTAAAAACTTTTAAAATTTCTCTTGGTGATCTTATATTTGCCAGAGACAAGACTTTTGTGCTGGTTTTGATATATAACTTTCTTTTTTTTTCTAAATAGTACGGAGTTTTATCTCCGCGTAACTTTTTTTAGGGAACTTTATAAGATGTGATGTGATTGCTAAACTGTAATAGTATTTTGGAAAGGCTCTGTTTCCCCAATTTGTAAATCGGAGCAAATTTTGCTTTGTTTTAAAAAAAGTGCGGGAACAGCGTCAAGTGATGTCCTCCACAATATGTGTAATGGCTTCGCTATGGTTTCCTTGTGGTTCTTCAAAAACTTTGTATTCCATGTGCTAGTTCCTGAGGCTAAGTTGTCTCTCATTTAGCCAGGGGTCACCAACCTTTTTTTTGTTCATCGCCCACTTTTACGATTTTTTGAAAATTAAAAAAGCTTATCGCCCACCTTAGATCAAAAAGAATAAATCAACATAATCGATAAAATAAATAATGAAATAAATGTTTAATTACCTTTAATGTGAGCCCACTAGTGGGCGCTACCGCCCAGGTTGGTGACCCCTGGACTTTAGACAGTGCATTAATATGTCTCGTTCCGAGAAATCAATATCGATGAGGCAACTTTCCACTTGTTTCATTCTTTCGTTCGTGTGCATCAGTTTCAAAAATATGTATATAGGTTTTGGACTTCCCGCTTCGACAGACTGAATACTGAATGAAATTGGTCATTAAGCAAGTCACTCATTTCTTTTGAGACATTGGGGCCATTTGTAATAGTTCCATTATTGCCTTTCAAGGGACCTATATTATCATTATACTTCGCATTCCGCTTTACGAAAGAGTAAAATATTTTAGATTATCTTTAATATTTTCTGCTGCCTTTATTGAGGTTCTCAATTATTCTGAATTTGGTTATAAAATCTGTTTTATTTGGCGGAAAAGTATTCTGATTTTTCTTTCAATTTTACTTTTTTTCTGTTACCAGTCCCTTTCGGCTTGTAATTTTAATAATACTGGCTCTGTTTCTCTTTCTAATATGGAGGGAAATTCTTCTGATTTTTATCCTGAAGTAAAATTTTCCACTTAATTTATTTTTATTTTTACACTTATAAGTTCCCAGTTAGTTTTTTCTAAAGTTAGATTTACTTTTTCGAATCTTTCGAGCAAATTTTATGTTCATTCCCATTTCTAATGATAATGTTCAGTGGAAAATTTCTGTTGGCCTTCCACTTACAGTTTACATTAATTAATTATCATGTCACCGTTATTTGTTATAATCAGATACAATACATTCTTCTTTCGTGTCGTCTTCGTAACAGCTTGAGCCAAGGTGTATTTTTTGTAAAGTTCAATAACAAATGCGCTTAATTCGGTCCTTTTTCTTGTAACACCCTGACAAAACAAATAACAAACAACTTTACAGGTTATTTTCCGCTGTTGTTTGAGGTCTGTAAACACTTGTGATTACCATATTTATATCTCTCTTTATCAGTATATACAAGTTCTTCAACTATTCTGTAAGATTTGTCTATCAATACTTCACCTGGCTATGTAAGATACATACATGCTTTTCTGTCTAATATATTTCTTCTCAATATAGTGTAATCCACAATTTCTACACCCAAGACGAAATTGACTCGAGTTGAGACAGTTATGCCCATCCAGCTCGGTGTTGCTGTTGAGTCACTTTTTTAAAAAAATGACCTTGTATGAGGAAATTCAAAGAATGATAGGGAGTCATGATTACTTTCCATGAGTTATTAAATGTCTAAATGTTTCAAACTAATAAAATAGACTATAAGTAACTTGTAATGCCTGAATATGAGTTACTTAAGACAACACACGAATCATTTTGATTATTTGTGTACTTTAGAGGTTTAAACCCTTACAGTACTGGACCAGGAGAATTAGGGGTTAACGCCAGCCGTATTTGTACGGGTACAGTACCAAAACGGTTAATACAGTTTCACATCCAATTTCACATTTATGGAGATACGTTTATGATAAACAGATTATTTCTGTATTTCTTTCTTCTGTTAGGCGTCACAGTAATTGTAATTTGTAATCTATTGTTTGTCTGGATAATCACTGTTGATTTACACACGTTAATGAGAAAGGATTGGTGATTAAATTACGTTCTCTCTCTTTCTCTTTTTTTTTGATGATGTGGTTTAAGATTAAATCTTTCTTTTTTCATGTATTAACTTTTCCGTGCATTTCATTGTGGCATTTGTATATTTAGTTTTTGCTTTTGACGTCTGTCAAAGACTCAAAGGTATGCTATAATGTGATTGGCTTTCAGATCTCTTAACTCCTTTACAGGGCGTTCTCTATACTGATTTTGACTTGTTTCTTCTTCAGGTGATAACTAAAATACGACGTGATACCTCTCGGTAATCTCTTCTTTTCGTTCTTTTGACGTGAAAATAGTGACATACCAAGTTCATAGTTTCTTTCTGGCATGTAAGATTCACATATATCACAGATTCCTTCGATAATCATACTGAAATACTGAAAAAATTCTTTGAATGGTAGTCCAACCATATGAGATCATGTTTGCATGTTTAAATGATCCCTTTTAATATCTGCAGGCGTATTGCTCATTTATTATTGTCTTATCTTTTTTGTTTTTACATCTATTTTTCGTAAGTATTTATTTCTTTCAACTGACTCTTTTGTACCTCTTCTTTGCTGCGAGGTATTTTATTTTCTTCGTCAGTTTATTCGTGGAAATTTAAGAATAAGAACGGGGCAAATGAAAATCTGTAAAAATATGCCTTCAATTTAAAGTCACACAAATGTGCCAAATTGATCAGTAAAGGTTCAAAAATTAAATAAAAGGAACCTTTCCTTCAGTGAGGCTTTGAATAATCATTAATAGCTGCAGCTACTAAAATGAAACTAACTTATCCACCCATACCAAATACCAACTGTGTAAAACTTACAAGTTACGAATGTTTTAACTTCGACCGTAAAAATAAATTAAAAAAAACAATGAAAAGAGAGAACAGCAAACTAATACAATTCTTTCATTGTGTGCGCGTCGTTTAAATACCCCAACATAATAATAATAATAATTATTATTATTATTATTATTACTGAGCGCCTGTATCATAGTGGATAACATTGTTTCCATGTAGGAGGAAGGAAGGCACTGAGATCGGGGTTCGACTTTCGATGATATCCGATGGTTCATAATAATCCAGGGTCTGCTGTGCAAGTTTCTATCCCTCCTGACTGGTTATTATTTAAACAGATAATATTTTATTTATTTAAGAAATATATTTAGATTAAATCTATTGTCTGCTCGTTTCAACACTTTACCGCTGGAATTATTTGTAGGGTTAAGAATGCGTGTATTTGAAACGTGCCCAATTCGTCCCTTTCGGTGGTAAAGCGTTAACACGGACAACATTAAACGTTTATCCATTTTACAATATTCCGTTTTGTTAAAATTCACACGTTTTATATTTTGTTTGTATTAGGCTCTAATTGCGAAGCAAAACCTACAATTTAATTCATACTGTAATATAGTGAATTTAATTTGAGATTTACTATTCACAGAGAAACTACAGTAAGGGGTGGCAAGTAATGATTCCCCCCCCCCCTGCACAGCTGAAACTAATAGAGCTACAAAAAAAATGGTTGTTACATCTTTTAGACAATTTAATTCTACGTCTAAACAAAACCACTCAATAGTTGGTGTTGCCTCCTTGTACTTGGCGGACGGCTTCAAGTCGGCAAGGGTAGGAGGTGAGGAGATACTCGAAAAGGTCAGTGTCGTACTCAAGATTTCGGAGGATTGTTTCGATGTGCTGCTCCTTGGTCCGGCGGCAGAATCGTTCAGGATCCATCCTGAAAGACAGAGTGGAATCCCTGGTGCTTGCTGAGCCACCAGCCGCCCGATTCTGCTGCCGGACCATGGAGCAGCACATCTAAACAATCCTCCGAAATCTTGAGTACGACACTGACCTTTTCGAGTATCTCCTCACCTCCTACCTTTGCCGACTTGAAGCCGTCCGCCAAGCACAAGGAGACAACACCATCTATTGAGTGGTTTTGTTGAGACGTAGAATTAAATTGTCTAAAAGATGTGACAATCAGTTTTTTGTAGCTCTATTAGTTTCATCTGTGCAGGAGGGGGACAATCACTGTTTGCCACCGTGTATATGAAGATAGCTTATGAAAAAGCTTGGAGTAATTGAAATTATTGTGATCCGCCATTTTTCCTGATATCACTTTATATCGATGTTAATTACATTTATCTTTAATTAAAAAGAAATGGGAAATGCTTTACCAGAAATTTAGTAGAGTGAGGCTTTGAAAACCCACACTCGTTTTCAGTAAGGTAGCCCCTAATTAACATATAAGCCCTTATTGTTTAAATTACCTTTGAGTAACATCATTTACTCACCTTTTGCGACACACGCCAATAATTATAATTAGTTGCAAGTCGAGATTACTGTTGTTCCCATTCTTATTTGAAGGAAATTTAGAACTTCTCAAAATGTGAAATATATTAGTCAATAAAAGTCATGGTTTTAGAAAGATTAAATTAATTATTCTCTTGTTTAAAGTTGTATGCAATATTTAATAAGTTTATTGACTGATCTCTTCAATTTTCATAGCTGCAGGTTTAATCCTTGTATCCATGAAGGTAAATCACATTTAAATTTCAGTGAACTTTGGTTGGCGATGTCATCACAACAGCTACGCGCATGCAGGCACACACACACACACGCACATATATATATATATATATATATATATATATATATATATATATATGTGTGTGTGTGTGTGTGTGTGTGTGTGTGTGTGTGTGTGTGTGTGTGTGTGTGTGCGTGCGCGCGCGCGCAGCTGTTGTGATGACATCGCCAACCAAAGTTCACTGAAATTTAAATATGATTTACCTTCATGGATACAAGTATCAAACCTGCAGCTATGAAAATTGAAGAGATCAGTCAATAAACTTATTAAATATTGTATACAACTTTAAACAAGAGAATAATTAATTTAATCTTTCTAAAACCATGACTTTCGTTGACTATATATATATTATATATATATTGTAAACCCCACAAGGAGAAAAAAATTATTCCAAGGTCTTTCGTGTATTCAGAAGTACACCTCGTCAGGGATACACGAAAGGCCTTGGAATCATTTTTCTTTTACCTTGTGGGATTACATCATTCATTCATTTCACGTGTTTAATTGTGAAATTCATCCCATATGTATGTAATATATATATATATATATATATATATATATATATATATATATATATATATATATATATATATATACAAGAAACGTTGTCATATAATAAATGCTAATTAGATTGTTTGGAGCAAATGTAGTTTACGTCCCCCTGTGGTACCTAGTGTAGTTTACGTTCCCCTACATTATCCTAGTGTAGTTTGCGTTCCCCAACTTTGTCCGCGTAGCCCTAATGAAATTGTCACTTTATATATATATATATAATATACATATAAATTGACGATTGGTTAGGTTAAGTCGTAATATTTTCGTTAATTTTAACGTTTTATTTGATGGATTCATTTAAAAAATGTCTCCTAAAGATCCTAGTGTAATTTACGTTCCCCAACTTTGACCTAGTATAGTTTGTGTCCCCTTTTGCGTCAGGGGGACATAACTACACTTGCTCCGATTGTTTATATAAATAACTGCTTGAAGCTCGAGGGCACCAGATTCTTACCAATCGAATAAATAATGTTACTAATTTCTTTTCAAAATCTTCGGTATCCATTTCAGCTTTTGGATCACTTTAACATATTGCTTCCCAAAGCAATCGGGAAGCAATATGTTAAAGTGATTCCTCGTGGGAAGCAATATGTTAAAGTGATTAACACTGGGAAGCAATATGTTAAAAAGAGAAAGGTTGGTTGGTTAGAAAGAGGTTGGTAATCTAGGAGATAACCTACCGAGCGTAAACAAAGCTATAGATGTTAACAAAGTTATAAACTTGCTCAGTTCTTTCTTGGTATTACACTATACAAGTCGGTTATAAAGTTCTTTCTTGGTGAAACTGGGCCCCCCAGCCTTCTTTAGTTAGCCTTATAAGGCTAACTAACAAAACTGTCACGACTTAATCTAACCAATCGTTAGGTCAACTGTATGCCCTTGACGATTGGTTAGGTTAGGTCGTGATATTTTCGTTAGTTAGCCTTATAAAGCTAACTAAAGAAGGCTGGGAGCTCTGATCTTCAGGTGATCCAATGGTGCTAAGCCAAAGGCTTCGTGAAACTGGAGTTTATACTCAGACTATTGAATCTTACTGGATCTGCTTCAATTATATTATATATAGCTATAATATAACTAAAGCAGAGTCTCTCAAAAAATAGTCTGTCAAAAGAATTATTTTAAAAGCTAAAATCGGATACCGAAGATTTTGAAAAGAAATTATTAAGGCAGTGAAAGCTTTATATTTACGTTAAGTTCACGAAGAACGGATCTTTTCCGTTTGGGGGCTAGCAGCGAATTTTAATGAAAATCGGTATACTAATGTAGTTTTGGTCACTGATTTCAAAAATAACTTTCTCTTTTTTTAACGAAAATATCATGACTTAACCTGACCAATCGTCAAGGGCGTATAGTTGACCTAACTTGGCATTCAATTGACCTAACTGGGCATTCAGTTAACCTTAGTTATTTAATTGGTGATAATTCTTGATTTTTCTGATACTTTCTGATAGAGATCTGCCGGGATCCTTCAAAAAACGTATTCTTCGTTAGGGATAATTTAAAGTTGCACTTTTTACCGTTTGACCGACGCTTTTGGCAGCGAAAGAACTAGGTATTTTTATCAAAGGAACACACTTTCCCACACTTAGATCACTTTTTCATAAACAGTAGCAGTTTGTGACTCTGGCTAAATTTAACACAATCCTCTGTAACTAGATTAAGCTAGTTAAAACTCATATTAATTACTTAAAGTGCTCTAACATGTTTGTTTTTCATTTCTCCAAAAACAGTTATTTTTGAAATCAGTGACCAAAACTACATTAGTATACCGATTTTCATTAAAATTCGCTGCTAGACCCTAGACGGAAAAGGCCCCGAAGAACTTTTGTGAAGCTTAACAATTGAGCCCCCGGTAATTGGGGGCTGCAGGCCCCAGGACCGCAGATCTAGCTAAATAGGCCCGTAGGGCCCACTTTAGCTAGAAAAGAACGCAGCAGTGAAAATCTTAAGCTTCACATCCGAACTCATTGTATCAAGATTTGTGAAGGCTAAGATTTTCATGGTTGCTTTTTTTCCATAGTTTTATTGAAACTGGGAGGCCGCAGGCACCCTACACTCATGCCACACGTTGGTTCGGTATCGATTACAATGGAAAGGAGTAAAAACGTTCGCTTGAAGCAATGTGCCGTAATTGAAGTTTTGACCGCGGAAAGTGTTGCTCCCACACACATTCATCGGCGAATGCAAGCTGTGTACGGCAAACAGTGTGTTGATGTGAGTACGGTACCGTTCGACGTTGGGCGAGGCAGTGTAAAGAAGGAGAAGCAGGGCTAAAAGATTTGCTAGACAAATCGCGAAATGGAAGGCCTGTAACGGCAACCGACGAGTCTCATCGGAACTACGTTGACGAACTGATTCGTGGAAATCGTCGCATTAAACAAAATGAAATTGCTGCAATGCTCGATATCTCCAAAGAGCGATATCTCCAACTCGCATTAGTTTTCTCGTGAAAACTCTAGTTTCTTCTGAAAACCATAATCTATTTTTTGTACTTAGTGGCTTATCGGAGAGCAAAATCACAATGAAGAAAAGGAAAGGAAAATAAATATATTTCATATTTAAAGATATATAATGTATATATAATGTATATATAATGCGTATATAATGTGTATATATAATGCACCCAAATATAATATGCACACAAATATGCTGACAAATCTAAACGGATAATGCTTAAAAATGCACATTTGAGCGACTTTTTCTCTTGTAGTCTCGTGGATTATCTCTTATTAAATACCAGATATAGTCGCCCGTCATAGCTTTGTCCCATTTTCCCTGATATCTCCTCTCCATGGTTTGGATATCTTGGTGAAAACGTTCACCACGTTCTTCACTTACGTCACCCAAATTTGGTCTGAAGAATTCTAAATGCGAGTCCAGATAGTGTAACTTGAGGGACATTCTACAACCTAACCTTTGAAAGTGTTAGAGTAGATTTTCTACTAGCTCTTTGTAGTTGTCGTCTTGTTACCTAAAAATCCATGGACTACAAGTCGAAATGACTGCCAAGCATTTTTTTCAAGAGCTGTCATTTTTTCTTCTAACTCTTTAGATGTTAACATGCGTCTGACTTGAGGTCCAACAAATATGTCGCCTTTGATTTTAGCTTCAGAAAGTTTGGGAAACATTGAACGTATATGATAAAGAGCATCACTTTCAGCATCCAAAGCTTTGATGAATTGTTTAATAAGATCAAGCTTGATATGCAGCGGGGCTAGCAAAATTTTGTCTGTTGGAACAAGGGCTTCGTTAAGAACATTGTGTTTGCCTAGATTAAGCTCATTTCTCACGGGCCATTCCTTTCTGACAAAGTGCTCACCATCTGCTCTGTTGTCCCAAAGGCAGAGGAAACACGAATATTTAGTGTAACCGCCCTGTAGTCCAAGCAGGAATCCTAGCATTTTGAAGTCTCCACACACATCCCATCTATGTTCACTAGTTTATTTTGTCTAGCAACTACTTTACATTTTCATATTCTTCCTTCAGTTCAACCGAATGAGCCACAGGAGTAGATGGAAACATGTTTCCATTATGTAGTAGGAGCCTTTTAAACTTCTAGTTGAACTGTCAATAAACAAACTCCAATCAGCAGGGCTGTATTCAACTCCTATCTCAGCAAAAAGGCCATTCACATCACATCAGTAGCAAAGAGAGCTCGATGCAAAACAGTCGAAAGAATCTTATCGCAAATGCCTATTCCTGTAGAAAGAGATCTTGACACTTGGGTCCAAAAGATTCCACTCTTTAAGGCGGGACGTCATAATTTCTGCATTGGTTTTCGCGAGGTTCATATCCCTGACTAGGTCGTCTATATCTTTCTGGTTGGGGAAATGGGGTGACGTATTGGAGCTTGCCTCGAAGTCAGCATCTTCATCTTCATCGGAGGATATTAAAGGCGGTGTCCAGAAAATTCGGTCTTGAAAATTTGGTCTCGGAAAATTCGGTCTTGAAAATTTGGTCTCAGAAAATTCGGTCTTGGAAAATTCGGTTAGGTTAGGTTAGGTTAGGTGAGGTTAGGTAAAAAAAAATTGCCCCGAACTAATAATGCCCTTGAAGTATTTCATTCTGCATTGAAATCATCAGTTACAAGCAGACTAAAATTTCACATTTGCAACGAGACAAGCCAAGTAAAAAGAAAAAATATGAAACACTTGACTCGCGCATCGAAATACTTGTGCAAAAGTATGTTGAAAGTGATAATATTGCTTTCTTAAAATCTGTTGCTCATAGCTTAATTTCATTTTAACTTTTCTTTTCGAGTCTCAAGACCGAATCTTCCAAAACCAAATTTTCTGAGACCGAATCTTCTTTTATGTTTTACTTATTATTTAGGGTATCTTTTTTAGTTTTAAGTTTTAAACAAAATAATTCCTTTAATAAATCTTTTCGAATTCTCGTTTGTTTTCATTATACCTGGCAAATGTGATTTAAATATTTTTTGCTATCTGAGCTCATAGATTTACTTCAATTTTCTGAGACCGAATTTTCCGAGACCGAATTTTCCGAGACCGAATTTTCCGAGACCGAATTTTCCGAGACCGAATTTTCCGAGACCGAATTTTCCGAGACCGAATTTTCCGAGACCGAATTTTCCGAGACCGAATTTTCCGAGACCGAATTTTCCGAGACCGAATTTTCCGAGACCGAATTTTCAGAGACCGAATTTTCCGAGACCGAATTTTCCGAGACCGAATTTTCCGAGACCGAATTTTCCGAGACCGAATATTCCTCGCACCATTAAAGGCGTTTCTTCTATTTCCTCCATGGTGGGTGGGCATGGAACGGGTAAATCTTCATTATGGGGGACTGGGGCAATAGAAGGTGGGATATTTGGATAAAGGACATTTTTTCGACCTTTACCTCTCTTGTAGAGTGAAATGTCTACCATGCAGAAGTAGCAATCATCGTATTCATTGGTTTGCTCCCTCCACATGCGAGGAATAGCAAATGGCATGCCTTTTCTGGTACCTCACAGCCACCCTTCTAATGTGGAACGGCAGCTTCCACAGCAAAAGTGAGGTGCCCATGATTTATCTTGATCGCCCATGGGCATGCCAAAGTAAGCGTGATATGCTGTACAAAACTTCGTTCCTTTGTCAATTTTGTGCTTTACTTGCTTTGGATTGATGTAATGGCCGCAAACATAAAATGAATCTGCAGAGTGTCTGCACGGCCTATTGGTAGCCATCACTATATAATTCTAATTCAAATATCTTAAAAATAAAAAATAAACATTTTATAAACAGAAATAAGAAACCAAATGTGTACAGATATTTAATAATGGGCGTTAACCAATAAAAACATTACTAATAAACCCCAGTTTTGGGGTCATTTTGAATTTTGCACTTGAAATTACTTTTGCTATCTCAGAAAAATGCCTTAAAAATGGTGAAAAAGTAAGATTTCTAAATTTAACCATATCATAAAAACTATAGTTTTTCGAGCAAAACCGATGCCAAATCTGTAATCAGCGTGACCGAAACATATAGAAAAGATCGAAAAATCA
Organism: Bathynomus jamesi; assembly: GCA_023014485.1. Lineage (NCBI taxonomy): Eukaryota > Metazoa > Arthropoda > Malacostraca > Isopoda > Cirolanidae > Bathynomus > Bathynomus jamesi. Next base: position 232,485 of record JAJOZX010002332.1, on the reverse strand, counting down.
ACATAAACAAAAAATTGTTGCACGGTGTTATCAGTATTCTCGGTTACCGAAAGGTCTGCGCCAGACGGGTGCCTCGCATGCTCACTGCCGAGATGAAAACTGAGAGACTACGCATTTGCCAAGATCTGCAGCGCTTCGAAAATGAAGATGATGAATTTCTGCACAGCATTGTGACAAGAGACGAGACGTGGGTCCACCATTATGACCCTGAAAATAAACGGCAATCCATGGAATATCGGCACAAAAATTCACCGCAACCAAAAAAATTTAAAGTTAAAAAATTGGCTGGAAAAGTGATTATGACTATTTTTGGGATATCAATAGTGTTGTTCTTGAAGACATTACGGAAAGAGGGAGAGCAATCAACTCTGTACGTTATATTGAAACTCTGAAGAAGTTGAAAAACGGATCAGGAGGGTTCGCACTAGTGCTTGCATAATACCGAAAATTTTCAATACCGGTATTTGGAGGCAATTACGCTAATCCCGGTATTGATACCGGTATTATGAAAAAAATAATTTATTTTGATTTATTATGGTGCCACCCTACCAACCCTCCCACAAGTCTGAGGGACTTGCAGTACTCACCATATTTACTATAAATTAATGACCCAACTCCAAATAGATGGCATTCTATTCGAAAAAGTTTATACAGTAAATTACTAAATTGTAATAAAAATATTATTTGAATTTTTTTTTTAGCATATTATTATACAACTACTGGGGTAGATAGAAATTATTAGTATCTAAATATTTATTTCTTAGTTTGATTTTGAAAGTATGCTTTGAGGAAACAAAGAGCATCTAGGGATTGTTCAGATAGACTTGATCTCAGTTTCGTCAGAAATAGGCCTGCAGCAGAAAAGGCTCTTTCTGATTCTGCACTTGTAGGTTTAATTGAAAGCAGTGCCTTGTACAGCTTCTCTAAATTCTCACTTCTCTGTAAAGTAACTTCCAAGCTTTTAAATTCATTAGTAACATCAAAATCAATGGAATTTTTTTTAGATGGCACTTTTCCTAGTTTGTCCATTTCTTGCATGTATTCACTCAGTAATGAATCTGTTTCCACTTCAGTCTTATTTGCAGCTACATTTTCAGGGTTACATGGAAATTCCTGTTCTTCCATTTCTATCTCCAAATCAACCACATTCTTAGGGAAAAGTCTTTTATGGAGCCTTTCTGCAGTTCTTTTGAGAACTAATTTTGATGGAACAGAAAAACTTTCCTCTTCTTGAACTTTTAAAACTTCGGGATTATGAAGATATTTGATTAAACCTACAATGTCTTGCTGTCTTCTTGAAATGTAACGATTTCTAACACAATCTTTTAACTCTTTTGCTATTGGATTATTTTTCTCTCCTAGTTTCTTTGAAATAAATTTCATTGATGATTCAGCTGTCAGGAGTGATGCATCTTTCGAGCATAACCCTTTAAGAATTATTTCAACAGGACGTAAGGTGTCATAAAGGTTTTCAATAATTTCCCACTCTGTTGAAGAAATGGCTACAGTTGAATGAATCACTCTTAAAGCTAGTGCAATAAATAGTTTTCTTTGATAGAAAGGAATAGAAAACGAAAAAAGAGGTTAACTGCAAAATACCCCGAAACTTTTTTTTTCTCCGAATCCTCCAAAAACAGTTTATTTGCCCATCGGAGGACTAAATTGCCTAAATTTTACAATAGCAATTTTTGTCAATACCGAAAACCTATAATATCGGTATCGGTATTATTTGTACTTCTTCAATACCGGTATTAATACCGGTATTTCAATACCGGTTTTAACCCCTAGTTCGCACCCACAAAAACGAAGTCATTGTTCACTATGACAACGCACGGCCTCACACCAGTGTTCAAACACGAGAAGCAATTGAGGATCTGCAATTCACCGTCTTGTCACATCCACCATATAGCCCTGATTTAGCACCATGCGATTTTCACCTCTTTCCTAAACTTAAACAACATCTGTGGAAATCGCTACGAGTCTGACGAAGGAGTTAAGGCAGCTGTGAAATTTGGTTTCATAGTCAGAGCTCCGATTTTTACCGGGATGGATTTCAAAAACTCATTTATCGTTGGCGTAAATGTATCGAGGTAGAGGGTGATTTTATGGAAAAGTAAATGTATCGTTTTGAAAAATAAACTCTTAAGGTACAGTACAGTACATATCTGCTTTTGTTTAGATAAAATCCTTCAACCCGTTTAAAATTTATTTGAGTGGAGGTATTACTTTTCAGCCCACCCTCATATTAAATGTCGAAAGCTAAAAAAGGTTGCAGTGGAGCACTGAATGCATATAGGCGGTTTAATTAAATTGAATTAAATGATTAGTTGATTATATTGTGCACCAGCTTATTAAATAAAGTACAATCATTGTGCGATGGAATTTGGGTGTATACAGTAAAATAGGAATGCAAATTATGCTCCACGAAGGGCGATAATAATGGTTTTTTATACGGTGGCTGTTCGCTTGCGAGTTGCGAGTGAAGAGGTTCCGAAGCGGAGATTTCTTCGGGCAAGGTGCGAATGAGGCGTGATGCCCGGACGTCGCTTCTAACGAGGTCAAGCGTCATCTTCCTCGTAAAAGAGAGGTGTTATGCTCGTAAGGAAATGTCACTAAGAAGGCAAAAACGGAATCTTCAAAAGTGTCTGACTATGTCATTGTAGATAGGAGGAGATTGTAAACACCAATCGACCAGGGAAGTACTCGGGAAGGGGAAACGTTGGGCAGGAGAGAGGGAATGCTGGAACTCCCGTTTCTCCTGTTAATGTCCCCTTTAGCTGATTTTTTTCCGTGTCTCAGCTACCCTGTGAGGAGTCCAACATGCTATCAAACACATATTTCTCCCCTCTATTCTTCACTACACACACATGCATTTTACACACTACATATTCTTTTCAAAATTTCTAAAAAAAAAAAAACTTTCCATTATAAGCCTCAGAAACCTTGATTTCGACTCTCTCCTTCTTACATGGGTGGGGGTGGGGGATTTTTGCGGGCGTTTGCCCTTGGCCCCTTCTTCCTGCATTATATATATATATATCTATATATATATATATATATATGCGCATTCTCGTCGTATTTTCAAATTCCTCTATCAGAGCACAGTAATGTAATTATGGGATTGTTAACCTCCTTCGCAACATCTAGGGTCATATGACGGAGGGAACCTACTGCTTTACGTGGAATCCGAACCACGGGTCGCTACATAGTCTGGACGCAGAGGACGGTCTCACATCCAACTACTATCCTATCAGAGGACAGACAGCACGTGCTCATGTTTTACCTTTCATTCTATATATAACCTTAACCTTTGGTTAGCTTCCGCCAGAATTGTTCATTCTGACGAAGGTCAAGCTTTTCACTCCACCTTAGACCTACAGTTTAAAGTGGAATCCGAACCACGCCCCACCAGCAGCCCAGCGTCTTAACCAGTATGCCACCCAGGGTACCCATTTATCTACCAACCACTTTCTTTATTGTGTGGAAGGATGAACAGCTGGGTTTTGCTGCGCGCCGGCTGCCGTCATCGGGTCTCGATCCCGGGGTCGATGGATTCGTAGTCAGCGACGCTAACCACTACACCACTGAGGCGCATATATATATATATATATATATATATATACACATACTGTACGCACACACACACACCACACACACACACACAGTGTGTATATATATATGATGAAAATAACCACGAAGGAAAAAGGAAACAAAGAATGGTGCTTAAGCGCTTTCGTCTGATGACATCCTCAGGAACACTGAAATAAATAACAAGTTCGAGACTATATATAGGTCACAAAAAAAAATAAAATACCCACCTGCGTTTTTGGAATCTTGTCTTAACAAGGCAAAACGAACTTTTTATCGTGTAAATAATAACCCTTGCACTTTGTTGAAAAATATTTTAGTACTTCCATTTTTCCAGGCTTTTTAGGCATTGCTAATGTACTTAAACTTTTGAATATTAATGTAGTATTTTCATATGACAATATGGTTCCATGTATATTCCCCCCATGAAAATGCCACCCACGAAAATTCCCCCCAGTAAATTCCACCCAAGGAAAATTCCACCCACAGAAAATTCCACCCACGAAAATTCCACCCACCCAAAGAAAATTAGCTTAAGTTTAAAATGTGTATTATTATTTATAAATTTATTAAAAATTTATTACAGTAAAAAGTAAAAGATTTATTTCAAATTTATTACAGTAAAAAGTAAAAGATTTATAAGTAAAAGATATATTAAAAAACAATTATTCGACGTTTAATGAAGATTGTATGCAATGCTCTTGAGGAACTCTAAACTATCTGTATTATTATAGCGCTCCACTAGTCTCTTGAGTCTTTCATTTATGATCTGATAGGTTTTTCGTGCGGGTCGCGGGTAGCAAAAATTAACCAAACTATTACGACTTAACCTAACCAATCGTCAAGGGCGTACAATTACCTAAAAAAATAAATAAAAAACAATAAATTTTTATTTATTTATTTATTTTTATATATTAAGAGAAGAGGATTCTTTATACTGTACGGCATTGACGATTGGTTAAACTAATTTTCTTTGGGTGGGTGCAATTTTCGTGGGTGCAATTTTCTGTGGGTGGAATTTTCCTTGGGTGGAATTTACTGGGGGGAATTTTCGTGGGTGGAATTTTCATGGGTGGAATTTTCGGTACACCGACAATATTGTGAAAAATATCATAGTAAAAAATAGCCCTACGAATAATTCAGACATTATCTATAAAATTGGTTGTAAACAATTTTTATTTTTCCATTTTTTTGTGACCTATATATACTGTAGTCGCGAACTTGTTATTTATTTCAGTGTTCCTGAGGATGTCCTTAGAGGAAAGCGCTTGAGCACCATTCTGTGTTTCCTTTTTCCTTCGTGGTTATTTTCATCACACACACACACACACACACACACACATATATATATATACACACTGTGTGTCTATTACAGTATGTATATATATATTAATATATATATATATATATTTTCCTGAGACTAATATATATATATATATATATAATATATATATATATATGATGAAAAGAACCACGAAGGAAAGGAAATACAGAATGGTGCTCAAGCGCTTTCGTCTAATGACATACTATGTACTAATATATATATATATATATATATATATATATATATATATATATATATATATATATATATATATATTAGTCTCAGGAAAATGAAGATGAGGTTTGGAAGGAAGCGATCATCATTTTAAATCCTTTCAATAAGTTCTTGACAGGTTGTTAATTCTTGTAGCATAATGTTCCTCGTGCAGTTGGTAAACAACCGGATATCTTGTAGGACCTGAATTTTAAAACTTTTACCCAGAAAAGAGTATAGAATGTGTGACTCAGCTGCTGCTCTCCTTATTTACTTTTAAGTATTCTCAGGATATTAACCCTTTCTGCAGGATTTCTTTCTCTACCGGAAATTTCCTTTTTTTTGACACTTCCTTCTGCAGTGAACGTGTTTACTCACACTCTGATAAGATTTCTTTGTGGTGCCAATTAGGTTAGTTCACGCGTAGATCGTCTTTGGGCTATAATGATTGATTCACATTCGTGAACCCACGTTCTCTTGAACAGACACCATTACAACTAAAACCTAGGCAAGACAAAAAATATATGGTAAAATAAAGATGTTGTCCAATTTTTTTTTAAAACTATCGTTTTTCAGCCAGTGTTTGTTTTGGACAAAAAAGAAAACGTCCAATGCATTAAATTGTTTTCGAAAATAGTTGTATGTCAGTTAAATAAATAGTCATTGCTCTTTCTTTTTGAACTATTCATTTAAATATGCTCTGTATATTAATCATTAACGTTTGTCAGTTTCGTTAAGTTCAGGACATATGTGTTTTGGGAGAACAACCAATAACATTGATGAAAAGTTATGATACCTAAATAATTTAGTTCCTAATAAAACTCGCTTTGGAAAAGAGCAGAACAATTTTATTACTTTTTATATGATGGTGATGATCATGATGATGATGGTCCATGACCAACAACAATATTAAGTTTAAAATTTATCGAAAACCAACAAATAACTCGCTAATAATAAATTCTGAATGTTCTCATGATGATGTGTGAAGTTAATGTGAAGATTGCTCGGGTTCTTTATAAGATTCTCGTGTAATAGCACACTAAAAAATTATTAATAAAAATTCGCCAACATACTACTATGAATCTCAAGGTTATAAAACTCTATATCATTGTGGTGAGTTTTACGCTGGACAAACAGAACAGGAAAACTGTTAAAGAAGAAAATTACCCTACGCGAAAAAAAAAAAATTGTATTGAAAAGGACGATAAAATAATGCTATAAAGAGGCATTTAAGAGAATGCGATAAAGGAATAAACTGTAAAGAATGTACCCATACATCGCCTTATTTTTAAATAAAGACCATTACGACAGAAATCTCCTCTAATTAATATGTTATCTCTTACTGAATCGAATAATGTTAATGTTAGCAATGGACTCTTAAAATGTTGATAAGTTACAATTACAATTACTTATTTTAAGTTAAAATAAAATTGTTTTAATTTAAATCCTTGCTTTTAATTAATTTTCTAATGACGCTTTCCATGTACTTACTATAAATTAATGTAAATAAGCCTCTTTAACGTTTTATTATAATAATGTGATTTTGAATTTTAAAAAAAATTAATTATTCATGTATTTTTATTTTTTTACTCATATATAATATAATTTGTGTAAAAAGCAATAGTAATTAATAGTTTTATATAAAAGGTGTTGATATACCATTATTGTATGTATACATATATATATATATATATATATATATATATATTACATGTATATATACACAAGTATAACGATTTTCTTTTGTGTGTGTGTGTGTGTATGTGTGTGTTGCACCTTTGGTTCCATTAATAATTTTAAACTTTTCCTACTTCCCCGAATGTTTGGTTGGTGTATCTCCTCTTACGTCCTTCGTCTAGAATGTTGTTTCAGTAAACGAAGATAGCGTAAAGGGGTTGTTTGATGTGACGAAACCGTCAAACAAAATTCTAATAATTTTTCATTTTCTTGAGCAGTAAAATATCACTTTTAATTTCTTTGTGGTGTATATATATATATATATATATATATATATATATATATATACACATCTAGTATATTAATGTACGGAGTGTCCGTAAGTTATCTTTACAAATTGAACTGAAATTGAATTAAATTTGTAAAGATAATTTATTTCAGTAAAAATTCATTGAGCTGAAACTGAAAATAGATTTTTCAAAATATTCATATAACTTTTTAAAACCCAATTTAGAGTCGTCGAATATATGAATGTGGAAATAGTTTTAGATGAAAATATTTATTTTTCTTTTGAATATGCATTTGTATCTGTGTACAAGCAGGAAAGATAGTTTATATTGCTCATTTTTTTTTTTAGTTTTCACCAAATCCATGCCTCCATTCTCCAGCCTAAAGGAGGAGTCAAAACTGGTCAGAAAAAGCAGGCTTCGAATGAATGCATCCGTAAAAAGTAGTCGAATAGAACCCATTTCCCAGTGAACAACATTATCTATGTCGTAGAATTCAACCCAAACTTCAAGTATACATAAAGGCAACGAGATACTGATCCCTTTTATTGGCTTCGTATTTGGCAACATAAATCCAAATTACGTTGATTTATCATCTATAAAATGTCCGTTAACATCAATACTTCGGAAACGGATGATAAATAATGTTATTGTCTTACAATAAAGGGATTCATGCGCGAAAACAAGATTTCCGTAATAGGTTCTCTTTACATGGTAATCATATTTTGTAAATTTAATATATTCAGTGTCGTTCCAATAACTTTAAAATACTCGTAAATAAGACAGATTTTTTACGTTCTGTGAGTGTATTTATTTGAGAAAATGTATCTATAATTTATATTCATATATATATTATATATATATATATATATATATACACACAGGGTGGTGCAAAAGTCTGGACCCATAGGCAATTTACTATATAAAAAATATCTTTCGATTTTTATAATAGTTTTTATAATTTAATTTTTGTTTATAAATTTACTAAATATTTTTCAGATTGTTACCCTATGGCAGACAAGTTAACAATAGCAGAAAGAATAGAGCTTGTGCTTTTGTACGCAAAAGAAGGAGCCACCTCACGTTCAGTCGCAAATTTCCTTATGCCTCGATTATACGAAATACCATTACACTTATTGTAAATTCTGAACTAGAACGTTAAATTTAACATAATTTAGTCACTGGTGTATGGTTAATTAAATTTCATTTCATAATAAACTTCCTGCAGGCCACACTTTTTTTCCATATAAACCGCCTATGGGTCCAGACTTTTGCACCACCCTGTATATATATATATATATATATATATATATATGGAATAACACGCATGAGCACGCGTGGTTTTCCTATCAAACAAAAAAGTCCACACCAGGATTCAAACCCAGGACTTCCTGAGTAGGAGTTAGTTAACGCAACCGGTCGTATATTTAAAAGCAAGAAATAAAGAAAACCACTCATGATCATGCGTGCTATTCTATTTACGAGACCTATACAAGAAAGATTTTAATTAAACGCTGCTATTACTTCGAGCGCGGTCGAGTTTACATCGTAAAACACCTCTGGACACGAAAGTGTTAGTGTTCCTTCGATCGTTTAAATATACAACATTTTTATCCTGTCGTAGTTTGATGCTAGCACTTCGAACCCCTGCTCAGGAGGTCCCAGATTTGAGTCCTGGTAGGGACATGTTTTGTTTCATATATATATATATATATATATATATATATATATATATTTATATTCGTCAACATTTAAAAGACATTGCGCTAATAGATTAAATTTTAGATAGAAATTAAAAGCTTCACTTTTTTTTTACAGAGCGCCGCTCCCTCCGCCCCTCCGCTCCAGCTCCAGTAGAGTCTGCTCCAGTTCATCTCTGCTCCAGGAGAGATGACACTTGAACAACCAACGAGCCGAAGTATGGTTTACGTAAATAGAATTTGCATTTATTAGTATCTGTGCAAAGTTTCTCATTCGTGAGTTACTGAGTATCGTGAGCAATACATAAAAATGACCAGGGACAACTACAGAAACGTTGATTAGGTAATTGCTTTGCATGAACATTCTGTCAGATCAATTAGACAGATATCTAATCAACTAATATATCAAAATCAGTTGTGCATCGAATCATACAGCAATACAGTCGCAAAAGGAATATTGTGCGTGAACAGGATGCGTAGGAAAGAAAGAGGATAGCGACTGCATGAGACAACTCAAAACGTTGTGGTTCATTTTCAGAATATTCAAACACTTTCCAACCATATGTAAAGAATATAATTAACGTTATCTACTAACTCTTTGCTGTTATGGGATATTAAGCACCCACTTTATAAATTAAAAAATACTTCAGCTATGAATGACTAGCTTTTCATGTTCACAGGTGTGACGCTCATTATCTGGTGTGTTTTTTTGGGTTTTGAAAAATGTTAGAATTCGAGTTCATTTTTCTCAGGTAAAATTTTTAGCGATGAATCTTATTTTCTGGTTTCTGGAGTTTCAACACCTTTCATAAGGAAAATGAAGGGTGCCAAGAGATCAACTATTCACATGTCTTGCACCACGAAGCATCCTGAGAAGGTTATGGTCCAGTCCTTTGGAATCCATCGAACGATAGATTTGTTTCTGTGAACACTGAAGAATAGACAAATATACATAACAATAATAATTGAAAAAACGAGGTTGCCCCTCGCTAATTTGGACTTGGACAGCGAAAATGGTTGTTTCAACAAGATTTGGCACAATGTCATTCAGCAAATGTTGTGAAACAGATTTTTGAGGAATACATCATTGAAGTATTGGATTGGCCCGGAAATTCACCAGACCTGAATCCAGTCGAAAATCTTTGGTCAATTTGGAAGAGATGAATGCAAAAGGAAAACTTTTCAACTGAGGAAGAACTTATAAGGCGCCTTCATAAGCGTTGACCGAATGATCCAGATTTTGCCAACATTTGTATCATAAATCATTGGTGGAGTCGAGGCCACGACTAGTTGAAGAGATTTTAAAAGCAAAAGGCAGTCACACAAAGTATTAGAATAAAAATATTTCCCTGGCATATTTTTATTTCAGTTCTAAATATAAAATATATCTCAAAATTCCATTACATGGTAATGTAAAAGCAGTGTCCCATTTTTCTGGCGAGTAATGCTTAGATGGGGGGAGCTCTTGTCAATCCTACTATCTATATATATATATATATATATATATATATATATATATAGGGATTGAACTCAGAATGGCCCCCTGAGGCTCTTTCATGATACACACAGACCGTACATGGAACAAGGAACTCTTCTGGGAAAATTAAATCCACTATAGTCCGAATAAGTAATGGTAAATGACAAACACTAGTTTTTTCTTTTAGGCTAGTAGGCTAGTAGACTAGGTGTAGTTGTAATCCCAGATCCTGTCCCAAAGTTGGATCCTATCTGCTTTGCAGATAGCTGGTGAGGAAAGCTATATTTTTGGGGCCTCTTTGCGAGGGACCCGTTGCACACGTCGGGCTAACATCATGAAAAAGAAAAAACTATAGTGTTTGTCATTTACCATTACTTATTCGGACTATAGTGGATTTAATTTTCCCAGAAGAGTTCCTGGATCATGTTAAGAATAGCGAACCCATTTACCTCATGTTAAGAATGGCGAACCCAAAATTAAACATGTTAAGAATAGCGAACCCAAAATTCAACAAGTTAAGAATAGCGAACCCAAAATTCAACAAGTTAAGAATGGCAAACCTAATGTTTCAACAGGGAAAAATATTTCGAAAAAAAATATGCTCCACTATTTCCATATAGCCAACTGATGGGGTTGTACTTATATCAACTAAACCGAACACCCATACTTGATATGCGGGATATTTTTGCTCTCGCACACGAAGGGTAGCAAAAATAACTGAATGCCCGGTTAGGTTAATTGAATGCCCTGTTAGGTCAACTGAATACCCGGTTAGGTTCAATGAGTGCCCGGTTAGGTCAACTGTGCGCCCTTGACGATTGGTTAGGTTTAGTCGTGATATTTTCGTTAAAACTAACGAATCTATCACGACTAAACCTAACCAATCGTCAAGGGCGTACAGTTGACCTAACCGGGCATTCAAATTTTATCCTATGTAAATAATGGTTTTTACAAAATTCTCCATGTTAAGAATAGCAAACCCAAAAGTTTCCATGTCAAGAATAGGGACCCAAAATTATCCATGTCAAGAATAGCGAACCCAACACCCTATGGGTTCGCTATTCTTAACGTGATCCGAGTTCCTTGTTCCAAGCACGGTCTGTGTGCATCTCATATATATATATATATATATATATATATATATATATATATATACAGTGATGAGCTGCCAAAATGTTAACAACCGGTTCCCTATATAAAAAGTTCTGATTTAAAGGATGTGCCACAGTATGAAGTTTTTGTACCTTTCTCCATAAGAAGTGGCAATGCATTGTGTCATTGGGAGTTGTACTCGTACTGAACAATAAAAAAATAAATTTAGAATAAATTTGAAAAGAAGAAAATATGAAGAATATTTAAGTATATTAGTTATTACTAATACGGTAGTAATTACAAAATAGCTTCAAGATAACACAAAGAAGAAATTATTATTTTGAAGAACATTATTCAATTTTAAGATCATTTTATGACAATATTGTTTTCGTAACAATTTTTAACAACCGGTTCTAAAATGCTTCAAAATTTTAACAGCTGGTTCGCGCGAACCGGGGCGAACTGGCTCCAGCTCACCACTGTATATATATATATATATATATATATATATATATATATATATATATATTCAGCTGCAGATCCGGACAAATGGAACGCACTATTAATTAAAAACTGTAAAAATGAAATTGCTACCCCCTTATACTGGATATGGAGAAGATCCCTACACACTGGAGAAATACCGAGCATCTTGAAAAGAGTAAAAATTGTCCTTATATATAAAGGCGGGGATAGATCTCAAGCAAAGAACTATAGACCAGTGTCATTGACGTCCCACCTCACCAAAATTTTGGAAAGAATAGTCAGAGAGAACATCTACGACCTCTTGGAGACACTGGAAAAATTCAACGAAAATCAGCACGGATTCCGATCAGGAAAATCATGCCTATCACAACTAATAGAGCATTTTAACAATATCCTAGATGCATTTGAAGGTAATGAAAAGTATAATGCCATATACACGGATTTTGCTAAAGTTTTCGACAAGTGCGATCATGGTATAATTGCACATAAAATGAAACATATGGGAATAACAGGCAAAGTGGGAAAATGGATCTACAACTTCCTCAGAGAACGACTACAGGTGGTCAAAATTCAAGGTGTATCATCATCAGAATCAGAAGTACGTAGCTCAGTACCACAAGGTACAGTGCTGGCCCAACTCCTGTTCATTATCATGCTAACAGACATAAACATTGGAGTTAACAGCAATAGTATAGTAACATCATTTGCAGACGATACAAAGATCAGCAGAAAAAGCAGCGATGCAAATGAAGTGGAGGCCTTACAGAGGGACACAAAAAAAATATACAAATGGTCAGAAGACATTAATATGACATTTAACACCGAGAAATTTCAGCTCTTGAGATATGGTAAAAATGAGGAAATTAAACAGACTGCATATTATGCGCCAGATAGACAGGTAATTCAGAGAAACACAAAAGCGCTCGACTTGTTGGGTAATAATGACCGATGATGCCAAATTCGAGACAGAAAATCAGGTAGCAATAAACAAAGCAAAAAGAATCGCGGGACAGGTACTAAGAACGTTCAAAAAAAGGGACAAGACAATAATGATTCCCCTGCTGAGAACACTGATCATACTAAAACTTGAATACTGCTCAGTTTTGGCGTCCCCATATAAAAAGGAAGAAATTAATAAGCTACAAGAAATGCAGACACATTTCACAGCCAAGTTTGATGGCTGCAAAGAACTCAACTACTGGGAAAGACTCCGTAAACTAAATCTGTACTCCCTGGAAAGAAGAAGAGAGAGGTATACCATAATTTACATATGGAAAATGGTCGAAAAACTGGTACTAAACCTCAAACTAAACCCAATTACCATCCAAACAACGCTGGAAAATAAGAAAGGCAGAATGTGTAGTGTTTCCAAATTAAAGGCCCGACAAGGGACCTCCTCAACACTGAAGGAAAATAGATTGGTTGTCAGGGGGCCAAGACTTTTTAACCAGCTTCCAAAGGACCTCAGAAACGTTACAGGGGTCAAAGTTGAAGTCTTCAAGAGAAGACTAGATGCCTGGCTCAGGACGTTACCAGATGAGCCGGGTGTACCTGGCTATGTGCGATGGAGAGCGCAAGAAAGCAACTCGCTCCTCCATCAAGCCAGGCTTAGAGGCGGGGCCACCAGCTTGACCTTCGTGTGAAGAGAGACCGACGCACGAAACCGCAATGAGGTTAACGAGGTTATATATATAGATATAGATAAACAGATAGATAAATATATTAACATTTTTGTTTTCTTGGTAAACATACGAAGCTTTAACTTTATTTTTTCTTCAATATTTCTTAGAAACTATCTATTCCAACTTTGTTAAAAGTTACCTTAATATTTTTTTTAATTCTCTTTTTTACTGAAGTTGACACGTATTTCCTCTCGTGTATGAAACTGGAAAATTGGGATAAATAAACAAATAAATAAGTAAATAAATAGGCAAATAAGTAAATAAACACGCGTAAATTAATATGAAAACATACCATTACATAAAAATAGGAATATAAAACGTAAAATAATGCGATTTACGATAAAGCTTTCGTATTACGAATGAGGGCTAAGCTGCGAAATCAGAAAGTGTGCTTTAAAATTTAAGCTCCTCACTTGCAGGAGAAAGGAATACTTAAATTTATGTCCAGCAATCATTTTAAAATTTAAAAAATTCGAATAGCAAAAGTAATACATAAGTGTGTAATACTGCAAGGTCTTATATTTGGGTTGGTAAAGTTTACTTTTTTAGTTTTAACTTAGGTAAGTGTCAGCAATGGTTGATTGCTTTATTTTACATCCACACCATTTACGTTATATTTTACACTGGAGTTAATTTTTAATGTAAATGAATTGTAATCCTACAAAGAAATTCTTAATGTTCTCGTAAAGTTGATGAACGCTAAAAATAAATATGTTTTATGTGAAGAGACAGAGAGAGCTGGACCTTGGGGGAGGTGCAGCGGGTGCGAGGCCCAGGGCCCCCGATTAAAGGGGTCCCCAAATTGTTCACTTGTCATATACCAAAATTATTCACTTGGCATACTAGGGTTAGTAACTATAAAATCAAATTTAGAATAATTTAGAATAAATGAGATATTCCAAATATAATTTTATATGTCTGTGGGTAATGTCTACAGTTGGGACTCGTGCCTCCGCATACATTGTCTATGGGTAATGTCAGTGTTACATTAACTGTGTTGCTTTGATATATTAATCACTTAACACTACCCCGAATAATTTGTATTATAAATACTTTAAAACTGTAAAACGATAAAGGTGTGAAGCATATAATTATATATTATTAATTATGTAATTACTGCCTTGCTTTGATATATCAGTCACATAACATTATCTTTAGTAATTTGTATTATAAATGCCTTAAAAATAAATCAGTAATGCTGTGAAACGTGTAATTATTATTATTATTAATATATTTAATATCGCAAACATGTACATATGAAAATAATCAACAAATAAGGATTCCATCTAGATTGCTTCTCAACCTGAGTTTCTGAGCAGAAAATTTGGAGCAATTGTAGTTTACGTCTCCCTGCGGTGCATAGTGTAGTTTACGTTCCCCAACATCAGTGATGGCGAACCACTGACCCGCGGGCCAAGTACTGACCCACGAGGCAATTTTTAGTGACCCAAGAGCTCTTATTTAAATAAAAGATGACTTTAATTTTTAATATTTTCTGCCTTTTAATATTTTCTGTCAATTTTGGGTGTAACCAGAGGACAACAATCAATAGAAAGAGTAGAGAATCTTATTCTTGCAGAATGGAATTCTTTACCAATTGTTTTGCATCAATGAAAAAGCTAGCATTAGCTCTGCTAACAATGTTTGGTTCATCTCATTCATGTGAACAGTTGTTTTCCTCCATGAATTTCGTCAAATCCACCACTAGGAATCGCCTTGGCACAGATATGAGTGCTGCATGTGTGAGACTAAAAACAACTAAATATAAACCTCGGATCAAAATATTAGCAGCTAAAATCCAACAAGTAGTTTTTCACTAAAAATAGTAAGTAAATAAATTATTGTGACCCAATTTAATTTTTTTTAAATCAAAAGTAACAAAAATGACCCGCCAGCAAAAAAGGTTCCCGACCACTGCCCGTACATTATCCTAGCGTAGTTTGCGTTCCCCAACTTTGTCCGCGTATACCTAATCAGATAAAACGTTAAAACTAACGAAAATATTACGACTCAACCTAACCAATCGTCAATTTATATATAACCTTTGGTAACCTTTGGTAACCTTCGATTTGCTTCCGCCTGAATTGTTCATTCACCTTAGACCTACAGTTTAACGTGGAATCCGAACCACGCCCCACCAGCAGCCCAGCGTCTTAACCACTATGCCACCCAGGGTACCCATTTATCTACCAACCACTTTCTTTATTGTGTGGAAGAATGAACAGCTGCGTTTTGCTGCGCGCCGCCTGCCATCACCGGGTCTCGATCCCGGGGCCGATGGATTCGTAATCAGCGACGCTAACCACTACACCACCGAGGCGCATATATATATATATATATATATATATATATATATATATATATATATATATTAGGGTGATGCAAAAGTGGGGGAGTAAAATTTTTTTGTTTCAAATTTTTGAGATACCCTCTCATTTGGTTTAATTTGGTGGAAAAATGATCCTGGGGAAATTTCGGGTCAAAATTCGAATATTTGGAGGTCGCGCCCGCCATTTGAAAATTTGCTGATTTCCATGACACCCAGGAGGTAAAGCAAGCGTCACGTTACTTTTTTTTTGAGTGGAAGTTCCCCACGAGGCCTATCATACCACCTTCCTCTTTTCCATTTGTTCATAAAACAGATACAATACAATAGATATTTACAATAGATACATAGAATGGATATACTCGTAAATTTTACTGTTGCGTCAAAGATACGAGAGTTTTCTTAGTTTTGTCCGGAAGCTTCTTCCGATAATTTGATACAACTTGCAGTAGATATTGCTTCTGTTGTTCATCATTGGTAATTAATTTGTTATAATCTTCAATCAATTTCACTCCTCTTTCAGCAATATCATTAACAACTTTCATGTGATTCACTACGTTCTTTGCAACCCAATAACTCTCATCGAGAAGCCAATCTTCTACTGGTTTGCTCAAGAACGTTGAAGACAATTCGAGTATACTGAAGAAGGACTTTGTGTTAGCAGTTACAAAATCTTCAAGCTGCTTATTGTCAATAGTTTTGATGTCTATTTGTGTCTTCTTTGGAGGATCTGGCTCCGAAGATTTTGTAAGAGCCTCCTTCATTTTTCTTTTGGTGTCAAAGCTGATTTTATCATCAAAGAAAGCCAATGCGATCAACTCTTCTGAGAGATACCACAAATGATTCTTGAATTTTTCTAAAGCAGCATTTGCTAGTTGTTCATTTGTGCTTTTGTAGCTGTGAAGATTCTTGAGAAGACTCAGATCATTTCGTGGAGCACTTGCTGCGCAGGGTGCTGAAAACCAATGCTTAATATAAATTGAAACAGAAAACCAACAAATTTCTTTTAGATTTCTTTCTTCTATTGCTGTTATTTGAACTGACTTTTGAACATAAAGATTTTCATTGAATAAATGACTTTCGCCATCCAACGGGCTCTATGATAAGCCCCAGGCTTCCTGAATTTTATTCCAGTCGTTGGAGTACCGCCAAGCAAGATGATTGTCAGTTCCAATAACTCTGTAATCGTCGCGAGGTTGATCTTCATTGATTTTTCTTGCTGCAAAGTTGATGATTTCCTCTTTTTCCTTTTGTGGATAATTTTCTAATTTATCGTATGAAGTTAGATTAATCTTATTCCAGTTTGTTTTGAATCTTTTGAATAACTGAATGTCAGGGCCTGATGAAGCCTGTAATGCAGGGGATACCACTGTTTCCAACATGATTTCAAGGATATGGTGTCGACAAGGACACCACAACAAATCTTTCTCCATTTTCTGTTCAATTAGGACACAAGCTCCGTTTTTACGACCTGTGTTCGATGCAGTTGTATCGAAACACATGCCTTTTACCTTATCTATTAGATTCCAATCAATGATCGCCTGATGTACTGCATTTGCAGTATCCTTTCCTGTGCCATGATCTATATTTGGCACTCCAAGCAGTTGATCTTCTCCACTGCCAGAGATTAGGACTGACAACCGATCAACAACCTCATTCCCAGTAATGTCTTCGAGGAGTTTGCCATCCCAATGAACAATCAAGGGTTTGTCAGCTTGAAATTCTTCTTTCAAGTTTTCACTGAACTTCTTTCTTGATTTCTGTCTTGCCCTGCGAATCGATGAGTAGCTAACATTGTAATTCTCTGGATCTTTTCCAACATTTGCGATCGTTGGAATAATTATTAAAGAGGCTGATCGGTCGCTGATCTTAGCAACATCCAATGAGGAAAGCAGATTTTCATTCATAATCTTGAATTTTTTTCTTGGAAGGCCTCTTTTGGATGTTGAGGGCACTTCCAGATCTACTTCTTCTTCCGTAGATGCAGGTGAATCACTGCAGGAACTGCTGCTGCTTGCAAGAACAACTGTTTCATCAAATGCACTTGATTCATGTAACCTTTTCTTATCCATTTTTTCATGTCTCTTCGCAGCTTCCTTTCGACGTTTTTCTTCATCCTTATCAACTGCCATCATTTTACCCTTTCGACCTTCCCTTTGTAGCCGTAGAAACTCTCTATCTTCCTCAATAGTTATTAACTCGTTAGCATTTGCATGCGCAATATCAAAGAGTCATCCAATTTTTCTTTCCATGTATTCTCTTTCTCTATTGAAAACTTCGATTTTTTCCTTTGCTCTTCTTCAGCCCTTGCCACTCATCATACAGTTTATTTAATTTCTTCACATTACATTTCTGGGTTGTTGGTATTCCTGCTCTCTGCCACACTTCCAATACATCATTAACGGTTGAAGTTAATGCTTCTCTGACAGTTTCATTCTTGATATGTTTATAATTCATGAATAAGGAAATTACTTCTTTCTTTGATGGAAGCTTACTTTGATTCAATTTATCTATTTGTTGACCGATCAGCCAGATATCTGTTGAGCTTGATCTCATTTTTGTCACAATTAAGATAGAGGAAATAGAAGAGAAATTGAGGCGGAGAGACTCACTGATATAGCACCTCTCCTGGACACTGCCACAAGCACACTGCGATACCGATTTCCTTGAACGCTATTTTCTCATATACGCATCACCTACCACTCTGCCTGCAGCAAACCTGCACAAAACCTGCAACCTGCAACAAACCTGCAACAAAAATAAGAACAAATTCAAAAAATTTGATTTTACTCTAATTTTTTGTAATTTTCAAATTTTCAATTGGCGGGCGCGACCTCTGAATGTTATTTGTTTGACCTGGAATTTCTCACAGGGTGTTTTTGTGACAAATTGGAACAAATGAGGGGGTATCCCTAAAAATCCACGATGGTCATGATTTGTGCATCACCCTAATATATATATATATATAAAGTGGCACTTCGTTAGGTTAAGTCGTAATATTTTCGTTCGTTTTAACGTTTTATTTGATGGATTCATTTAAAAATAATCTCTTAAAGATCCTAGTGTAGTTTGTGTCCCCTTTTATGTCAGGGGGACGTAAACTACACTTGCTCCGAAAATTTTTATATACAGTATACAAGGGCCTCACCACTGTGTAACACACTCCCAACGAGACACATCAGGCTACATCTGTTCATTCATGGCGTAACAGAAGAGTGCTTATTTACGGTGAACTACCAGACTTAGTGATTACTAATAAAGTAAATAATTGATTTTTTAATATAATTCTATAGTTTTCTTTTATTTACTGAATTGTGTTAATAAATAATAATCCACTGCGCTTACCCTTTCTCTTGAATCGGTCAAAGCTATCCGGCTTCAGAGTAAAGAGACTCGCGATGCATTAAGTGAAATTATTGAAACATCTGTTGATAATGTTGTTGTCTGAAGCAAACGGTTTGCTTGAAGACTGAACGTTTTCAAGCAAACGGTTTGCTTGAAAACGTTCAGTCTTTGCCTTTTATCGTTTTGTTAATTATTTGGTATGACTTATTAAACATCATACAAAGATTAATAAACACTTAAAAAGTGGAGAAGCAACTTTGGAATCTGCAAGATCTTTGATAAATACTCTTACAAATTGAAAAATTGAGACAAACTAGATTCGACTCTGTATTACAAGAAGAGAAGGTAGTTGTTGAAGAATTGGTGGCAACCCTATTTTCCCATCTAAGCGCTTACACAAAAGAAAAGACAGTATGATAAAGTTCCTCATGATGAAACTGATGATCTAAAAGTATACTGGTATATATAATGTGTATGTGTGTGTGTGTGTATATACAGTATATATATATATATATATGTGTGTGTGTGTGTGTGTGTATGTATATATATATATATATAAATAATTTCATCTAAATTGCGGCAAGGGGGCCCAACACCAGTGCTTGCACCAAGGCCTCCTGCGGCCCTGCGGACAGACGAATGGAACAAAATTTCTGAACCTCGATCATTCCTTAAAGAATCCTTTAAATTTCCTTCGTGAACAAAATTTCCCTTAATGACCGTTGTTTCTATTTTTAGTGTTTATACAAATTATTTAATTAAATATTGTTTAAAATCCTCTTACCTTTCAAACCCCCTCCGTCGCTTGCAACGACTTGCAAGCGATACTCAGGCGTTGTTTCTCGGTCCAGGCAACAGATGGCAGTCCTGAGCTCCCCCTTTCTTGGGTGAACGGTAAATAAGGCTTGGCCTGTTTTTTCATCAACAACATTCTTCTCTATGGAGTAAGTAAGACGAGCGTTCGTTCCAGAGGTGTCATCGTCAGCATCCCAAGCAGTTACCGTGGCAACAGATAAATCTGGTGGTTAGAGAAGGTCCAATATTATTATATAACGTTCATGAACGAAAATGTCTTCACTATTTGTGACTGAGCATAAATAATAAGTACTAAATTGTTTACCTTAAAATATGTTATGAGAAGAAATCAGGAAACAGTGTTTTATGTTCACTCTGTATTTAATGTAACTTAAGATTCAGTTATGATGGAGATTTGATAGGGAAAGGGATAAAAAAAACTGCTCATACGTGGCTCAGTGACTATATGATAATGATTAAAGCGTGCAAAGGCTATAGTTAAATTTACTGTTTGTTAATCTGGAATTATCGTAGAATTGGTGATTCCAAATTTGAATGTAAACATAAATGTCAGACATAGATGACAAAAAAGGAAAAATATGTTCACATTTAGAAATTTTCTTCGTGTTTCAGAATGTTCACTTTTTTTGAAATGCAAAAGTGGATTTATTCACTGAAAAGAGTAAACTTAAAAAATAGGAAAAATTCCTGAGCCTTCATTTGAAATGAGCAAACAAAGGAAGAAGATCCCCTGAGATTTAAAAATTACAAAACTATGTGCAAAAATTCAGGAAACTAACAGAAATCACGCAGTCTTTCGCACTTTTGGACTCCAGAGAAAAGTGGACTACAAAAGTGAGAATAAGAAATAAACGAAGGCCATAAATGGGTTTGCCAATTTGGATAAGAAATCTAGTAAGGAAAGCAAAAGTAGATTTTGTAGGAGCAAATGTTTATAGAGAGGGAGAAATATCGTATTTATACCATTATATAAAGTAAAATGAACCTTACCTAAAAATACAATTTTGCAGAACATTTTCCCAATTTTTACAAGCTTTTGCTGTACATCATGATGTCCATACAGAACTTTAGGACGTGCTAATTTTTCGTAAATGAAACTACACTCAGAAATATATTTTGTTGTTTTACAACACTTTCAATTCATTATACGGGAACAATTTTGTTAAAGGGCTACCAAAAATATTTCACCTCAAAAATGGTTGAATGGAATATATATATATAATTATATATATATATTAGTGATGTAGGTCACATCCGCATCCGCATCCGCGGAACATCCGCACATTTTCTCGCATCCGCATCCGTGTCCGCATCCGCACTTTGGACTGCGGATGTGGACCGTTGAGATAAAACGTCATTAATAAGCGGAAATTATCAAATTCTACTATATTAATAGAACCAGTTCATTGTGCGCAAAAGTGATGCAAGCGACAAGATGAGAGGCTGTTCTTGTATGAAGTTACTCTCTTGCAACCTACTTAGATCCACGTTACAAAGCTAAGTTATTTTCACCTAGTACATTAGAACGAGTTAAATCATCACTTGGCAAAGCAGTTGAAGAGCTTCAATCTCTTGAATCTGTCGCTTCGCCACCCACCAAATGAATAAAAGTTTCAGTGACAGAACCAACACCTTCAACAAGCAAATCTATCACAGAATCTGTCTCTCAGTTTCTTGAGTCAAGCAGCAATGACGAGACCTACGCGATGTCAAAAGATGTAGTAAAAATGATCGAGAGCTATCACCAAGAAAAACGCCTGGCTGCATGTGACAATCCTATTAGTTGGTGGAAAAATACGCAGAATATCTATCCATACTTGAGTAAACTTGCAAGGAAACATTTAGCCTGTCCTCCAACAAACGTACCAAGCGAGAGATTATTTAGCAGTGCTGGATTAATATATGATGAAAAGCGAAACAGACTGGCAGCAGAAAAGGCAGAAAAATTAATGTTCCTTAAGCATAACCTTCCTATAATTAAGTTTGAACATTAAACGATGAACATCTTAGTTTACTTTATTTTAATCACTCATTTATAAATATGCCTAATAAAACTTTAAACTTAATATAAATAGTTATCAAGCTAATTAAAGATCTCTTTCTATAAGGGTGGAGGTTGGGGAAAGAGGTCGGTGGGGTGCATTTGAGTTGGGTTCACGTCCCGCATCCTGGTAACACAATTATGGTTTCTAATTGTGGCTGAAACTCGACAAAATATAACGAATTTATTTGCAGACGAATTCACTAATTGATTTCTATATTAGTTAGATGCTTGATATTATTTTATATGTTCAGAGAAAAGTACAGCAATTATTGTACAATTAATCAATTATACTACATTATGGCTACAGCTTTCTCTATATAATAACTTATTATATACGTTAAACACAACAAATCTCGAATATATCCTAAAAATAACGAAAATGTAGACATCCGCATCCGCATCCGCGGATGTTGAAATCAAACATCCGCATCCGCATCCGCATCCGCGGATGTGAAAAAAATGACATCCGCTACATCACTAATATATATATGTATAGAAACGACGTAAGTATAGAGGAGTGTTCTGCACACGAGGAAGAGAAATAACGAACAAATGAAAAATGAGGTGACCGCCCGGGAATCGAACCCAGGACCTTCCGATTGCCGGTCAGACATGCTACCACTACACTACGGGCCTCGATCAGTCAGAAGTCGCAATTCTCCTACATAGGGCAGAAACCAATGCCTTGAGAGGGCACCCTCGCAAATCGTGAATATGTACATTTAACTGCAATGACCACGCAGTATATTAATGTATAGAAACGACGTAAGTATAGAGGAGTGTTCTGCACACGAGGAAGAGAAATAACGACAAATGAAAAATGAGGTGACCGCCCTGGAATCGAACCCAGGACCTTCCGATTGCCGGTCAGACATGCTACCACTACACTACGGGCCTCGATCAGTCAGAAGTCGTTATTTCTCTTCCTCGCGTGCAGAACATCCTCTATACTTACGTCGTTTCTATACTTTAATATACTGCGTGGTCATTGCAGTTAAATGTACATATTCACGATTTGCGAGGGTGCCCTCTCAAGGCATTGGTTTCTGCCCTATGTAGGAGAATGGCGACTTCTGACTGATCGGGGCCCGTAGTGTAGTGGTAGCATGTCTGACCGGCAATCGGAAGGTCCTGGGTTCGATTCCCGGGCGGTCACCTCATTTTTCATTTGTTCTTTATTTCTCTTCCTCGTGTGCAGAACACTCCTCTATACTTACGTCGTTTCTATACATTAATATACTGCGTGGTCATTGCAGTTAAATGTATATATATATATATATATATATAATATACATACACACACACACACACATATTAATGTAAAGAACGACGCTTGTGTAGAAGAGTGTTCCGCACAAGATGAGGAGGGAGAACGAGCAAATAAAAAAGAGGTACCTCCCAGGAATCGAACCCGGGATCATCCAATTGCCGGTCAGATATGTTAACCACTACACCAAGGACCCCGATTTGTCAGCACTCGTAATTCTCCTACATCCCGGGTTTGATTCCTGGGAGGTACCTCGTTTTTCATTTGCTCGTTCTCCCTCTTCATCTTGTGCGGAACACTCTTCTACACAAGCGTCGTTCTTTACATTAATTAGACTGTGTTGTTTGCAGTTAAAATGTATATATGTACGGCATGCGAAGGTGCCCCCTCAGGGCATTTGATTCCGCTCGTATGTAGGAGAATTACGAGTACTGACTAATCGGGGTCCTTAGTGTACTGGTTAACATATCCGACCGGCAATTAGATGATCCCTGGTTCGATTCCTGGAAGGTACGTCTTTTTTCATTTGCTCGTTCTCCCTCCTCATCTTGTGCGGAACACTCTTCTACACAAGTGTCGTTCTTTACATTAATTAGACTGTGTGTTGTTTGCAGTTAAAATGTGTATATACACACACACACACACACACACACACATATATATATATATATATATATATATATATATAATATTAGGGCTCTGCGAATTACAATTTTTTTTTTCGAATCGAATCAACTGTACACATATAGATTAGAGTGTTTCTACACACAACTAGTAATAAGCATAAAATTAATTACATCTTGTTGAGAACAAAGGACAAAGTAAATCCTTCTAAAAAAAATGTATTAAGTATTTGATCATGAGGAGGAACAATGGTATTAAAGTATGATAAAATTGTTATTGCACAAGAGATTAGTCTCAGTATATAGACTGAATTATAATCTAAGTAAAAAGAAAAGTGTTTATTTACGAAAGTGTTCTTCAAAACAACATCACAGATGTTGTTTACCGGATTTAATGGAGATTCGAAAATATCGAATCGGAGCCCAAGCTAACGAATCAAATCGAATCCTCTCTCCCGATTCGAAATCAAATCGAATCTCGAAGCTTCTCAGGACCCTTATATATATATATATATATATATATATATATATATAGAGAGAGAGAGAGAGAGAGAGAGAGAGAGAGAGAGAGAGAGAGAGAGAGAGCATATACTCGTACTCCGAAAAGTGGCATATTATAAACTATTAAAAGAAGCAAAATGTAGTTAAAAATGAGTTACAGGAACTCTCAAATCTTTGCAATGAATTTATGTGAAAAATTCTTTAATTAGCATTTAGCAAATCTTTCTTCAAGGTTAATATATTATGTTCATAGTACCATAATACATACTGTATATATTGTAATAAAAATAAATTGTGAAGACAAAAGAAGTTATATTTGTGGAAAATTATTTCCACAAACATAATTGTGTGAATTTCTGATCTTTTAAATGTTCAAAAATGGAAACGAGATTTCTAGGAAAATACTATAAAATGGGCAAATCGAAGTATAAAAATATTTTGTGAAGAAATCTTATAGCTTTGAAAAATGTAATAAATTGGTGACTTACTATGCAATACATATTGTTGTACTTCTGCAAGAGAAAACAATCCTTATCAAAAGAAACGTATGGAGTCGGTGGACAGTTCACAAAACATTTTCGTTCATACTTTCGCAATGTCAAGACGCATACAAAGATTCATTTAACTCTGTTTATAAAAATATATATTTTCGAATTCAATTTTCTGAATATACTGTACTGGCATGTTAACTAGAAATTCATGGAATTAAAATCTGCATAAATACCCATTATTTTTTAAACTGTTTACTGATGCTGATCCACTTCACGTGGATGGGATTTTCTTTAATTGGTAGTGGTGTATATTTATTTTGTACTCGTATATTAGTACAGTTTAGTTTAGCTTATATTTATTAGTTATACCGATCTGGGTACTACTGTAGTATGCGGTCTACCTACGATTGGTTAGGTTTAATAATGATATTTTCGTTAAAACTAACGAAAATATCATGACTAAACCTAACCAATCGTCAAGGGCGATTGACAATGGGATGTAAACAAACAATTAGTAAACAAGATAAGAAGCTATAATTAAAAGGTAGACCGCCGAATCGTAGGTAGACCGCATACTGCAGTAGCACCCTGATCGGTTTAGTCGTGAAGACCACACATTATCGTTATTAGTTCATTTACAACGGAAAAGTAGCGATATCGCGTCTTTACGACTTTACCAGATCGGTTAGTGTGAGGTTTAGGTTTGTGTAAAGCTTGTTGTATTATTATTTATTTTTTTGTGTGAATGAGGAATATTTTACGAACCAATATTCCAAAATATTGAATCTTACAGAAAGTTTGGTAACTTCAGAAATATGTTAATTTTTTATTTTATTATATAAAATTCTCGGGTCACCTGAAGAACAGGGCCCCCAGGCTTCTTAGTTAGCCTGATAAGGCTAACTAACGAAAATATCACAACCTAACCTAACCAATCGTTAGGTCAACTGTACGCCCTTGACGAGTGGTTAGGTTAGGTCGTGATATTGGGATATTTTCGTTAGTTAACCTTATAAAGCTAAGTAAAGAAGGCTGGGGACCCTGATCTTCAGGTGATCCAAATTCTCTGCTTTAAACTTTGCTTTAATGTAAAAAAAAAAATAAAAAAATTAGCTAAAAATAAAAGAAAATTATGTTACAGTACTGCAAAAAAACAAAAAATATTTTTGATAAAAAAAAAAATTGTTGAAAAAATATTTAATAAATAAATAAAATATATTTCGTTCAAATAATGTTCGAATCTTAAGTAAAACCAGGAATATATATATATATATATATATATATATATATATATATATATAGTATTATACAAAATTAATGTAAACATGGAACAAAAATATGATTTTTCATTGTTTTTAATGAAAAAACAATGAAAGGTTTTATATGTAACTTTATGAATAAGTTTAATTATTTATGGCATTACTGTATCATCTGAAATATTATTGCAGCATCTTTTAAGACTATTGCAGCATCTTTTGAAGTCGAGCTTGTCATTCAGTTTCTGCCTAATTTAGTTTATTCTTGTCAGTCATCAGAGTCAGAACTAGGGTTGCACCGATAAGCAAATTAGCCGATTACCGATTACCGATTAATCGGCCTAAAATAATCGGCCGATAATTCTTTTTATATACTGTATAAGTTTATAGCACTATATGGTTACTGAATTACGCCGCTTATACCTATTATACTGGTAAATAGGAGCACACAATATAAAACGTAGGCCTAATATCTAATATTTTTTTATCTAATATTAATCTAATATTTTTAGAACTATTTACATATTCTAATTCTTTAATTTCTTTTACAGATTAAATTAAGCATTTTAATGAAAGTTGCCAAGAAATTTTATATTTTTGTTACAAATTTAAATAACATAAAGCCCTTATGGCTCCAAGCATTGCATGGAAATACTTTAAAGTAGATAAAAATAACAAAATTATTTGCAAATGCACCCTATGCAATGTTTCCATCTCAAATTTTGTTTATCGTTAGAGAGTAGGTTAAGGCCACTTTTGTTTTGCAACAGGAAAGCTTAAATGGATTCTTTTGTTCAGTAAGGTACAATAATTTTTTTGTTTTAATAAATGGAGTGATAATGGAGTAAATTAATTCAATAATACTCTGCCTATTATTCTCCAAACAATGCAAATTGGTAGAAAATATTTAATAAAAAACAAGCAAAATATTATTTAAGTTCATTCCATGTCTAGGATAACTGAAATTCTTAAACCAGGGATGCAATTTCTGTAATGTAATAAACAAAGATGACTGAGTATGAAAACCGATTAATCGGCAAAAAAAAAGCCGATGACCGATTAATCGGCAAATGGCCGATATGGCCGATTACCGATTGTCAACCGATTAATCGGTGCAACCCTAGTCAGAACGTGTGATTTCTGTGCTCAGCGTGTTTCAGAGTTGAATTTGGACATTACACCAAGGAAAAGAAGTTAAATAATTACCTTGTATGAATATACACCGCTCACATAAGGAAACTGTCAATACAATCAAAGTTAGTGTGGGAGCAGTCAATAAGATTATTAAGAAGAAACAAACCACGGGCTCAATATCATCATCAAAGAAAGGCAAATGCGGAAGAAAACGGAAAATAACACCCAGATATGATGCATAGTTAATACGAATGAACAAACAAGATCCCAGAAAAAGTAGTGACATGCTTAACCAGAAATTAGCAGCATCAAATATCTTGGTATCATCATCAACTGTAAGAGGTCGATTGCTAGCGGTGGGACGCGAAGCCGAGAAACCTATGGAAAAACAGTTGCTAACAACAATAATGAAGACAAAACACTAAGAAATATGCTCGTTGGTCAAAAGATTGGTACGCTGTATTATTTTCAGACGAGTCATTTTTCTTGTTCAAGGTCAACAAAATCGATTTGTACGCCATTCACCTAGTGAATCCACTACTAGTTCCAAACCACCAAATTGTGAAACACTCAGAAAAGAAAATATTCTGGGATTGTTTTTCTGCACGATCAACTGGCTCATTACTGTCTGTGGAAGGCATAACGAATAGTAAGCGATATATTGAGGTTCTAGAACGCCATGGAAAACCAGAGCTGCAGAAACTGTTCCCAAATGGGTTTTTCCAACAGGATCTGGCTCCATGCTATACATCAAAATGTGTGAAGGAGTTCTTAAAGGTGAACAATATCAGCTAATTAGACTGACTGCAAAATTTTTGATCGCACTTTCCATATTTATATTTCTGACAAGGTCATTTCTATTGATAAAATTGCTGAAGAATTTAATCTTTTTTATGTCATGGAAGACTTTACGTATGTCTCCCGTGGCCATGGTGCGCGGACGAATCAGCAGTCGAGAAATTTTCGTTCTTCCCGCGTGCAATATTTCCTCTGAATAAGGTTTTTTGTTTTTTTTCATAAAATTTGAGTACTTGGAGAACAGCTGATTGTGGTGCCGTCAGCTCGCTCTTGGAAAAACCTGATGGTTACAATTGCTTTACTATACATACAAACATGTATATTATTATAATTGTTAAGAATTTGTCGTAAGAAATTTGACTGCATGTCAGACGATTTTTATATTTTGGATTTCTTTACATTAGTTTATTAAGTTTTTTCTCCGTTATTTGGCGCCCACCAGCACATTGTGCCCCGTGCAACCACCCGGTTAGCGGGGCCTTGAGCCGGCTCTGTCGCTTACCATTATCACCCTGATGTTGATTACTTACATTTACTTTTGTTTGAAATTTTCTTACAATTCGTGATATCGTCTTTCTATCGGATGGGTCTCTGATCCATATTGTCTGCAAATGTTTCTCTGCACCTGCGTCACAGAATTTGTCACATGAAACCACTCAACGATCTTGATTTTCTGTTCCAACTGCAAACGCGGCATCACTGTTTGAAAGTTCAGCCATTTTTTCAGTGTAGACGAGGCCCTTAAGGAGGTTTAGTCAAGTCTTAGCGTTCCTTAAAGGCCTTCTGTGGCATTACTCGGCTATAGTTTATTGGTAGCAGTATCGTCTTTTCGTAATTTCTTAGAAATTTCCTGGATTATTATTAACTAGCACTATCGCGATTCGGACCCTCGACTTTAGTGTCTTCACATTGCTTATAGGGAAACGGCGATACCCACTGTGCTACGAGCGTTGGTTAACGGCGTAACCCAATGGCCAGTTCCCAGCTAAATTTGGATCTTTTCCAAATGGACGACCCCAGGGGATTTAGCTGAAAATTTGTATATTAATAAATTTTTATATTCTAATAACGAAAATGACACTATTTTCCTGGAGAAATATGCGCAACATACGAAAAAAAATTGCATTTACATGCGCACTAGTTTGCATGGCGCATGACCGTTATCTAAATTATGTAGTGTTATGTAGTGGATTTTACAAAATGAAACGCAGATAATATCCTCTATTTATTAAAATTTGCAATATTTAATAATATTTTAATAAATAAATCTTCATTGCATACCTTTTCTGCATACGAACTCGCATAAACAGTAATTTTTGTTGTTGTTATTAATGTTTATTTATTGCCTGCTTAGACCTAGTTTAGTCTGAATATTATTGTTGTAGTGTGAGCATATGATAATGCAGTGCTGTGATCTATCTACTTGCGAGTTGCCTCCCGTCAATTGAATGCCCGGTTAGGTCAATTGAATGCCAGGTTAGGTCAGCTGTACGCCCCTGACGACTGGTTAGGTTAAGTTAGCTAAATCCCGTGGGGTCGTCCATTTGGAAAAGATCCCTAATTTTTTTTAGCTTATTATCACTAAACACACTTTCTGTAATTAATAATTTACATTCTTATTTTTATATTTTGTATGCAACGAACTTAATATGAAAAATGAGTATGACGCAACATACTTTTATGCAGTCTGTAATTTAAATTATGAGATTACTGTAGAATAGTGCTGCATATTTATTTATTTTACCCAGTCCTGAAATGATAAGTATATACCGTATAATATAAATCTAAGTGAAATAAATAATTAAAATTAAGTAATACGTAATTTCAGTTGGCAGGACTTTCCCATTTAATGATTTTTAGATTGCTTTTACGTTTATAAATGTATTTCTATATATTTTCCTCTACGCTTTGTAACAGATGTGCCACCAAAGTCGATACAGAAAAGCACCACCTTTTTTTATATAATTTCAGCGGAAAAGTTCTACTTTAAAGGATTCTGAAGTTTCTATAATATATAATATAGCAATATATATATATATATATATATATGGGATTGAACTCAGAATGGTCCCCTGAGGCTCTTTCATGATACACCCAGACCGTGCATGTAACAAGGAACTCTTCCGGGAAAATTAAATCCACTATAGTCCGAATAAGTAATGGTAAATGACAAACACACACTATGTTTTTCTTTTTCATGATGTTAGCCCGACGTGGGCAACGGGTCACTCGCAAAGAGGTCCCAAAAATATAGCTTCCCTCACCAGCTACCTACAATGCAGATAGGATCCAGCTTTGGGACGCGATCTAGGGGTTACAGCTACACCTAGCTTACTATATCCAGAACCTCAATATAAGCAAAAGACTCGTTGCATTCGCGTAGGATTGAATACATCAAAGAAAAAGGGGGTAAATTGCAATACTGAAAATTTAAAAAGAATTTATAAATTAAAATTATTCTTCGTATGAATGTTAGAATATGTTATTAATTACTTCTATAATGAAAATATAATGAAATAAGTGGTAACTCACATAAAAATACATTAATTAGGTAAAAATAAATATTAATAAAACTAACTTAGTTTCACTTTATATAAACATCATTAATTCCCTAAGTCAAAAAATAATAATAAAATAAGATAATAGGTGCTACTTTAGTATGCGGTCTACCTACGATTGGTTAGGTTTAGTCATGATATTTTCGTTAAAACTAACGAAAATATCATGACTAAACCTAACCAATCGTCAAGGGCGATTGACATCGGGATGTAAACAAGCAATTAGTAAACAAGATAATAAGATATAGTTAAAAGGTAGACCGCCGAATCGTAGGTAGACCGCATACTAAAGTAGCACCAGATAATAATAATAATAATAATAATAATTTAATTAATAAATAAAAAATAGAAAATTTTACTGGTGAAGAGTTGAATACAAATAGGTTTCGGTAGGTATATACTGTCCTATTTACAGTGGCGCTTATAAGTATTCGTACACAGAAATATTTCAGTTATATTCGTCCTTATATTTTGCACTATGCATTGGATAGTTATGAAAAGCTTAACGTTCGTCTGGAAATATTTAACAAATAAAAAGATTAGTTCATCCCCAAAATGCTATGTAAAACATCAAAGAATTTGAGGGAAAGAAAATGTTAAAATGCAAAAGTTTTAGTATATGCGTCGCGGACCCCTATAGAGCGTCACTGAACCTTGGTTTTTATTATTACTAGTACAGTTCCCGTCGCTTCGCTGACGGTTAGACAGGCTAAACTACACAAAAGAACGCAGCCGTGAAAATTTTGAGCTTCACATTGTGTCAACATTTCTGAATCTGGTATCTCCCAAAACCTCCTCACCCCCATTCATGCAACTTGGGGGCTAACCCCATCCCCCATTACCCCCACCCCTCCCCATTACCCCACCCCCACCCTTCCCCCATTACTGCCCGGGATAAATTTCACAAACAGACAGGCTAAACTACAGAAAAGAACACAGTCATGAAAATCTTGAGCTTCACATTGCCGCCCGTAATACAATTTCTGAATTTTTTTTCTCACAATTTTTTCTCACAATTTCTGAAAGTGTGACGGACGGACGGACGGACGGACGGACGGACGGACGGACGGACGGACGCTCTCTTATTATAGCATAGATTATGAGTGACTTGATGTCTGATAGAACTGGAATTTATAACATGGGATGTATAGCAGCGTCGCGTCAGCCTACCACTCCACGAACGCGATGCTCCTTGAGGTTACTATATTTGGTTTTCACCAAACAAACCGTTGCTCGTTATTCCGAATAATTCAAGTTTGGTCTCGTCTGTCCAGAGAACTTTCTTCCACAATGCAAATCCATCATTCTGATGATCCTTGGCATTCTTTAAACGAGCTTCTTTTAACGCTTTTCGGTAGCAGAGGTTTTCTTCGTGCAACACTTCCATGCAAACCCTTCTTTCTAAATGAGTGACGTACAGTAGAGGGATAGACATCGATCTTAGACAGTCTTAATGTAAATCCATCATTTTGATGATCCTTGGCGTACTTTAACGAGTTTCTTTGTGCGCTTTTTGTAGCAGAGGTTTTCTTCGTGCAACACTTCCATGCAGACCCTTCTTTCTCAATATACGCCGTACAGTAGAGGGATGGACATAGATCTTAGTCTTAACGTTTGGAAAATATCACCTGCATTCACTAGTGGATTCACAATAGCCATTCTTTCAATCCGTCTAGCTGTATGTTCTGAAATCTTGAAAGGTCGTCCACATCTTGGTTGAGCTTTGGTTATTCCAAAGCCTTTCCATTTCTTTATAACTACAGCAACCGTTGTAATTCTACATAGCTGTTTAAGGTACTTATAGTCATTTCTGTCATATGTCTTTCGCGTGTGTATATAACACATCCTCCTTTACGTCTCACCGTTCTGTCGGCTCGGAGGATGTTATAGTTGTCAATTTGTTTTTCTTTTTATCAGTACAGAACTCACAGTGTTCACAGTTCGCCTGGCAGTCCTTTAGATGTGTTTCCGTGAGGCATGCAAAGTCTGCTCCGGTTTCTTGCACGAGTCCTTTTAGATATAAAACTTTGTCTGGGGAATGATTTGATTTAAGGCCCTGAATGTTGGCTAAGATTATTTTTATTTTTTCTCTATCATTTTCACATACATTCGATTCATTTTCCAATCGTGGTGCCGGTTTCGTTGTCTTGTGGTCCTCCGAGAATTTGCCTCTCTTTATCTTTGTCGGTACCTGTTGTCCTGATAACGCATGAAGTGTCTTTGTGCGTGCCTTCTGTCAGGCTCTCGGATTCCTATATTTGTCATCTGACTTTGTATTTGCTGGATGGTATTTAGCAGCTGAATTGTGTTGGCTACATCTAAAAAATTGGTAGCCCTCTTTGATGTTCGTTTTTCCTGTTTACCTGTTGCGTTCCTTTGAGGGTGGTGGTAACGGCATTTTTGTCCGTATTTGCACCTCCCATATCTTGCATAGGTGTTGCAGACAGTAATGTGGTAGAACTTGCACTTATTATATATATATATATATATATACAGATATATACATATATATATATATAATATATATATATATATATATATATATATATATATATATATATATGTGTGTGTGTGTGTGTGTGTGTGTGCGTGTGCGTGCGCGTGTGTGTGTGTGTGTGTGTATGTGTGTGTGTGTGGAAAAGGTTTTCCAGAGGAAATAATTTTTTTTAAATTTAAAAATATTCTGTTTATATAAATTAAAGTATTAATCCTTTAAAAGATATTATTCTGTTCGTCTAAATTAAAATATGAATCCGTTAAATTTTTTATATTTGTATAAAATGCCTCAATGCCCAGTAGATTGTCTGGCATCCTTTCGATAAGCCTAACGATGCTTTCTACAGATGCCACATCTATAATCTTAAACGGACCCTCCTAAATTTTAAGTGTTCTTTTCTGCTAATATAAATCAGAAAAGGCATTAAGTGTAGAACCAAAATTATATAAATTCTTTTGCTAATATCATTGTTAGGCAACCTTTGCAACCTTAAGAATCTTTCGTAAACGTGGCACCATGGGAGTTTTTTCAGGAGCAAAGTGCAAACACTTTGAGAAGGCAGTCGAAGCTTCACCCCTCTGGGCAGTGCGTGCCTCGCCCTTTGGGCAGCCAGTTCGGCACAGATCCTTTGTTCATTAATAACTCTCTAAGCAAGTGTAGTGTTAAGGATTGATTTTTCTAATTACTTGGCATTTTAAAAGAAATTAATCTAATATCTTAAAAGTGATATATTCTTGTAAAATAAAAAATGTAAAAGGTAATTCGTCATTTATATCTTTCCACGAGAGAAGCATTCCACTCCCACAACGGACTGAGGGAGGGGACGCCATTGAGCGAAGGTATAAATTGTTTTCCGTAACTCGCACTCAGATTAAGTTTGAAAAGAAGAACCGTGGACGTCAGCAGTATAAACTTCATAGTCGGTGCAAAGAAGCGACATACTGAGACAGTGGCGGATTATCACTGAGGCTATTTAGGCTGAAGCCTCAGGCTCCCATGCTTAAGGGGCCCCCCAATCAACTGAGTTTCGATGAATGATATAATTCGAGATTTCGCAAACTTCTTTGATTAAATATGACAAAGTACACAAACTGACAAATTCCCCGTTTTATTTTGTTTTACAGGCCATAAAGTAAAATTTGTTTAATACTGTTTGGTTTGGGCAAACGGCAAAATACACTGTGTTTAAGGTTCTTTTAAGTTTGTTTCTCAATTAGCCTGAGCACCGTACATATAATTCGTGTAAATGCACTATGTACTGTAGGGTGTATCATGTTCATTGAAACGCGAATTTCAAGATTGGCAGTATGTATTCCTATGTAAAATTAAATTTTTGAAGGGGTTTGTTTTCTTGAACTTTTGCTAAAAATCACGTTTAAGTGTTCAAATTTCCAATTTTTCGTTTTCTGGTTATGTACAGAACAGCTGTGCAGGACATACACTGTAGTACAAATGTAACAGACCGGTTTCTTACCAAACAAAACCAGTGTAACAGCTGTTATAGGCTACTAGAGTTTCACTATAATAATTTTCTAGGTTTCAGATACAAAGCTTGGTGAAGATTGTGTAGCCACCATGGTTAAGCAAGGACGAAAGACCAGAAAAAGTTCTGGTTCAAAGCTGAGTGATCTGGTGGGTCCAGGCAAGCAGTTATTTCCCACAGAAGTTCCAACCTAGGGAGCTGTGTTTCAGAGAGGAATCCTCCTCCAGGAAGAGAAGCTGCTTCTGGATGATATGAAGAGAGCTTAGTACCCTCTGCAAGATTTGGCTAAGGACTTGGCATCACTGGTACTGGCACAGTGGCGCAAAAGCAATGCCAAGTTCACTCCTCCTGTGAACATTCAAGAGAGATCCATTGCCAGGAAGATTATTGTCAGGTGGAATGAAATGATTGACCTAGTGAATGGTAGAGTGAAGGCTGCAAAGAGAGAGAAGAGAATATCTGAACTTGACACATTGCTTGACATAACAACCTGCAGACATGATATCACTCTCTGTGGAACTGAAACATCTGGCTGTTCTGGCTGTGCTGCTAGAGTTCATGTCAACTGTGACTGTCCTCTGCTTCAGAAGATTCCAAAGCTAGAGCTAGAGTGGCTCCATTACCAGAGGATCAAAACCTCAGAAGTTTCTGGCTTCCGGATGGCCTCTGTTGATGTGAAGGAAACGGTGAAGCAGGTGAAGGCTGCTAAGAGGAAGGAGGAAGAACAGAAGGGAGCTGAGAAGAGAAACAGAAAAGAAGAAGAAAAGGAGCTACTGCTTAGAGCTGATGATGGTGATGATGATGAAGATGAGGTGACTTCCTTGCAAGAGTCTCCAGGCAGAGCAGCTCCTACTGCTGACACAGGGTTTTCCAGTACTGCACCAGGCACAAGCTCCAGTGTCAACAGTGGCAAAGTTTCCACCTCTGCCAGGATGAATTACATGGATATCTCAAGCACTGCTGCAGCTCCAGTCAGGTTCAAGGTGGCAAACACTCCTGCAGCAGCCATTGTAACTGGTTTCTTGCAAGATCTCATCAAAGCTGGCCATCTATCTGCTGTAAGGCATACCTAGCTGTTGACAGGATGAAAATGTGGAGGGGCAAGGAGTCTGTAATAGGTGCCTCGGTGGAGGCCCTGGAGAAAAGGACAGAGGGAAAGGAGATCAAGGGAATTTTCTTTGATGGAAAACAAGATAAGAAGACAAAGATCATGAGGTACAATGAAGAAACTGGCCGCTTCCATCCTGATATTACAACTGAAGAGCACTATAGTGTTACCTGGGAACCTGATGGGAAGTATCTCTTCCATTGTACACCAGAAGAACCTGAAGGAAATGAGAAACCTGCACTGAAGATAGCTCAGACTCTGTTTGAGTGGATTAGTGCTCATGGTGCTAAAGATACTATTGTGGTCCTTGGTGGTGACTCCACCAACACAAACACAGGACCTGATGGAGGAGCCATCACTCACTTGGAGATACTGCTAGGTCACAAGTGACACTGGCTGATATGCCAGTTGCATATTAATGAACTCAGCCTCAGGCACATGATCATCAAGCTTGATGGTCCCTACACGCACAAGAAGATATAATTGAACTGCTAGAAGACATTGTGCAGACCCTTAGCACTGACCAGAAGAACTGCTACCTACTGATGAAAGCTCTCAAGACAGGAGATTTGAGCAACGAAGTTGCTGGTCTGAAGTGTGGCCCACTGAATCAGTCACACTGGCTGACTACAGGTGAGGCTCTGTTGATGCTGTGGATGAGGCAGCATGCCCGGGCCCCGGTAGGCCGGGCTGAAACTCAAGATAGAATTAATCAGAGTCATTAACAGTTGGATTTTGATATAGAAATAAGATTCCTGAAAAAAATAATTGGTGGCCACCAACGTGTGTCCGGCCACCCCCGTTTTTGTAAAAACATCTAATGCCGCACTAGCAAAATCAGGAAAATGGCAATATCTCTTCTTCTGAACATGCTAGAGAGATAGTTTGCATACCAAAAGATGCAGAATTTGATTTAGAACAAATTATCAAGAGTGGTAATTTTTCATAAAACCTTTAGTGTTTCGGTTATTTTAGAAAAACTAATTTTTGGGGCCCATAGACCCCCTTTCGACGGACCTTAGTGACAAAAGAAATTCTAAAATAAGCATGATTTGGCTTTTTTATTACTAACATTGCCCTAAAAGGACAACTGTCCAGTTAACTTTATTCCTTCCTTTTTCATTTTTATTTAATTGTGAAATTAATTACATTTATTTTCAGATGATTTCTACCTCGACCATTTTACCCCAGAGAGTGGCAAAGGCATTGACATTGCTCATGGCATTTATAAGATCATTAAAGGGACAGAACTTGAGGCCAAATTAAACTTAGTTAAAGTAGATGGGACAAATACTAACACAGGACATATGCATGGGTCAATCAGATATTTGGAAATGTTTTTAGGGCAACCTCTTCAGTGGGATATTTGTCTTCTGCATCTAAATGAATTACCACTTAGACACATCTTCATAACTTTAGATGGGACAACAAAAAGTCCAGACAAATTTTCTGGCCCTATTGGTTCTCAGCTCAATGGGGATGTGTCAGAATGGAATGTTGTGGACTTCAAATCTATACCTTATCCTGCATTTGTGCTTCTACCAAATGAGGTGGTAAATAATTTATCAACAGACCAATACTATGGATACTGCATCTGCTGGGCAATTATTACTGGTGAAGTGGATGAAGACCTTGCACTCTTAGAAGTTGGCCTGCTAAATCACTCTCGATGGCTCACCTTAGCCTGTAGAATTCTTCGCTTTTATGTTTCACAAAAATGACCCAGTAAGAACCTAAAAATCATAGTAGAATTCATCATCAAAGTATACCTTCACAGTTGGTTCAATATCAAGGCTAATAAGAGGCTAAGTGATGGGTCAAGAAACCTATTCAATATGATCCAAAGAGTAAATAAATTCCCTGACAGGAAAATTA
Source organism: Bathynomus jamesi (assembly GCA_023014485.1). Taxonomy (NCBI): domain Eukaryota; kingdom Metazoa; phylum Arthropoda; class Malacostraca; order Isopoda; family Cirolanidae; genus Bathynomus; species Bathynomus jamesi. Next base: position 194,840 of record JAJOZX010002332.1, on the reverse strand, counting down.
GAGAAATTTGTTATGACGTATTAAACAATAACAGCTATTTTGCTCATGGTGAAAATATTTTAGTTGGAATGCTGGCTGATGAAGATGAAGAGGTGAGGAGGTGTGCTGTCAATAAAGTTCTGTGTCTGAGGGGAGTTATAGAGGATTTTGATGATGAATCTGGTAGTAGCAATGATTTTGCAGGTGGAATAATTGAAAGTGATGATGAGAATGAAGAGGATCATGAAGGTGGTACTGATGAATATCCTGCTATAGATGAGAATGTTAGGGTCTTTAGAAAGCCAATCATCAATTTCAAAGCTTCTGCATACCACAAGCTGTCTGCTATGTCCCAATGGGGAAACTGTTCCACCTGTATTAAAAGAATTCAGTAATGATGAACTGCGTGATATCATTAATACCGCATTGAAACTGGATCACGAGTGCCACAGTCAGAATGTTGAAAGGCACATCAAGCTTGTCACTGAAGCATCCTTGGCTGTTGTAGGTCATGAGCGTAGAGATGGTCTTATTAGAAACAAAATTAGATCACGTAAATTAATGAAAGATTTTGTGTCTAAAAAATATTTTAAGTTCTAGATTATTATTTATCATGCTAAAATATGACAAAATAACCAGTTGTTAATTGTATAATTTAATGTTTGGCGTTTTGGAATGTCAAAAAGCATTTTCAATGAATTTAAAATGGCTGATTTTGATTGATTTTGATTGCTGATTGAAAACCACTAATACATGTCAATTTGCAGCTTGAGAATGTTTTATTGTGTTGACATTCAGTTGAAAGGGGGTCTATGGGCCCAAAAAATTAGTTTTTCTAAAATAACTCAAAAACTAAAGGTTTTATGAAAAGATACCACTCTTAATAATTTGTTTTAAATCAAATTTTGCATCTTGTGATATGCAAAATATCTCTCTAGCATGTTCAGAAGAAGAGATATTGCCATTTTCATGATTTTGCTAGTGCGGCATTAGATGTTTTTACAAAAACGGGGGTGGCCGGACACACGTTGGTGGCCACCAATTAGTTTTTTCAGGAATCTTATTTTTATATCAAAAGCCAACTGTTAGTCACTCTGATAAATTAAAATCAAACAAAAATTATAGTTTCAGCCCGGCCTAGCAGCATGGTCTGAAGGGGGAGATGTTGAAGAAGCTGGTGGTGCTGCTGAAGTTCTGCCTGAATTTCTACTTCAGATGTATTTTGAGATCAAGGTGAAGCACCACATGAGATATGGACCTCACAATATTGTGACCGCTCTGGGACTGATAAGAAGCCAGACCTCTGAAGTCAGGAACATAATCACTCATGTGATAGTTCGTGGAGCATATCATGCTCATAGTGAGAACCTCATTGCCTCTCTCCTGTGCAGTGAGGATAAGGAGGAGAGGCATGGGGGGGTTGAGATGATCAAGAAGACCAGAGGTAAGTCTAAGTATGGAGACATGAGTCTGAGAACTCATAGAAACCCTAAACTGAATTTCGATGCCACTTCTCCAACTACTGTGATTAATTGGGATAAGGAGAAACTGTATGAGCCACTTTTCTCTTGTAAGATGTCAAGAGGAGAAGTTGAGGAGCTTCTCAGGTCTCCACTTGAAGTTGAGAACTTCTCAGTTCACACTCAAAGCTGTGAAAGAGCAGTCCAGGAAGTTTCAGCTGCAGTTCATGCAATGGATGGACAAGAGAGAAGAGATGGATTTGTTCGTGCTAGGATGGATCACAGAGAATTGTTGCCAGTTTTCAAGTCAAAGCAAGACATTATGAACATGTTTTAGATCTCTACAAGACCTGCTAGACAAATCAAGATGCTTTCAGAAGAAAAAATCTCAAAACATTCAGTTGACCAGCATATTATTACAAGCTGGGGGAGGAGGAGGGACTTATAAAAATATTAAAGAAGAATTGCAATTGCAAAAAAGAGGTTGAACGTCACAGCAGCTTGCGAAAAGGTGGGAGCAGCTGCCATCGCACTCAGTGATGCCGAAAAGAAAATAAATAAAAATTGGTGGGGGCGTTTCTAAAAAAAAGAAAATGCAAAACCAAGAAAGAAGAACAAAAAGATTCTGCCTGATGAAGAGAACAGTCGCGAAATGTGGTGTAGAGGAGACTAAAAATCATACAGTTCCTTAGTTTTGGGCCATTTTGGGTGATTTTGGTTATTTTAGGGGTTATGAACCACTTTGGCTGATCTTAAATGGGTCCAGCCTGCCCCTAGAAATGCTTAAGGGTGTATGTGAACAATATGAAACATATGGAGGTCAGAATATGATTATAAAAACCCACTCTAATAGACAGAGTTTATTTTCACAACAGTTTCGATGCCCACTGGCATCCTTTTCGGGTGGATCCACCCGAAGAGGATGCCAGTGAGCATCGAAACTGCTGTGGAAATAAACTCTGTCTATTAGAGTGGGTTTTTATTATCATATTTTGACCTTCACGTAGAAAAAAGTGAAGTTTTTTGCATTTAATATGGTCATTTGAGGCTACCAAGTCTTTGAAATTGGCCAAAATTCCCATTTTTCGACAAAAAAGTGCGATTTTGAACACTTAAATGCGATTTTTCGCAAAAGTTGCAGAAGATGAACCCCTCTTAAAATTCAATTTTACATAGGAATACATACTGCCAATCTTGAAATTCCAAGTTTTTCAATATTCGACTGAGTATGATACACCCTAATGTAGTGTCCATGTACGTGCATTGTTAATAAAAAGCTATAGAAAAGGGCCCCCATATTCTTCATTACCCCGGGGCCCCGAGGTGTCTTAATCAGCCTCTGTACTGAGAATACCTTAAACAGTCGGAGATGGTGTAAGTAAAGAGGAATATCATCTTTTCCGACATATATACAGTATATATATATATATGTTAAACACAGACCGTGCATGGAACAAGGAACTCTTCTGGGAAATTACATCCACTATAGTTCGAATAAGTAATGATAAATGACAAATACTATAGTTTTTTCTTTTTCATGGAGAAAAAGCCAAACGTGGGCACCGGGTTACGCACAAAGAGGCCCCAAAATATAGCTTCCCTCACCAGCTATCTGCAAAGCAGATAGGATCCAGCTTTGGGGCAGGATCTAGGGTTTACAGCGTACACCTAGTCTACTACATTCAGAACCTCAATATACGCAAGAAACTCGTTGCATTCACGTCGGATTGAATACATCAAAGAAAAAGGGGTCACTATTGTATTTTTAGCCAAAAAACAAAACCTAAACGTCAACCGGGACAATAGTTACCGCTTTTTCTTTGATGTATTCAATCCGACGTGAATGCAACGAGCTTCTTGCGTATATTGAGGTCCTGAATGTAGTCGGCTAGGTGTAAGCTGTAAACCCTAGATCCTGTCCCAAAGCTGGATCCTATCTGCTTTGCAGATAGCTGGTGAGGGAAGCTATATTTTGGGGCCTCTTTGCGAGTAACCCGGTGCCCACGTTGGGCTTTCCATCACTAAAAAGGAAAAAACTATAGTATTTGTCATTTATCATTACTTATTCGAACTATAGTGGATGTAATTTCCCAGAAGAGTTCCTTGTTGCATGCATTGTCTGTGTTTAACATATAAGTTTCTCAGGGAACCATTCTGAGTTGGTATATATATATATATATATATATATATATATATATATATTCGTTATCTCTCCTCCTCGTGTGCAGAAACGTTCCTTAATACCTATGTCGTTTCTATTCATATATGATATATATATATATATATAATATATATTAATATATATATATATATATATAATATATGATATATAAATATATATGATATATAAATATATATATATGATATATAATATATATATGTATGATATATAATATATATATATATATATTATATATATATATATATATATATATATATATTTATATATATATATATATTTTATATATATATATATTATTTATATATATATATATATTTTTTATATATATATATATTTTTTATATATATATATATATTTTTATATATATATATATTTTTATATATATATATATATTTTATACAATATATATATTTTTATATATATATATATTTTTATATATATATATATATTTATATATATATATATATATTTATATATATATATATATATATGATATAAATATATATATATATATATATATTTATATATATATATATATATATATATATATATAAATAATATACTGTATATATTATATATTGCTGCATGTCTTTCCTGAAAAGTCACCAGAATGTAGCATTATGCAGTTACATTTTAAATTTTTTTTATGGGGATATGCCTCTGGACCTCCCAACTCTATCCACCTTCACCACCATCCCCTTGTTAAAATTTTACAATTCGACCACTGCATATACACGAGAATATCAAAGAGCTGGAAATAATGCGTATAAAAGTACACTCTGGTGGAAATATTTTGCATATTACACACACACACACACACACACACACACACACACACACACATATACAGGGTGTTTCAGGAGGAAAGGTCAATACTTTGGGAGGTGATAATATCGGTCATTGTGAGAAAAAAAGTTCATATGAACACGTGTCTAATTCTGAATGGTTACGGAGATAGATCTGTTTGAATCTGATGCGCGCGCAGCTCTTCCTCCCCCTTCCCTCCCCTATAACATTGAACCATGTAAGCTGTAATGTAAGCATGTAACATAAGCCAATCGACAGCTGACTGTTGTGAGTGACATTGTTTGGTGTTTGAAGCAGTGGTAATTATGCCACACACCTTCACACATGCCGAATATGCAGATATGGTGTATGTCTATGGTTTTTGCGATGGAAGTGCAACAGCTGCTGTTGCAGAATACCGTCGACGGTTTCCGAACCGCAGAATTCCGGATCGAAGAGTGTTTACCAGGGTTTTCAACACATTGCGTGAGATTGGTACACTTCCCAGCGCTCATGTTTCATCTGAACGTGAAGGTCAACAAGATGTGGATGAAGTGGAAAACATTCTTCAGTTGGTAGAGCGTAGTCCTACTACTAGCTCACGAAGAATTTCTACACGTCTCGGTGTTCCACACGCAAGAGTATGGCGAACATTACGTGAAGAAGGCTTGCATCCATATCATGTACAACGTGTACAACACCTTCAACCAGGAGACGCTGCCATGCGACTGGAATTTTGTCATTGGGTGAATGCTAATCGCCGATTGCTTCGATTAATACTGTTCACCGATGAAGCTACTTTCACCCGTGACGGTATCAACAACACTCGTAACTCTCATCGGTGGTCAGACGAAAATCCAAATGCCACTGTGGAAACAAATTTTCAACATCGCTTTTCTGCCAATGTGTGGTGCGGTATCATCGATGATCAGCTGATTGGCCCTGTTGCTTTAGAGAATCGTTTTACAGGACAAAGTTCCCTAGAATTTCTGCAAAATGAATTGCCAGGACTATTAGAGGATGTTCCTTTGGTTACACGCGCTGGTATGTACTTTCAGCATGACGGAGTTCCTCCACATTCTGCCCGTCTGGTGATGCAATACCTAAATCAAACTTTCCCTGGTCGATGGATCGGCCGCGGTGGTCCCAGTCAATGGCCACCAAGGTCTCCAGACCTCTCTCAGTTAGATTATTGTTTGTGGGGGTGGATGAAAAGTCAAGTTTACAAAAGAAAGGTGGATACACAAGACGAATTGCTCGCGCGCATTTTGGATGCTGCTGCCCGCATAAAGGAACGTCAAGATCAACTCAAACAAACAACACGCGATCTTCGCACACGAGTTGCAAAGTGCATTGAGGTTGACGGTGGGATTTTCGAAAACGTATTGTAAACTGTAACAAATTTGTCATTTCCGTATCTGATACCATTCAAAATGCCAATGTTTAAACATTAAATGTTAGAAACAGTAATTGGTTTCTCTTTCTTGATTACCATTAACAATGCTTTTGTATTTGTAGATTCAAACAGCTCTATCTCCGTAACCATTCAGAATTAGACACATGTTCATATGAACTTTTTTTCTCACAATGACCGATACTCTCACCTCCCGAAGTATTGACCTTTCCTCCTGAAACACCCTGTATATATATATGTATGCAAAGTGATTCAAAATAATGAAGACACGTTTTGAAATTATTTATTTTGGATACACGTTGCGTTTAAAAATAAAAAGTTTACGATGTTCATAAGCGAGCAAGTAAAAACATTTAAATCATTTTATGTTAGATGTTTAAAATATTCACCATTTACACGCAAACAGGCGACGCAACGTCCCAAAACAGATTGGCACACAAAAGTGTTCATATTATGATAGTTCAGATTTTGCGTACTTCCCGAACAATCGTTTCCTGGAAGTGTTGTACATTTTGAGGGTTAATATCATACACTTTGTCCTTCAGGTACCCCCACAGATAAAAGTCAAGAGGTGTAAGATCAGGTGATTTTGGAGGATATTCAGTAGCGGTACCACGACTCAGGAAACTCTGTACCATAACCCAGGAAACTCTGTATCTAAAAAAGGCACATGTTCGCATGGAAATGGTGGACATTTTGAGCATTTAACATAAAGTGACTATTAAATGTTGTTTTTACATGCTTACTTATGTACAAAGTAAAGTTTCTGTTTATTGAGTGTAATTAGTTTCCAAAATAAATAGTAATTTTAAATATATATATATATATACACACACACACACTAGGGGCACTCAGTATATTTTGCACCACCGTTTTTTCTTAGCTAAATAATAGGCCATGGGGCTGAAATATCTTTTGGGCCGTAAGTTTGAACTTTCTGCGTTTCACATAACCGGAATTTTCCAGTTTGAACCTCCCCTCCTTGTATAAAACCGCTTTTAAACGCCCTTGTATAAAACCGATGGTTAACGCAGTTTCGAAAATGGCGTCTGACAGTGATGTGCGTCGTAAACAGAAAGCTGTTATCGAGTTCTTAACCGCAGAGAAGGAAACAGTGTGGAAATATTCACAAACGTCTACAAAATGTTTACGCAGATGCTGTTGTTGATCGAAGCACAGTTGGACGCTGGTCTAAGCGTGTGAGATCATCGGAGAGAGGGAGAGCCAGCCTCGATGATGAGCCACGCAGCGGTCGCCCTGCATCGGCTGTCACATCTTACACTGTGCAACGTGCTAACAGCATTATTCGATCAAATCGGCGCGTCACATACAAGGAGCTATCTAACTAGGAATTAGTGAAGGAAGTGTGAATACGATAATTCAGCAACTGGGATACTCAAAAGTGTGTTCACGGTTTGTTCCTCGCCAACTGACTGAAGATCACAAAGCCCAAAGAAAAGAAATTGCTTCTGAGTCGTTGGTTCGATACGAGACAGAAGGGGATGACTTCCTTTCACGAATTGTGACTGGGGATGAGACTTGGGTACACCACTTTGAACCTGAAACAAAACGCCAATCCATGGAGTAGCATCAAGAAGACTCCTCACGCAAGAAAAAGTTAAAAATGGCTCCCTCTGCAGGAAAGATTATGGCCACCATCTTCTGGGACGTGAAAGGGGTGATTCTGGTGGACATTATGAAGAAAGGACAAACAATCAATTTAGAGGCATATATTGGTACCCAACAGGGACTCCAGAGACGTATAAAGCGAGTTCGACCGGAGACAAAACTGGAAGACTTCCTTCTTTTGCACGATAACGCAAGACCACACAACAGTTTGCAAACAAGAGAGGCCATCATAAAAATGCGCTTGACTGTGTTACCCCCCCCTCCATACAGCCTTCAGACTTCCATTTGTTTGGGCCAATGAAGGATACTGTTCGTGGAAGACAGTTTCAGAGTGACGATGAGGTTGTTGAGGAGGTTAAGAGGTGGCTCGAGCGGAACCCAGCGGACTTTTACCAGCAAGGAACAAAGGCCCTTGTTTCGAGGTGGAGGAAAGCCGTAGAAAAGGATGGAGACTATGTGGAAAAATAAAAACTTGTAAAAAAGGTATGTAACTACTTGTGTACAAAATTTCTGTAATTTACAAGGAAACTTGGAAAGAAAAAAAAAAGGTGGGAAAAATATATTGAGTGGCCCTCGTATATATACCACAATAGTTGCGATACCCCATTTATCATCCTTCAAAATGCACTTAAGGATCCACATTTAAAAAGTTGTCAATAATAATAATAATAATAATAATAATAATTTATCCAGATTCCTAAATACTGTACAGGGTGGGCCGTAAGTTTCCATACATAGGAAAAATAAACATTTTTTTATGGACAACCATTTTTATTTATATAATATGCTCTACATGGTTGCCATTGTTTTGAAAACACATTTCAATACGTGTTCCCCACTGTTGATGAACACGCATTAGCACAGTTGACGTTATGCTTGTAATGGCGTTGGTGATACGTTCCTTTAGATGATTTATGTCTCGTATCTTTTCCTGATACACCATGGCCTTCAAGTGCCCCCAAAGATAGAAATCAAGGGGGGTGAGATCTGGGGATCTGGGAGGCCACTCCACAGGACCACGCCGACCAATCCAAGCATCCGGAAACTGCTGATCCAAATACCGACGCACGTGAAGACCATAATGAGGTGGAGCTCCATCTTGCTGGAAGTAAACTGGGAAGTTACCTTCCTCGTTTAGCAGGGATGGGAAAATCTCTTCTTGCAACATGTTAAGATACCTTTCGGCATTAAGATTTCCACTGACAAAAATTGGTCCAATAATTCTGTCACCCCATATCCCGGCCCACACCATCACTTTACCGGCACCTTGCATCTTCGTCGGACTCAGCCAGTTAGGGTTAGCATTACTCCAGTAACGTATGTTTTGCCGATTAACCTCTCCATTGACGTAAAAATTTGCTTCATCAGTAAACAAGATCTTAGTTGAAAAGTTTGCATCCTCGTTCACTTTGGTTAATGCCCATTCACAGAATTCCATCCGTCTATCCGGGTCGTCTTCACTCAAATGCTGTGCCATATGCAATTTGTATGGATGCCATTTGTTTGCTTTCAAAATGCGCCTGATACTCGATCTGCTGACACCACTTTCTGCAGACAACCGTCGTGTACTTTTTCTGGGACTCCGTGTAAGCGCTGTAAGTATCGTAGCTGTTGTGTCTTCATCGGTGGCTGTACGTCTTGGACCACTTCGCGGTTGATCTGCAACATTTCCAGTTTTCTGAAACTTGTTAATAAGTTTTGCCACAGTGTCGTGTGTGATGTTCGTTCCATGTTGTCTGTTAAAGTTCATTGCAACCATGCGACTGCTTCCCGACCCAGCCATCAGTATGATTTCAATTCTTTGCTCTTTCGTCAAACGCATATTCTTAGGGTATCTGAAACATAAAAACAAACGTTTAATTTTTCCTATGTATGGAAACTTACGGCCCACCCTGTAGTGTACTCAAATTTTCATTATAAATTTCATTCGATATGCATTAATGGAATTTTTCCCGATATCGCCAAATAGCATTATAGGAAAGTTATTTTTCTAACGTTGAAAATGACACCCGCTATTTATTTCTTAAGAGTATATAGAGGTTCATGGGACTTATAAAATGTTACATATTTCGTTCCTTCCGAAATCTTGACACTCGGGACCAAAGACTTTTTGGCTTGCAGGAAACTAAGCTTAAAATTGAAAGTCTTCGACATGCTAACTTATTTTAAATAATTTTGTTTTGACATAAATTCATGTTTACAGTAAGAAACCACCTTTAAGATGGTCTAATTCTTTAAAGTACTGCGAGTTGCTACGGAAGACGAAATACGATATGGCTGGAAATGAGCCTGGGATTAAAAGAAATGACGTTAAGGGCCATGTTGGGGGATTTTATTTTTCCTGAAATGCCACTTCCAAGAGAATGAGCCTTAATATATCATTTTAACATTCTCTGCTCAAATAATATATATATATATAAATATATATATACAGTCAAAGTGTGTAACAGCCATTTCGCGTAATGACTAAAATATTCAGCCATTACGCGAAATGGCTGAAATTCCACCTTGGTCATTTCGTGAAATGGCTAAAATGACTTTTGTCATGAATTCATAGAAATAACAAACATCACAATAAAATTGGAAACTTTTATTTAACTAACTAAATCTGCTAAAACATACATCCAAAGGTCTGTTCAAATAAGTGAGAAACACTTCAAATACACATCTGAACACATTTGAATTTGAATTTTCAATATAGAGGTTTTCAAATACTAACCGGGCCTTCAATGTTATTCCGATGTCCGCCACTGAAAGGCCGGTTAGGTCAACTGTATACCCTTGACAATTGGTTACGTTAAGTCGTGTTATTTTCGTTAAAACTAACGAAAATAACACAACTTACAAGATTATTTGCCCGGTTAGGTCAACTGTATGCCCGGTTAGGTCAACTGTATGCCCTTGACAATTGGTTAGGTTAAGTGGTGTTATTTTCGTTAAAACTAACGAAAATAACGCAACTTAACGTAGCCAATTGTAAAGGGCATATAGTTGACCTAACCGGGCAAATGACCTTGTACGAAATGACCAAGGTGGAATTTCAGCTATTTCGCGTAATGGCTGAAGATTTTAGTCATTTCGCGAAATGACCAAGTGAAACAGCCATTTCGCGAAATGACCAAGTGAAACAGCCATTTCGCGAAATGACTAAAGGTTTCAGCCATTACGCAAAATGGCTGGTGACACACTTTGACTGTAACATATATACAATTAAAACCAACTATAAACTTAAAACAATTTAAATATTGACGAATATCACAGTGAAAACTTAAAACATATGAAATTATACAGTTAATACAATTAAAATATAAAATATTGTAAAAGGAACTATAAAAAGGAGGACTTACCTTTAAGATAAGAAAAAAATAAATGTAAGTAAAACCATTATAAATAATTTAAGGGAACATCACGGACAAGTTTAAAATGTAAAACATTAAAATCTACAAAATCTTAAGAGGAACAAATCAGGTACAGATCAGGAACAAATCAGGTACAAGTTATTCACTCACAGAGAGAACAAATTTTTTTTTGTTAACGGGCACTAACTTGGTTGGTTCGTTGGTAGGCAGGTAAAGGAAATTTTATTGAAGGATATTGAGGTTGTGGAATGGGGTATAATGATTTATATCCAGTTTATGCTTAAAAATGAGTATGGTTTCTAAGAGGGGTAGGTCGTGTTTATTGGCTTTAGCAATTATTGAGAAGTTAGTAGATTTAATTGGGTGGTCTAACTGATGGGAATGGGAACGTATATGTGATTGGGAGGGATTCGTAAGTCTATTATTAGTACGGCTATTAATACCCTTGTGCTCATCGATACGATGTGCAATCGTCACATGTATATTTATAAATTACCGATAAGCACAAGGGCTTCGGAATTAAATCTTTAAATTTGAAAAAGGAGTGTAATTTACGTTCTAATGTATAAACACAGTTAACAGAAATTTGGGGATAAAATCTATTGATAAGTTTACCAATTTTTCTCTTCAACACGAGACTTTCGGGTCCACAGTAAGGGAGTTTAAGATGTACAACCTTCTTCTGTACTGTAGTAACGACGATTTTAGTTTTATTAGAGAATTTTAAGTTCATGAATCTTTTTATTACACCGTCAATAAGTTTAGAAGGGAAACCATTCCTAGTAAGAATTTTTTAAGGAATTCCAACTCGGTATGAAGAAGATGGTAGTTGAAGCAAATCTCGTATGAACGACATAGAAGGGTAAGAATGAGGTTATGTTTAAACTTGAGTGGTACGAAACTGTTAAATTTCATTCCCAAGCCTGTGAACGTGGGTTTACGAAACACTGATGTTACGAAGTGATTATTGCTACGAGTAATATTTATGTCTAAGAATGGCAAAGAATTATCGTTTTCCATTTCAGAAGTAAATTTGATGTTATATGTTTTGAATTTAAATATTGACGAAAAAGTTCAATATGGTCGGAAGATTTAAATAGAACAAAACATTCGTCTACGTAACGACGAAAGAAGATTGGTTATTTATAATGGTTTTACTTACATTTATTCTTTTCTTATCTTAAAGGTAAGCCCCCTTTTTATAGTTCCTTTAACAATATTTTATATTTTAATTGTATTAACTGTATAATTTCATATGTTTTACGTTTTCACTGTGATATTCGTCAGTATTTAAATTGTTTTAAGTTTGTAGCTGGTTTTAATTGTATATACGTATAACGGGTGTGCCATACAAAAAGGGTACATTTTAAAAAGGCTGTAAAATCAACATTTGTCATTTAATTTTAATAAAACTTCTACACAATAAAACATATGTATTTATCTATATGCAAACAAGTTTTCAGTCTAAAATATCAAATAATTCAAATTCTATTAACATTTAACGAAAGAGTATGATTTTTCTACTTAACATGCAAAAATTATTAAACCTTTTTAATATTTTTTTTTATAAAAATAATTTTTAACGTAAAATTTACCTGAAATTATTAAAAAAAATTGTTCGAAATGCTTTCCTTCCATTTCAATAACTGTTTTTATTCTTGGCCAGAATTCATCTATGGCTAGATTTACTTGTTCCTGTGGAAGCTCTTCCCATTTTTGAATGATGATCTCGCGTAAATGAGCGACATCTTTTATCCTAGTTCTGGAGACTCGCTCTGCTAAGTTCTCCCATATTCCGGCCAAGCATAAAAAAAGTTATTGAAATGGAAGGAAAACATTTCGAACAATTTTTTTTAATAATTTCAGGTAAATTTTACGTTAAAAATTATTTTTATAAAAAAAATATTAAAAAGGTTTAATAATTTTTGCATGTTAAGTAGAAAAATCATACTCTTTCGTTAAATGTTCATAGAATTTGAATTATTTGATATTTTAGTCTGAAAACTTGTTTGCTTATAGATAAATACGTTTTATTGTGTAGAAGTTTTATTAAAATTAAGTGAAAAATGTTGATTTTATAGCCTTTTTAAAATGTACCCTTTTTTATGGCACACCCGTCATATATCTCATTTTTAGCACTGATGATGACATTAGAAATGTCGAAAGCTCTGCGCATTAAATGTTTATATATGGACTAGTCTTGCTGTTACTTATTCGACTAAGGTTCCCACCTCATAAACCACTTGGCTCTATCATATATATCGCATATATACCGGGAGAAAAAAAAAGAAGGGAGACCTCGAACTTTGGCTGTAAAATCCAAAGTTATGGTCAGATTTCAATATTTTTTCACACCCCACAACTAAGTAAATTTCCTATACGGTGAGCGGATTTCAAAGAAAGCTAATGAAAGTTATGGATTTAATGAACATTTCTTTATGCCACTGAAAATTCTCCATTTACACTACTACTGCATTATCGGGTCGGCAAAAAAAAAGGGAGACCTTTTAAATCCTTCATATCTCAGCAAATATGGTACATAGAACCATGAAATTTTAATATGTTAGTACTAGGTAATTTTATGGTTTGTGTGCCATCTTTTAGCACTTTATCTGAGAAATTAGATTTATGGCGAATATTCCAGAAAAATCTTGCTAATCATAGGTTCAAGTTGATAATTAAAGAGATTTTAATTAACTTAAGCCAACTGCAGGAGGTTTGGACAAGCTTCTCAAGAAAATCGATAAAACAGGAGATATGAAAAGAATAGCAGGTAGCGATATTAAATTTGGCAACCAAACAGTCCTGATTTAAATCCTGTCGATTACGGCCTTTGAGAAAATTTGTCACAGAGAATTTATCGGAACAAGTAAGAAATGTCGCTCATTTACGACAGCTTCTTCAGAAAAATGGGATGAGCTACCACAAGAATAAATCAATAAAGCCATAGATGAGTTCCGTCCAAGACTGAAAAAGGTTGTAGAAATTCGTGGTAAACATATCGAGCAGTTTTTTAACATCAAGGTAGCAGCACCATATGTGAGTATTTATTTTATTTTATTTTTATTATTTATAGAAGAATAACCTTCATTAATAATAATAAAATAAATACATTTTTTAAATTTACAATGACATGAACAATTTTGAAGCTCGACTACTTATTTTATTTAATTTGGCCCTTAAGCTTTAGGCTTTACTGGGCTCTTATTAAAAATAAGCAGCTAGTTGTTATTAATTAATTAATAATAAATAAATAAGTAAGTAAATAAGTACTATTAGTAGTTAAAACATGTATTACAATATAAAACAATATTAATGGACACTATTAAACAATATTAGTGGCCATTAATCCTAGATTTTTGTTAGTATGCCATTATTAATCGGGATTTCAACTTGGTTTTAAACAAATTTACATTCACAATATTTTTTGTATCAGCATTTAAATCATTCCATAGTTTCAATTCAATGAAAATGGGTAGTTTTTGAGATGAAGACAATCTAAATTGAGGTATAACAAGCTTTGATCTATTTCTGGTCTGATACGAGTGGATTTCTTGATGAGTTACAAAATATCTATTTACCCATTGCAAATTAATGATTTTGTTCTTACACTTGTAAATAAAAATAAAATGTGCCAGTTTGGTTATATCGTTGAGCTTTAGTAGGTTTAGCTCTTTAAATAATGCACTAGCGTGATCAAGGAAATCAGCATCAGATAATAACCTTATCGCTCGTTTTTGGATGACAAAGATACCATTTAATGCGTTGTTAGCGGAGTTTCTCCAAACAAGGGTGCAGTATGTTAGATAAGGAAGAACAAGAGTATGATAAAGAGCCAATAAAACTTGTTTAGGGACTACATTAGTAAGTTTAAACATTATAGCAACGCTCCTTGAAATCTTTTTCGCGATATAATTTACATGATCACTCCATTTGCAAATTCTTATCTAGCATTACACCAAGATATTTAGTTACAGTACAATCCTTTATGGCGATTTCATTAACATTAAGTTCATCAAGATATACATTTCTTTTATTAGTAAAAATCATGAAATTTGTTTTACTGGTATTTAGGAAGAGTTTATTGGTGGTCAACCATTTCATTACATTGATGAATTCTGAATGAAATATATTCTTAGTTGTATTAACGTCTTTGCAAGAAAAAGAGAGTTGTATCATCTGCAAACATTATGAAGTTCAGTATATCAGATGAACGTGAAAGGTCATTTATATATAATAAAAGTAACAGTGGACCCAGAACTGAGCCCTGTGGCACACCATGTTTGACAAGCGCTTTAGTTAAGCAAACCTTATTTACTGATGCAAAATGATATCTATTGGACAAATAACTTTTAATCCAATCACTGATTGCTCCTCTAAAGCCGTAACAATATAATTTATTAAGTAGAATATTACGGTCTATTACATCAAACGCCTTACTCTAATCCATAAATATTGATATTATTATGTCTTTGTTCTTCTTAGCTATATTTACATTTTCCATAAGATTTAAAATAGCCGTTTCCGTTGTTTTATTATTACGGAAGCCATATTGATTTGGAGATAATAAATTGTAGGATTCTAAATATCGCTGCATTCTACTTTTTACAATTTTTTCAAAAACGTTGCTGAACACAGATAATGAACACACCAGCCTGTAATTTGTTGCTAGTGTAGGATCACCCCCTTTAAAAAGGGGTGTTATACAACCAGTTTTTAGCATTGATGGGAATATTCCTTTGGAAATACTTTGATAATCTTAGCCAAAGTTACAGATATCTTATCTTTAATAAGTTTCAATGTAGGTACAGGAATGTTATGATACAGAGCTGGGCACTTGCGGCATATTTTGCGGTACTGCGGTACTGCGGTACTACCGCAAACCGCAAACCGGAACCGCATAACGCAGTACCGCAAAGGATCGCTGAAAGTACCGCAGTACCGCTACCGCATTCAAATTTCCGCGTACCGGTTTGGTACCGGTTTGGTACTGCGGTAGTACCGCAGTACCGCAGTACCGCAAAATATGCCGCAAGTGCCCAGCTCTGGAACTTATGAATGTTATTTTTTGAATTTTTTAATTTACCAATAATATTCTGGACCTCAGTATAGGTAGCAGGAACAAAAGAAAATGAATTTAGTACTTTGTAACTTTTTATCTGCACATACACTGCAGTAGGAGTGTAAATGGAGAATTTCCAGTGGCATAAAGAAATGTTCAATAAATCCGTAATTTTCATTAGTTTTCTTTGAAATCCGTTCACCGTATAGAAAATTTACTTAGTTGTCGGGTGTGAAAAAAATATTGAAATCTGACCATAACTTTGGATTTTACAGCCAAAGTTCGAGGTTTCCCTTTATTTTTTCCCACCTGATATATATATATATATATATATATATATATATATATATATATATAATAAAAGAGGGTGTCAGTGGTCGTAAGAATTAAATGCGTTCAATGAAAATTGATGAAGACTTCTGACTGATAATGATTAATGTGGATCTATATTTAACATTTTTTTTAACTCAAGTTGGACGAGTTCGTGACATATTTGCGACATATTTCTTTCGTTTCAAGATTATGTGGAGAAGAAAATGTGAATGAGATGTCGTTATTGAGAATTTCTGCTCCAATTCCCATTTTCGGTGTTTTAACTATTGAAAAGGAAATGAATTTGCCGGACTCGCTTTCCATTTCGGGATTCTCGTTTGGGAATGAAAATAATTGCTCTATTCCAACTCTGATTCTCAATCCAATTCCAATTCCGGAACCGGAGTTCATATTTTAAGTATTTTAAGGATAATTTAATGAATTTTTAATGAAATTAAATTCATAATCTCTCTCTCTCTCTCTCTCTCTCTCTCTCTCTCTCTCTCTCTCCATGTGTGTATGTATGAATGTATGTATGCACGCATGTACGTGTGTATGTAAATACATAGAGGGAGACACAGATATCACATGTTATATACCTTCTGCCTCAGTAATTGGTGGGCCTGCGGCCCCCTAATTACTGGAGAGTCAATTATTTGGTCAATAAAACTATAGAAAAGAACGCAGCTATAAAAATCTTAAGCTTCACAAATCTTGATACAATGGGTTCGGATGTAAAGCTTAAGATTTTCATTGCTACGTTCTTTTCTATAGTTCTATTGACTTAATAAATGAATCCTCAGTAATTGAGGGGTTCAATTATTCGGTCAACAAAACTATAGAAAAGAACGCAGCAATGAAAATCTTAACTCGCTCGAGTAAAAAGTTTAAACAAAGCAAAGCGCATTTATTTCTATGTTCAGAATCGTGGACGAACGGAACTGCCTTTTTATAGGCGATGAGGCATCGCGAGTACGAGAGGTAAACTCGCCACACTGGCGACTTTGCGATTGTTCCACGAATGGATAGTTCAACCCTCCCTCATCCACAGATAACTTGGTATAGCCAAATACCCCCCACCCCCTCGTACGCTCAAAATGTAATTCATTTCAATGCGTGTATTTGCTTTATGTGCCCCTTGTACACAATAGGCACAAAATTTAATATATAGCATCGCTGACTACGAATCTACCGGCTCCAGGTTTGATTCCCGGCGAAAGCAGGCAGCGCGCAACTTTCCCAGCTGTTCATCCTTTCAACACAATAAAAATTAGTTGGTAAATAAATGGGTATCCTCGGTGGTCTAGTAGTTAAGACGCCGTGCTGGAGTCCGCGCAAGGACTTTGTAATTTCTGACCACCCATCGTGGGTCGTGGTTGGAATCCACGTTCAGCTGTAGATCTTTGGCGGAGCAACAAGTTTGACCTTCATCAGAATGAACATTTTGGGAGGAAGCAAAACGAAGAATATATATATTTTAATTGGGGTTGTTTAACCTCCTTCGCAACATCTAAGGTCATATGACGGAGGGGACCTACAGCTTTACGTGGGATCCGAACCACGGGTCGCTACATAATCTGGGCGCGGAGGACGGACTCCCATCCAACTACTACCCAGACCCAATGTCGCTTAACTTCGCTAGTCTCTGGGAAGCGGTGTTACGACATAGGCCACGACGTAGCCCATATATATATATATATATATATATATATGTATAACCTTAGTTAACCATGGTTTAGCTTCCAACCGAATTGTTCATTCTGATGAAGGCCAAGCTTGTCACTCCACCTTAGACCTACAGTTTAACGTAGAATCCGAACGACGCCCCACCAGCAGCCCAGCGTCTTAACTAACCACTAGGCTACGTAGGGTACCCATTTGTCTCCCAACCAATTTTTTTTATTATTGTGTGGAAGGATGAACAGCTGGGTTTTGCTGCGCGCCGCCTGCCGTCACCGGCTCTCGATCTCGAGGCCGATGGATTCGCAGTCAGCGACGCTAACCCCTATACCACCGAGGCGCATATACAGTAGGCCCTATATATATATTTGTGAAAATTTTTAAGTAAGCAGTATATTATCATGTTTGTTTATTTGGAATTCTTATGAAACTTAGTTGTGTTTGATGTTCACTTAATGAATGTGAAATATCTTAAACTAAGTTATACCACTGTAGTTTTCTTTAGTTACAGTTAAGTTGTCTGTCAATATTTACATATTCTCCAGTGGCTCCTCCAGAGGGGAGGGGGGCTGAGGTGGTTGGCCAACCCCCTTATCTTAGTATATTTACTTTTTCCCCTTTCGTAACGGAAATTTTTATGTACAAGAGAACATTTATTTATGTACAAAAGACATTATCTTATGTTCTTTGAAAGCTTTGAAAAATGTGTAGCTCATCAATGAGTGAAATAGACACCAGAAAACGTTCTTCAGAAGCTATTTGAGGCAGATTTTGATACCATCCACCCCCTCACCCAAATCTTTGAGGAGTCCCTGTTCTCTTGCGCCCAAGTTTAAGTACAACATTAGAATCCATTGTAGAGTTGTGAATCAGCAAAACAGCAAGAAAATTCGGCACTGAATTTCTAAAAAATTCCTGAGTAAACGTTTTCGGTAGATCACGTTGGTCAGAATATAAATGAATGTTTAATACTACTCGGGCATCAGTCCACCATGGGCAAAGGCAAATAGCTGTCTCAGAATCTTGAAGATACTGTAGAATTATTGTTTGCCATGGTGATGGAAAACCTGTTAGGAAAATTGGTGAATAACTTACTGTGCCTTTCACTTCAGTTTCAAATGTCACTCGCAAGTGGAAATGCCTTGGAATCACCATATCGCACTCTCGTAGTGGACGACCACGAAAGAGTTCCAACTATGCTGTTCGTAAAATCATCAAGGAGGCTACTGCTTATCCTCGGTTGAATTCTACGAACTAAACCAGTGGTCTGCAACCTTTTTCTCACTTGTGGACCCATAGAAGAATATGGGTTATTTTTGAGGACCCCCTTGCAAAAATAATTCGTATATTCTAATTTTGTGTGAATTAAAATATACTGTTTGTTTTCTGCAGACCCCTGAAACTCATTCACGGACCCCAGGTTGCAGACCACTGAACTAAAGCATTCTTTGAGCCAAATTGGAGTAAATGTTCATCACTCCACTGTACACGCATGACACTGAAGAAGAGTGGGCTCTTTGGACGAGTTGTAAGAAGAAAACCACTTCTTAACAAAGCTCACAAGGATGCCCGCTTAAAACAACGATCACTAAAATCATTGAAATGACTACTGGAAGAGGGTACTTTGGACTGATGCGACCACGATTAAACTCATTGGTCACAATGATCAGTGGTGTGTCTGGAGGGAGTCTGGTAAAGCATTTGAAGAAAAATATACCATACCTGCGGTCAAACATGATGGTGGCAGTATTCTTTTGTGGGGCTGTTTCAGTGTTCCTGGGCCTGGTAAACTGATTGTAATCAACGGATACATGGATTCCACCAATTATCAAGAAATCTTAGAAGAAAATGTCATAACTTCAGTTTGTCAACTCCCCATGGTTCGCTATGGAGGACAATGACAGGACAGCAGGACAGTGATCGGGAACACATGAGCAAATCTACCAAGGCATAAATGAAGAAGAAGGAATGGAAGCTTTTGGAGTGGTCAAGCCAGTCACCAGATCTCAACTTGATTGAGCATTTGTGGTTTGATCTCAAGAGAGCTGTCCATGCACAGAGGCCAATTGTGTCAAGAAGAATTGGCCAAAATCTCTCTTGGGAAGTGCAAGAAGCTGGTGCAGAAATATCCCAATCGTTTGAGTTATAGTAAGTTATTCAAACAAAATGTAGTGATAGCACATTAATTATCAGCACTTAAACATTTGCTCAGCATTAATTCCACACTTTTTCTGTTATGTGTTGCATTTTGGCTTAGTTTACTCATTTTAAGCCTGTGTCCAATAAATTTATTGTTTCTGAAAGAATTTCGTTTTTTGTTTCCTTTAACTGTTACTAATGCTTCACTCAAAATACAATTTTTCTTAGGTTTTGAAGTGCACATAAACCTTTTGTCTCACACAACTGTATATATATATATATATATATATATATACATTCAACTGCAAAGAACACGCAGTATAAATAACGTAAAGAACGACGCTTGTATAGGAGATATTCCGCGCAAGACGAGAGAGAGAGAACGGAACAAATGAAAAAATGAGGTAACCACCTGGGAATCGAACCCGGGATCTTCCGATTGCCGGTCAGACGCGATACCATTACACCATGGACCTCACTCTTCCAAATGCCGTAATTCTTCTACATACTCGCAGAAACCAATGCCCCAAGGGGGCACCTCCCGCATGCCGTAACATTATATACATTCAACTGCAAAGAACACGCAGTATAAATAACGTAAAGAACGACGCTTGTATAGGAGATATTCCGCGCAAACGAGAGAGAGAGAACGGAACAAATGAAAAAATGAGGTAACCACCTGGGAATCGAACCCGGGATCTTCCGATTGCCGGTCAGACGCGATACCATTACACCATGGACCTCACTCTTCCAAATGCCGTAATTCTTCTACATACTCGCAGAAACCAATGCCCCAAGGGGGCACCTCCCGCATGCCGTAACATTATATACATTCAACTGCAAAGAACACGCAGTATAAATAACGTAAAGAACGACGCTTGTATAGGAGATATTCCGCGGAATATCTCCTATACAAGCGTCGTTCTTTACGATATATATATATATATATATTAGTGTGGACCAAAAAAATGAAGGTTTAAAAATCTTTGTTCCATATGAGTAATGTTATTCCGTTTGCTTACCTTAATCAAATTACAAAATTTGAAACCTCTACGTCAAGTTTTAGGGGTCCCGAGAAAATTGCACTTTTCCTTTTAATGCTGAAAAAATTAGTTTTTCCTCATTTTCATAAGTTCTGCTTTATTTTTTGTTGGAAATTCTTTACGATTCTCGAAAACTGTTTTGAGCAGGTATTGTTTGTCCTCTTCTTTAGTTGTCACTGCTTGATTAAATTTTTCAATCAATGCAACACCCCGCTCAGCTGTGTCATTTGTCACTCTAAGGGCACGAACTCTAGCACAGCCTCTTTGGTACTCAGGATCTATTCCCCATGTTGATGCAGAATTTTCAGTGAAGAGAGAATTGAGATGTAGAGCATCAAAAAGAGATTTAGTCCTTGAAGTAACAAAATCAGAAATCCTTTTTTCTTTAAAAGAAGCTAGGGTTACCTTTGCTTCTAAACGTTTCAGTCCCTTATTTCTTGGAGGCATTTTGATATTATTTCGCATTTGCTCCTTTTCTTCAAGGGATATGCTTTTGTCAAAGAAGCTTAATCCAACAAGTGTTTCTGAGAGGTACCACAGATGTCGTTTAATGGCATTTTGGGCTTGCTTGATAACACTTGATATCAAAGAATTTTCCTCCATTATTGCAAGATCTTGCAAAAATTTAAGATCAACATTTGGGGCTTCCTCTGGTTGAGAAGCTTTTGCGTATACCAATGCAACAAATAAACAAATTTCTGTTATTGCATCAAGTTCTTTTTTAGTCATCTTAAATTGACAGCCCAATAATTCTCTGGGTCATATCATGTTCTTGCAGGAGAGAAATGCAAACACGAGCCATCTCCGTACCCGTGCCAGCAGTGACTTTAGGAATTCCCAGCAATTTCTCTTCACCATTCCCACTGACTAACACTGCAATCCTTTCCGTTCTTCCTTCGCCTGCAAGAAAAAGTTAAAATATAATTTATATATAATTTATATATATTTATTTTTAATATTTTATTTTATATTATATTATATATTTAATATTTATTTTATTTTATATTTAATATATTTATATATATTATAATTTCTATATATATAATATATAATTTTAAATTAAACGAGTTATTTTAAATTAAACTTGACTTATTTTAAATTAAACTTGACTTATTTTAAATTAAACTTGATTTATTTTAATTTGAACTTGAGTTATTTTAATTTGAAGGTAAAATGGTGTAGATTGTGAAAACTAGCTTCAGACAGTGAAATGTAACCTAATTAAATAGAAATTTAGCTATCAAAATGTTTAATTAAAACCAACCAGATAATAACACATTGCCTAGGTGTGAAAACCAGGCCCACAACTAAGTTTTTCACCTGAGAGATAAAATATAAATATGCTAAATTAATCAGACAAAAAAACTAACGATATCTCTGGGAGCATTTTTCCATCCCAATGAAGAACTAAAGGCTCTCCAGGACAAAATGCTTGCTCTTGATATTCTGTTGCTATTTCTTTGCGTAACTTTTGACGAGTTCGAAGCATAGTAGATTTTGACACTGTAATGTTTTCCAAATTATGGCCCAAAGACTGAGCAACAACAGCATAAGACATAGCTGCATCTCGATTGGAAAGATTCATTCTATCATAGGCTGCTACAACATTTTTGTCAATAGGCTTTGACTTTTTAGGAGCCAACATTTTCTTTTTAAATTGCTCTTCAGAGGGACCTTGAAAATTCATTTCAAGGTTGTCGTCATTAGTTGATCGTGATGATGATGATGACGATGTGAAATCATCTCTATTGGCAGGCAAGAATGATCTTTTAGATCGCTTCTGCTCTTTGAGGGCTCTTTCACACTCTAATTCTTCACGATGAAGCCTTCTTTTCTCTCTTTTTGCAAGAATTTGGTCTACTGTACCCATGCTACTTTGTGTAGGATCTTCTTGCTGGCTTAAGTAGAAAAGCTTGTCTTCTTCATTTGACATCATCAAAAGGTCATTAGAGTGACCAATATCAAGAATTTCAGCCTTAATTTCATCTTTAAACATAGCTTCTTCAATACGGCATTTTTCCTCGGGCCTTTTTCTGTTTTTCATCAATTTATCATAACAGCTTATTAAAGAGTCAATCTTTCGGATGGCACTGTCTCTACGCATTGTGGGAATCCTGGCTTTCTCCCAGTAGGTCATCACTTCATCTAAGCAAAGATTAATGGATCTTCTTCGTCCCAATTTTTCCTCTTTTTGATGGAAGAAATATTTTTGCAAAACTTGCAGTTTTGTAGGTAAGCGGCAACAAAGTATATCTTTATATAAATGGCCAATGAGCCAAACTTTAGTTTTAGAACGAGTAGCCATTTTTAGTTTAAAAAATAAAATTTCTGAAATAGTAAAATAAACCAGTTAAATTAGGAGATAAAAAGGATAACTAAAAGGTTCAAGCCAATTAGGCAAAGCCTTTAATTTAGAGTTGACCAATTAAGGATAATATATTTTATCCAAAATTTTTGTTTTCCTTATTAATAATTTTCTCTGAAATAATGATCTAAGATTGTTTTTGTACTCTATTAACACCAAAAATTTCTTAAATAAGAAGAAATTTTTTCATAAGTTGCAACTCAAGAGTTGAGTTGATCATTGATGTTCTAAGCGCGCCTATTCATTGGAAAATTTTTATAAGTCATTAAATCTCGGGACCCCTAAATATTCTCATATTTTACCACAAGTTTGCTGACATGTCTATCTTGTCCAAAGGAACAAGAGCCTTAATGTGGAACAAGGATTTCTTCAACTTTATAATTTACCCCCCATTTTGGTCCACACTAAATTATATATATATATATATATATATATATATATATGTGATGAAAATAACCACGAAGGAAAAAGGAAACAGAATGATGCTCAAGCGCTTTCGTCTAATGACATTCTCAGGAACACTGAAATAAATAACAAGTTCGAGACTATATATAAAAAGAGAAAAATAAAAATTGTAAGATGAGCATACAAAACTGTAGGAGGAGTAGCATACAAAACTACTAGAGTTTTAGCACTTTGCCCCTCTTGTCTAAATCCGTTCTGAACGAATTCAAAACAACAGCTAATGTTAAAATTATTTGTAAGTTGAATAATGGCACTCAAGAATATTTCTATTAACAATGTTGCTTGAGTGAAACAAAATTGAAGCATTATTCCAACCAACACAGTGGGATAACTCTGACAAATGGACGAAAAGGGCACTGGATGACTGTCCCGTTCTAACGGAATATTGATGCTGTTTCACGCGTGTGCAAATCCTTTCCGTCTGTCCAATGTAAAAGGAATCACATTGTTTACAACCAATTTTATAGATAATGCCTGAATTATTGGTAGGGCTACTTTTTTACTATGATATTTTTTACAATATTTTCATATGAAAATACTACATTAATATTCAAAAGTTTAAGTAAGGGGTTCCAAAAAACCTTAGCCCCCCCATTTGCAGCTTACATGTTTACTTATATCGAAATAGTTTTTAGTGATTATAAAAATATATAAAATTCTTTATTTATTGCAGGTATTAAAATTACTCTAGCTGATAAAGTGATAATATAATGGCTTCTCAATTAATTGGTGATTCAGAGAGGCAACGTGTGATAGATCACATACGAGCAATAACATTTCTGGAAGCTCGTGATGCTGGAGCCACCTTTATAACACGTTCATGGGTTGCCAAAAAGTTGCGAAGAAGTGAGGACGTCGTCAAAAGAAATTGGAATAAAACTTTGGATGAATGTGAAATGGATACAACCAAATCTGGGCGCCCAAATTTGCCACTCTCTCAGGAAACAAAGGACATCATTGAAAGTGGTACGCGCAAGCGGAAAAACAGCTGTGCTAAACTTTCTAGAGAGATCGAAGTGTTGAGAGGAAAGATCGTTTAAAGCCTTGGCATGAACTTCCAAAGCCAAGAAAAACTCAACTTAACATCGATGACAGAATGTGGTTTGCCCATTATCTTGAAGATTGGGATGTGGATGATTTCATGCATTTAGCTGTCTCCGATGAATTTTTTGTTTACGTAACACGTCGGCCTAACTACCAAAATGATCGAGTGTGGACCACAACACCAGATGAAATCGATGACAATGAACATTATCGCGAATTATTAAAAAGTCCAGACTGTGTTGGTGTGTTTGTTTTGTTCACTGCAAAGAAGCTCATGTGGGTGCTGAAGCCAAATGGTCAGAGTTGGGATGGAGAGTATTTTCGTGATATTATTCTATCCCAGCATGTCATTCCTTTTCTAAGAAACCCAAACAATGTTATGGATGTCGATCAGGTCACACTTCCGCACGATAAGGCCCCCTGCTTTAAGGCATTAGCCACTCAACAGTTGTTGCGGAACCATGAGATCGATTTCTTTGGAAATGAAGAATGGCCAGGAAATTCTCCTGACCTGAACGTCTGTGAACACATTGGATCAGTTATAAAGGACAAGGTTGAATGTCTCTTGTTTCAAGAACCTGCAGCAAATCGATTTTCGAAGGATACAATGACGCAACACATTGAAACTGTTTTAGCAAATTTGCGTAACGATCAAGACCTATTCACGTCACTTTTGGCAAGCTACCCAAAGCGAATTCAGGCTGTCTTGGAAGCCAATGGCGGGAACACCAAGTTTTAATTGTTTCTCATTAAATGCAGGATTAAATTCTCTTTTGTAAGGTATGTTTAGTTTTACTGTACCTCTAATGGTTTAGGCCATGGGCGGGGGGGGCTAAGGTTTATTGGAGCCCCGTACATTAGCAATGCCTAAAAAGCCTGGGAAAAATGGAAATACTAAAATATTCTTCGACAAAATGCGAGGGTTATTATTCATACGATAGAAAGTTCGTTTTGCTTTGTTAAGACAAGATTCCAAAAACGCAGGTGGGTAACACAAATCACATATAATACTGTTGATTTCTCTAATTCGGCATCCATGTATTCCGGACTGGCGATTCTAAGAGCGCGGAGAAACATTGAAGAACATATGGCTTTTGTGATGGGGGTGTCATGTCCGGAGTAAAAGTGTACGTAGGAGAAATTGTTTGTTTTTTTCCGATAAATACTAAACTTAAAACCTGGGCTTTCCCTGTGTACACGTACATCCAAAAACGGGATTGAGTTGTTTTGTTCCACTTCTAGAGTAAACTTAATGGAGGGGACTTAATTATTTAACTGAAGGAGGAAGACTTCCAGGTCACGCTTCATGGGCCAGATACACAAAATATCGTCGACGTACCGGAACCATGGGATGCCAACCCCATGGATTCTCGGAATGTAAGTAATTTCGAAACACTCCATATAAATATTGGAGAGGAGGGGCGACAAGGGATTACCCATGGCCATCCCAAAAACCTGTTGATAATACTCGCTATTGAAAGTGAATTTACAGTCTTTGATGCAAAGTTTAATGAGTTCCAAAACGATGTGTGCAGGTAGTGGCAGGTCATACTTATGTAATTCTCGGGAGAGAAAGTCAAGCATATCGTCAATCGGCACTTTTGTAAACAATGAACAAACGTCAAAACTGATCAATCTATCGTTGGTTTCAGTGCGTACATTATTCAATTTTTCAGTAAGATCCATGAAATTTTTTACATGTGAATCAGAGATAGTTCCGAGAATGGGGGACAAGACTTTGACAAGCTATTTGGAGAGTTTATAGGTAATAGAACCCACAGAGCTAATAATAGGGCGCATAGGGTTGCCAGGTTTGTGGGTTTTAATAAGACCGTAAAGGTAGGGAACAGAAGACGAAGTGGACGTGAAAAGCGGAATTAAGTCCTTTATTTTAAATAAAGGACTTAATTCCGCTTATGATTTGAGAATGCGTTTCAAGCCACTATTGAATTATTTGATGACGTCATCCTGTGGGTTGTTCCTAAGCTTTCTGTTTGTGGCGGGTCCTGGAGAAGCTCGTTCATCTTTCTAATATATTTCACTTTTTCCTTTGTCCACAATAACTATACTGTCAGCCTTGTCTGCTTCAGTAATGTGGAGCTCACCATCTTTTTAATTGTAAGAGGCAATTGCGAAAACGTTTAGGAAAGTTTCTTCGTAAGTACTATTCGCAGCACTGTAGACAAGGCCATTAACTATGTTAACCAAAGACTGAGGAAGCTTACTCTGTTTTTCAAAACAAGCAAGACTATAATATATTTGTAAAGCAGAAGGTTTTTTAACAATAAAAAAGGACATACCAAATCCAAGGGCGTTTTTTGCATCGTCACTAATGTTTTTCGAAGAAAGGTTCAAAACACATTTTGAGCTTGCTTTTTTACTCCACTGACTGTTTTGAATGAGACTTTTAATTTTGCGATCCAAAATGTTACGAAGTGAAGTAGTTCTCCTACGCAGCTCGTTGCAAATTTCATTAAACAAAGGTTGAATCCACGGTATTGGAAGTGACTTGTGTTACCCACCTGCGTTTTTGAAATCTTGTCTTAACAAGGCAAAACGAACTTTCTATCGTGTGAATAATAACCCTCGCACTTTGTCGAAGAATATTTTAGTACTTCCATTTTTCCCAGGCTTTTTAGGCATTGCTAATGTACTTAAACTTTTGAATATTAATTTAGTATTTCCATGACAATATTGTGAAAAATATCATAGTAAAAAATAGCCCTACCAATAAGTCAGACATTATCTATAAAATTGGCTGTAAACAATGTGATTCCTTTTACATTGGACAGACGGGAAAGGATTTGCACACGCGTGTAAAACAGCATCAATATTCCGTTAGAACGGGACAGTCGTCCAGTGCCCTTTTCGTCCATTTGTCAGAGTTATCCCACTATATTGATTGGAATAATGCTTCAATTTTGTTTCACTTAAGCAACATTGTTAATAGAAATATTTTTGAGTCTGCCATTATTCAACTTACAAATAATTTTAACATTAACCAGGGCCTTTTTTCGCTTGATCCTGTTGTTTTGAATTCGTTCAGAACGGATTTAGATAAGAGGGGCAAAGTGCTAAAACTCTAGTAGTTTTGTATGCTCCTCCTCCTACAGTTTTTTATGCTCATCCTACAATTTTTATTTTTCTATTTTATTTTTTGTGACTTATATATATAGTCTCGAACTTGTTATTTATTTCAGTGTTCCTGAGGATGTCATTAGACGAAAGCGCTTGAGCACCACTCTGTGTTCCCTTTTTCCTTCGTGGTTATTTTCATCATAAGTATTATTCACGTGTTACTTTCGTGATTTTCATATATATATATGTGTGTGTGTGTGTGTGTGTGTGTGTGTGTGTGTGTCGTAACCTTAATCTTTCTTAGAATGAAAGTGAGGACCCAAGTGGAGAACATTTTGTTTTTTAATATCCAAACGTTTCAAAAAAATCAGTTTCTTTCCTTAGTGATTACAAATCAGTGAGCGAGAAAAATAAAATAAAATTATACAGTAATTCGGCTAAAATTAGTAATTCTAAAATGTTTACAAAATAGAATACTAACATTAAAATTAAAACAAAGTAAATAAAATATTACAAAATAGCTCAACAAGGAACTAACCTTTCCGTTGTACACTCTCAATCAGACAAGACGAATTTATTGAAAAAGGATACGCAGTGGCTTGGTTTGTTGTTGTGTATTAGATTGTGGAGAATTTGGTGGGAGAAACTAAATCTCTAAAGCACGAATGTGAGGAACACCTGATATAAACTACTGTGAGAAGTGATTTTCTGGTTTTATACATGTACATATAATATGAAAATTATTTCACATATATACATATTTTGAATCTCCTGTCAAAAGTCACCATAATCAATACATTCGATTCCATATAATTTTCTGGTGATTTGGCAAGCAGTTATTACATGACCGAAGACCGAGAGAGCCACATCTAAATGCACGAACGAAAGAACGCGAATGTTCAACTATCTTGACAAAAATGACTCGTAATTAAATTATATACATAGGGTTGACAAAAGTAAATAGACAGCTTCCGTTTTTCCACAGTTTTTTATTCGATGCTAAAAGTCAATAAATAAAAACAGCTTCTAGGAATCAGTATATTTGGAACTGTGTTGCTCTTCCCTTTGCACTATGTAAAGCTGACACACGTTCTGGCATTCTATTGAAGAGCTTTGCCATTTGTTCATGAGGACAATCATCGTGATGTCTATTCACTTTGGCAACCCTCTGTGTGCAAGTAAAATTTAGCCTAAGTAAAAACGTTATTTAAAAATCGAGTCAAATTCTCCTAAAACCACGAACTATGAACATTAATCAAAATTCAATTGAAGAAATTTTACAAAAATGACATATGGAAGAAACGAGAAACAACAAAAACAAAAAACTACTACTTCGGCCTAAGCATCCCCCCCCCCTTCTCTACCCCGTAAAATGCTCCATAAGGAAACAGGATGCGCCGGCAAGAGGTATGCTTTCTCCCTCTACCTCAGGCTTCCATCGCATCACCCCCTTCCGTCAACGAACTGAAGAATTTAATGCGACCGATGACAAAAATGTCAGGCGTTTACAGGTAAAAATAAACAGTTCGTTTTATATATAGAATCATACCTGTCTTTAATCCTAAACTGCATATCAGAAAAGGGTGACAGAATAAATAAATTAGAAGAGAAAAAACACGACTTAAAACAGCGCATAAACGCATTTAATGAAAGAGTATCTACTCTAAAATTCGGACTCCAAAATGAGTCGAAAGAAAATGAATAGTTAAACAGTTTAATGGGCAGATATGATTTGTAATAAATTTAACAAATGTCACTGAAAGAAATTCTTAAATATCGTCTATATTTATTTGTATTTGTTTCAGAAATATTTGTAACGAACATTGTTAGTACATATAGCGTTCTTGAAAGTATTTCTAATTAAACTTTCTAATGTAGCGTTTGTATATAGTGGTTTAGTAACGATAAATTAAAGGTGTTTGTTTGAATGTAACTTCTCAAAGATTGCAACGGTTGTTATATATTTTTTTGGGGTGTTTTTGTTGGGAATGGGGGTAAAAGTTAGGGGAAAACCCTCTACAAGGGTGCCTAATCGAGTTAAATTCTCAGTCAGGATCACAGGTTTTTGGAGTCCTCGAAATTTTGTAAGTATAGCTTGTCAGTTTATTGTTAGCGGCAAATTACCAGTTTCTCTCTTAATGCTATTTACTGTAATAACATTCACCCTTACTCTAAAGATTTGAATCTTATCTTTTTCAGACTTTTTCAGACTTTTTCGAATCTGCAATCCGTTTTTCTCAATCAGCTCAGGTTATCCGGCTATGGCCTCATAAGTAAAATAGAATCTTTCGTGATTTTGTCAAAGCGGAATTGGAACAGTAACATTTATCATCACTTGTTTCACTTGTATAATATCTTTTTTTACTTTTCAGGCATATAGATAAAATATTTCATAATGAATAGAGCGTGTAAAAATGATCCCAATAGATTCTGCTACATATGTGGGACGGTTACCATGCCAAATAACCAGTCCCAAATCACTAAATTTGTGAAGACAATGTATAGAGCATACTTTGGAATTAAGCTAGGGGACCAGGACAAAAATTTCGCCCCTCATATGTGCTGCAAGACGTGCATTGAAAATTTGAGATGATGGAGCAAAGGCAGAGCGAAATCTTTGCCTTTTGGAATTCCCATGATTTGGAGAGAAGGAAAGGATCACGTGACAGATTGCTATTTCTGCATGACAAACCTCCAAGGTGGGCTTATAAATTTATTTTTCTTAAAGATTTTGAAATCCTCGTATGAAACTTGACATAATATTCACCATAATGTAATATTCACCATATATAGCATAATATTCACCATAATGGTAATCATACATTTACATATACATATTGTTATAGAAAATACATTTACACATACATATTGTTATACAAGTTACATTTACATATACACTGATTGTATATTTTCTTTCTTTTTCATTCATATTGTCCCCGAAGGGACAATATGAATGAAAAAGAAAGAAAATATACAGACTCCATCGACCTATTTCATATCTTACAGAACGCAGCCTTCCCTCACGAGCCGCCACTGTCTGAATGCTTCTTCTATTTCATATGCAAGTTTTATATCCATGTTTCTGTGTTTCTATTTTCAGGAGTTAACAAGAAGAATAAACACATTGTTGTATACCCTGACATTCCTTCTGCTATGAAACCTGTACCCCACGGTCCTGGAATTCCAATACCCGACCCACCTCAAACCCTGGACTTCGATGATTCTGATGATGAATCAATGACCAATGCCAATGACCAGTCCCAGTCGTATATACCTCAAAATACCGCTTCAAATGAGCCGAGGCCTCTCAACCAGGCCAAACTTAATGATCTTACCAGGGATTTAGGACTTTCCAAATTAGCTGCCGAGATCTTGGGCTCACGACTTCGAGAGGACAACTTGCTGGCTCTGGGAACAACATTCTCCTGGTATAGGAAACGAGAGGAAGAATTCCGCAAGTTTTTTGCAGTGCACGAAAATACCTCTTCCTTAGTGTACTGCTGCAATGTTGAGGGGCTAATCGAATCCTTGGGCCTGCCAAAAACGCATCAGAATGGAGGCTATTTATAGACTCGTCTAAACGAAGTTTGAAAGCAGTACTTCTCAACATTGGGAATAGGGTTGCATCAGTCCCTGTAGCACATTCCGTACAACTTACTGAGAGCTACGATAACATGAAAATTTTACTGGATGCTCTCGTATACGACCAACATAACTGGAGGATCTGTGGAGATTTGAAGGTAATACTAATATCATAAGTAAACTATTGCTATTGACTATGTTGTTTTTCCAAAGGTTATTTGAGAGCGTATAAGAACACTTAACTTCCCCACAGAAGTGATACAGTCCAATGCATAGATTTTTTTATCTGATAGAACAAATTCTCTAAATTCTTTAAATATTTTCATTTTTTTTCAGATTGTGGCATTTGTATTGGGAATGCAAGGGGGATACACGAAATACCCATGTTTCCTCTGCAAATGGGATAGCCGAGCGGATGAGAAGCACTATGCACAGCGTGAATGGGCATCCAGAGAGAATTTTGAACCTGGGTCGCATAATGTCGTTTCAGTGCCCCTTGTACCACCAACAAAAATTTTGCTCCCACCACTTCATATTAAGCTGGGCTTGATGAAAAATTTCATCAAATCAATGAATAAGGAGGGTTCAGCATTCCGATATCTCGAGAGTAAATTTCCTCATATATCTGATGCTAAACTAAATGCTGGGGTTTTTGATGGTCCTCAAATTCGAACTTTGATCAAGGATACTCAGTTCGAAAACGCAATGACTCCAACTGAGAAGAATGCCTGGCAGGCATTCAAATCAGTTGTCACTGATTTTCTTGGCAAGCGTAGAGTCCAGAATACGAGTCCGTTGTCGAAAACTTGATGAAAGCTTTCAAAGCTCATGGGTCGCGCATGTCCATAAAAATGCACTTTTTGTGGTCCCACTTGGACTATTTTCCTGAAAATTGCGGGGATTATAGTGAGGAACAGGGTGAACGATTTCACCAAGATATCAAAATAATGGAAGAGAGGTACCAGGGAAACTGGGATATCAATATGCTGGCGGACTATTGCTGGTGTTTGAAGCGAGACGTGCCCGAAGAAAAACACAGACGGAAAGCCAAAAAAACTTCATTCCTTCCTCAATAAACTTTTTTCCATATTCATTGTATGAATAAAAGTATTTATTCACACAATGTTTTCATTTTTCACGAGTGTTCTTATAATATTACTCGTATCTACAGTGTTTAAGCTAAAAAAATCAATAAATTTGGGGATAAAATTGGACTTATAATAAATGGCCAATAGAGAAAAAACCTGACCTGATTGAGGAAAACCAATGTCATTTTCGAATTCAGCATGGTCGAATTATATAATATGAGTTGAAAAAACCCTCACAGCAGACAAAAGAATTTCATATGCATACCATTGTAATATTACGTTCTAACGTACGTTCTTGCTTTACAGCAACCGCTTTTTTAATTTTTTGCATATAATGTGGGGTTGCATGAATGCAAATAGTGTGGGGTCACTTGCATTTGTAAATAAAACTGTCAATAGTTACGTTTATTAAGAAATCTTAGAATACTTCATGCTAGAGTCTGCAAAACTGCTGGATGGAGACCAACCACTTATTTTTCAACATGACCTGGCTCCAGCTCATGCGACTCGTACATCATCTTCGTCGTTTGGTGCTCATGAACTTGAAATACTACCATGGCCAACTAATTCTCCCGACTTTAGTCAGATACAAAATCTTTGGAATATTGCTAAGCAGAAGGTCCAAAAGCGCAAACCAGAAACGCTTAGTGAACTGGAGAGGTGTTTGATGACACCTGGTAATCGATAACTACAGAAAAATGCAAGAGACTTGTCGACTCGATGCCACGGAGGCCATAATCACGGCTGAAGGGGGACCAACTAAATACTAAGACATAGAGGTAAAAAGTCTTTGATAAAGGTTTAATATACTGGCACTACTCATTAAACCTAATGAATTTATTCTATTTCTTTGTAACACCTGACAAGATATTCTAATATTTTAGTACGTTGCTATGCATTAACTTTTCTCTATTTAATAAGGTTTTTGCTATATTTTATTTTTTTTTAAACTGGCACACAGAGGTGTCATTTTATCATAATGACGTCACAGATACTCGATATTACTCATAAAGATGTATAACTTATATCAGTGGTTCCCAATCTCGGGTTCCAATCCAAATCAGGGTTGCGGGGATCCTCAAGTAGGATTACGAAGCGTCACTATATTCACTATTTATTAATTCAATATATATTTATATACATATTTAAGGGATCACTTTAACATATTGCTTCCCAAAGCATTCGGGAAGCAATACGTTAAAGTGATCCCTCCTGAGAAGCAATATGTTAAAGTGATTAACACTGGGAAGCAATATGTTAAAAAGAGAAAGGTTGGTTGGTTAGAAAGAGGTTGGTAATCTAGACAATAACCTACCGACCGTAAACAAAGCTATAAATGTTAACAAAGTTATAAAAAGATATTTAATGTAGGTTAACTGAATGTCCGGTTAGGTCAACTGTACGCCCTTGATGATTGGTTAGGTTGTCGTGATATTTTCGTTAGTTTTAACGAAAATATCACAACTTAACCTAACCAATCGTCAAGGGCGTACAGTTGACCTAACTGGGCATTCGGTTGACCTACAGGGTGTCCTGAATGTCTTGTTACACCTATGTAAATGTTACTCCAGTGTTCTGTAACTATGATAATGAAAGTATATAGTAGAAAACACTGTGAGACATTTTATTTTACACAGAATTATACAACATTGTAGTTTATACATAGTTATACACAAGTTTATCATGTATCCAATGGATGTATGCAAACCATCGTTCTCACTGCACAGAATGATTTTACGCCAGGTTCGGTGTGCTATGCCCCTCAGCATTTTAGGTGTTACAAGTTTAAAAACATCCTTTACGGCTTCCTTTAGTCCGTCATTGGCATCATAACGTTTTTGAGAAACCTTTTCCTTTATAAATCCCCATAATACATTGTCACAATTCGAGAGAGCTGGGCTTTTCGGAGGCCATTTTAATGTTGCATCTTAATGTCCCAATCCATCGATCAGAAACACCTCATTTAAATATTCACGAACCGTCAAGGAATATTGGGGAGGTGCTCCATCCTGTTGGAACCAAACATCATTTAATATTCCGAGATTATACATAGTTGTAACAAGACTTTTCGGGACACCATGTACATTAAATATCTTATTGTCAACAAAATCGGAAACGGTACATGAAACGGAAAAGATCCAAATGGTGTAAGCTTCGTCAATCGTGAAAATGGAGTTCATACCCAGACTATTGAA
Organism: Bathynomus jamesi; assembly: GCA_023014485.1. NCBI lineage: Eukaryota > Metazoa > Arthropoda > Malacostraca > Isopoda > Cirolanidae > Bathynomus > Bathynomus jamesi. The sequence goes on along the minus strand of JAJOZX010002332.1, from coordinate 159,978 downwards.
TCTTACTGGAACAAACATAAATACCATATAAAGAAAATGAAAGGATGCAAAAAGGAGCTACTCAACTCGTACTTGTGGCAAATGATGTGACGTGACCGATTCTTCCGAAATCCATTTTTTATTTTGTGTGACCATATAGCGCAACAATTCTAATAAATTTACTTTCAATCTAATATTTTAACATGTTATGATTTACTTTTTATGCCTTTATTTTATTAATGCGAACATTTTTTATCGTACTCCTTATCCTAAATATTGAGAAGCAATATTTAGGATTTACACTGGGAAGCAATATGTTAAAGAGAGGTTCCTGGGAAGCAATATGTTAAAGTGATCCTATTTAAGTTTTGTCATAAGACTGAGGGTCCGGAGGTCCTGTTGGTGGCCAATTTAGGGTCGCAGCAAAAGAAGGTTGTGAACCATTGACTTATAGGTATTATCAAAGTCATGAGCGTATTTGATACAGTATTCAATTTTTTGGGTCTGGAGTTACACTGTGTGTATATATATATATATATGTGTGTGTCTGTGTGTGTGTGGGTGTGTGTGTGGGTGTGTTTTGAAGCAGAGAGAGAGAGAGAGAGAGAGAGAGAGAGAGAGAGAGGAGGACACTTCTACACTATTCCCTTGATTTTTTTTACGTTTTAAACTCCTTAAAGGCGTTATTAGGATCGGTCCGAGACGATCTTTCTGCGAGTGTTCGCTTCACTCGAGTGAAATGGAAGATTTTCAGAGAGTCTTGAATCTGGGATTAAACCAACAGTTTAGTCTCTTTTTAAGGGTTGGATTTCAAGTGTTGCAGTCATGAAAAGTGTACTAAATTAAGACAAGTACTTACTCAATTATCAATTATTAATTCATTATAAAAATAAAAATACATTGACCTTCATATAATTTATACAAATGAGGAGTCATGAAACACAGACGAAGGTTTATCTCAAAAGACACCATAAAACCTAATGGTTTAGTGTCAATGAGTTTCACTTATAGTTTAAATGTTTAAAGTACGTAGTTTTCAAAAATAGAAAGTCTTCTGCGAGATATCCTTTGCGTGTGATGTCATTTAGGGAAGCAATCCTAAGTAAAGAGTGAGCAATTTTCCGTTTAAAGAAATTTAGATAAAATTCACGCTGTTCACAGTCACTTCAAATAATTCGAAGACGCTGTTTCAAACACCTTTACCTGGAGGGTCCAAATTCATTTAGGATATTCAGTTTATAAACATTCCATAAAGGCGTTCCAGAGACGAAGTCTTCAAACAAAAACGAAAAAGAAACGCTATTTTTTTTTTAAACGCTGATTTTCACATTTTGAGAAATTCCTATTTTTTTCTAAAGCTAATTTACACATTGACTCTGTAATGATTTAATTTAAGATCTTTTCGGAGGACAGTTGATTATTCTGGCATCTTACGGTTTTTGCATGAACAAAATTCTTGTATTGAGGCTTTCGACATTAAAACAAAGTTAATTAATTATTTATCCCTAATAAAAGTTCGTTTGATTTCCCCTCGTAACAAATCCTGAAATACAAAAACAAATAAGTTAAATGGAATTTGAGATAAACAGTGACATATGCTCGAGTTTACTTCTGGGCAGTTATTTCATCTTCTCAGTAGAAATCATGGCATTCAACTCTCACCTACATAAATCTAAATTAAAATTATATATATATATATATATATATATATATATATATATATATAGTGTGTGTTTGTGTGTGTGTTTGTGTGTGCCAATAAGTTAATAAGTTAGACAAACAAATGCGACCTTGCGTGAAAACGGGCGAGCAAAGCCGAATGTAAATATATCGCCTCTCATCTCCCTTAAGATAATCTGGAAGAAGGAAAACGCGAAGATGGAAGACATTGTGAGAGACCATGTCATGCATTCATCTCGATGTGAGGATGGCTTTCCTCGCGATCGAAGACCGTCGCTTGGCATGCGTGTAAACACGCCCCAAATCTATCCCATCCATCATGTGGGCGAGTTGCCGCCAACTTGATGCCAAGTTAACGTCCTCACCCTATTTTTTTATTAAAAACTCACCAGAAACATATTAGTGTGAAAAATCCCTTTCATTACTTCGATCGCCGCATCTGGAGGTGATACTGAGGCTGCAAATATTACGATTTGTTGCTTTTTGCGCCACCCAATGAGGAAAAGATTGGAGAATGCAAACCATGGCCAACAGTGCCCACTCTTATATATATATATATATGTGTGTGTGTGAACAGTTTCTCTTCATTCGCTAATCATGTTTAATCTCTCGGATTGACGAATTGAAGGAATCTTGTTCGCTAAGTGATGCAAAATGAACAAGAAAGATAACTGTAACGTGAAATATTGAACAGAATTAAGTATTCCTGTTGAAATCCGAGTAAAATCCTTTTGAGCGTCTTCACGTTTTCACTTCCTATTCATTTGTTACGGATTTCGACAGGAAGGGATTTATAGTGCGACTATAAAGTAGGGCTTAATAACGCAACAATACCAAACTTACGTTAAGTATGTACAGTATATGTAAACGCATTGTTATATAATGTTTAGAACCAGCGCGTGCTTATTTATATTATATGATATTTCTAAATTTCTATCTGATTATATATATATATATATATATATATATATATATATATATGGGAATGAACTCAGAATGGTTCCCTGAGGTTTTTTATGAAACACACAGACCGTGCATGGAACAAAGAACTCTTCTAGGAAAATTAAATCGGCTATAGTCCGAATAAGTAATGGTAAATGACAAATACTATAGTTTTTCTTTTTCATGATTTCATGATTTCATGATTTCAGTTAAAACATCATCTTATGAAAATTTCTTCAACTAATGGAATCCTGAGTCGCAATAAATTCATTTGGATCACCTGAAGATCAGGGCCCCCAGCCTTCCTTAGTTAACCTTATAAGGCTAATTAACGAAAATATCACGACTTAGCATCATGAAAAAGAAAAACTATAGTATTTGTCAATTACCATTACTTATTCGGACTATAGTGGATTTAATTATCCCAGAAGAGCTCCTTGTTCCATGCACGGTCTGTGTGTATCATATATATATATATATATATATATATATATATTATATTATAGAGAGAGAGAGAGAGAGAGAGAGAGAGAGAGAGAGAGAGAGGAGAGAGAGTTTGACAACTCATGGTCACAATATGTTAAAATACATAAAATCATAGTTAGTGTGTTTTAAGTTTAAGTTACCGCAAATGTTAGTTGCATTTTCTGCTCTTAACCATTTAGCGCAGTGTTAACTTTACTGATTTTGTTCTGGCTAATGCCAGACGATTTTATTCAGCCTCTGAAAAGATCTCTGTGCAGTAAAGGGTTAAAATATGTATACTGTAGTATTAAGCTCCAAACAGCATGTAAAATGACTTTCGTATATCATAAACATACCTTTATGGCAACACTGATAACATTCTAAAAATTATTGGAGCTGTTTACTGACAAACAAACTCAGAGGGAGTAAAATATAGGAAACGTCCCTCCAGATTACGAGTAAAATTAATTAGAAAGATCTAATTTATAAAAGCATAGAAGAGATCAGTACTTTATATTATAAAAAATTTGCAAACGGTTTCAAAACTGAATGGTGAAAGTTTGTAGGTAACAGATTATAAGCCAAACATAATTTTATAAACTTAATTCCAGTGCAAGTGTAGTTTACGTCCCCCTGACACCAAAGGGGACACAAACTACACTAGGTCAAAGGTAGGGAACGTAAACTACACTAGGATCTTTAGGAGACATTTTTTAAATGAATCCATCAAATAAAACGTTAAAACTAACGAAAATATTACGATTTAACCTAACCAATAGTCAATATATATATATATATATATATATATGCAAAATTGGAAGGCCCTGGGTTCGATTCCCAGGCGGTTCGCCTCATTTTTCATTATTTCGTTATCTCTCCTCCTCGTGTGCAGAAACGTTCCTTAATACTTATGTCGTTTCTATTCATATATATAATATATATATATATATATATTATATATATATATATATATATATATATATATATATATATATTGACAATTGGTTAGGTTAAGTCGTAATATTTTCGTTAGTTTTAACGTTTTATTTGATTAGGTATATGCGGACGAAGTTGGTAAACGCAAACTACACTAGGATAATGTAGGGGGACGTAAACTGCACTTGCTCCTTAATTCCTGATCGGGTTTGAAACCAAATTTATTGTAAACTTGCAAAAAAAAAATTATTTTAATATAATATACCGGGTGTACATAAAGTCAGGATCTATTTTTGTGAAGCACTTGGAAATTATATGGAATTCAATCCTAAAATGATAAAGTGGTAACATTTATTAAATAATTAAGAGTAGGATTCGACGTGACGCCCATCAGTATCCCTGCACAGCTCAAATCGTTCCGCAGCATTTCTAAACACATTCTGAGGCATTTGCGGGGTTATGTTATCTGCAGCAGTTCGAATACGTGTACGTAAGTTTTCAAGACTCGTAATCTTCGTCTGATAGACGTGCGACTCGATAAAGCCCCATGCAAAGAAATCTAAAGGGGTTAAATCTGGTCATCTCGCTGGCCAAGGTCTGTTGCTTCCGCGTCCGATCCAGCGATTTGGAAAACGTCCATTTAGATAATCCTGAACAATTTTGGCATAGTGACAAGGAGCACCATCATGTTGATAGACGACGGGGATAGGATTGTTAGTACCGTCGTCTATCAACATGATGGTGCTCCATGTCACTATGCCAAAATTGTTCAGGATTATCTAAATGGACGTTTTCCAAATCGCTGGATCGGACGCGGAAGCAACAGACCTTGGCCAGCGAGATCACCAGATTTAACCCCTTTAGATTTCTTTGCATGGGGCTTTATCGAATCGCACGTCTATCAGACGAAGATTACAAGTCTTGAAAACTTACGTACACGTATACGAACTGCTGCAGATAACATAACCCCGCAAATGCTCCAGAATGTGTTTAGAAATGCTGCGGAACGATTTGAGCTGTGCAGGGATACTGATGGGCGTCACGTCGAATCCTACTCTTAATTATTTAATAAATGTTACCACTTTATCATTTTAGGATTGAATTCCATATAATTTCCAAGTGCTTCACAAAAATAGATCCTGACTTTATGTACACCCGGTATATTTATATTAAGGTTTTTGCAGAGACGAGTTTAGCTTTGTGCTGTATGGACGTTTACTTAAAGTTTAGTAGGAAAGACATTTAAAATATCATCTTATGAAAATTTCTTCAACAAATGGAATCCTGAGTCGCAATAACTTCATTTGGGTCACCTGAAGATCAGGGCCCCAGCCTTCCTTAGTTAACCTTATAAGGCTAATTAACGAAAATATCACGACTTAACCTAACCAATCGTCAAGGGCGTACAGTTGACCTAACGATTGGTTAGGTTAAGTCGCGATATTTTCGTTAGTTAGCCTTATAAGGCTAACTAAAGAAGCCTGGGGGCCCTGATCTTCAGGTGATCCACTCATTTTTTTTGATAATTCATTTTGTTAGTATTGACCCTTTCTTAGCTTGTATTAAGTTATTATTAATAACTGCTAAGAAATAATTTCATTTTTAGAAATGAATATATCGATCGATAACTGATGGAAAAATATATTTTTGTTTTCTCCAAACTTAAGTAACTAAAATTTGACGGTTAAACACTTTATATTCTTATATTTTCACACCTCATGTTTAATACAAATTCCAACCATTCGATCCCTTTGTATTGTGAATAGCTGGTAAAGTTTCTAATCTGTTACTTGCCGATCACAGGCACGTAATAATCCGAAGTTAGCGGACAACCAGCCATTGACTTAGCTAAGGGGATCTATTCTCAGGCCTATGTACATTTTGTCGAACGGGAAATTTTATCGACTCTCGAATAACTTAACTAACTTAACGTAACGCAACAAAGCCTAGCCTAATCTATGTTAATCTGGCCTAACCAAATATAACTCCCAAATAACTTATCGATAGAATATCTTCTTGACAAAATGTTTGTAGCCTGGCTGATTCAGTACTGGTTGTAATATAGTTATTTGGTAGTTAGGTTTTATATAAATAAAAAATGAGGCTACTATACTACACTATATATATATATATATATATATATATATATTAATATATATATATATATATATATATATATATATTATATATAATTATATATATATATGATCTTATTAAAAATTTGGTCTGTGTCAAATTTTTTTGAAAATTTTGTCACTAGTACAGTTTTTTATGCTGATTCTAAGTGTGCAACTCATTTTTTGCGGAAATAAACATTTAACATTTTATTGGCGTTTGTTTGCAGGAATAGTGCGAGCTTCTTCATACGAACTCGCAAAAAACAGTAATTTTTGTTGTTATTAATGTTTATTTGTTGCCTACTTACACCTAATTTAGTGTGAATATTATTGTTGTAGTGTGAGCATATGATAATGCAGTGCTGTAATCTATCTAGTTGCGAGTTGCCTCCGGTCAATTGAATGCCCGATTAGGTCAATTGAATGCCTGGTTAGGTCAACTGTACGCCCTTGACGATTGGTTAGGTTAAGTCGTGATATTTTCGTTAAAACTAACGAAAATATTATGAACTCAACCTAGCCAATCGTCAAGGGGGTATAGTTGACCTAACCGGGCATTCAGTTGACCTAACCTGAATTCACTTGCCCTAAACGGACATTCAATTGACCTAACCGGGCATTCAATTGACCGGGGAACATTAATAACAACAAAAATTACTGTTTATGCGAGTTCGTATGAAGAAGCTGGCATTATTCCTGCAAAGAAACGCCAATAAAATGTTAAATATTTATCTTCGCAAAAAATGAGTTGCATATTTAGAATCAGCATAAAAAACTGTACTAGTGACAAAATTTTCAAAAAATTTGACACCGTCCAAATTTTTAATATACCGGGGTGTCAGGAAATGATTGCCCCCGCCTGTAGAGCAAAAACTAGAAGAGATAGATAAAAACCGGCGAGACCACTTGAAAGAGCGTTAAAATCTGAATAAAAACCATTATATTCTATTCCTGTGATTTTAATTCTTACCATTTTTTTCCCCACAGAAACCATGGCATCATCTATTTTGAACGATTCAGAGAAAAAGCGAGTTCTTGACCGCATTCGAGCTGTCACATTTCGTGAAGCAAAGGAAGCTGGTGCAACTTTCATAACTCGACACTGGGTGGCTGAGAGATTAAAAAGATCAGAAGACTTTGTCAAAAGGAATTGGAATAAGAATCCTGAAGATTGTGAAACAGAATTTCGAGGAGGAAGACCGGAGAAATTATCTCAAGAATCGAAAGACATTGTGCTTGCTGCATCACGGCTTGAGTGCTTGAGTGCTTGGCATGAAATAGCTAAGCCACGGAAGAGTGATCTTAATATTGAAGATCGGCTATGGTTTTGTGATTATCTTGAGGAATGGACGGAAGACGATTTCCTTCACTTGGTTGTCAGCGATGAATTCTTCGTTTATGTCTCCAGAAAACCAAATTTTCAGAATGATCGGGTTTGGGCAACAACTCCTGATGAAGTCCCAGACGACCAGAAGTATCGAGAAATAGTAAAAAATCCAGCATGTGTGGGTGTTTTCATTATGTTCTCTATTCGGAAGCTCATCTGGGTTATCAAACCAAGAGGAACCAGTTGGGATGGGCCTTATTTTCGAAATGTAATTTTAGCCCAACATGTAATTCCGTTTTTGAAAGACCCCGAGTGTGTTTTGGATGTTGAACAGGCAACCTTTCTTCACGACAAAGCCCCCTGTATGAAAGCACTTGCGACTCAACAACTGCTTAAGGACAATAACATTGATTTTTTCGGAAATAATGAATGGCCTGGCAATTCTCCCGATCTTAATGTCTGTGAACATGTCGGATCCATCATGAAGGATCGGGTGGAGTCCTTAATGCTGGAACAACCCATTCAGAATCTGTATTCAACAGAAATTATGACTGCAAAGATCAACGAAGTCCTTGAAGAAATGAGTCATGACACCGATCTCTTTGAGACACTTCTGGGATCATACCCCCGTCGATTAATGGCCGTCAGAGCTGCAAATGGGGGCAACACCCGATATTAAAGCAAGTGTTTTTTATTCAAAATTAAACGCTCTTTCGCGTGGTTTTGTCTGTTTTTTCTATTCCTTTCAGTTTCTTCTGTACAGGGGGGGGCAATCATTTCCTGACACCCTATATATATATATATATATATATATATATATATAATATATATATATACAGGGTGTACATAAAGTCAGGATCTATTTTTGTGAAGCACTTGGAAATTATATGGAATTCAATCATAAAATGATAAAGTGGTAACATTTATTAAATAATTAAGAGTAGGATTCGACGTGACGCCCATCAGTATCCCTGCACAGCTCAAATCGTTCCGCAGCATTTCTAAACACATTCTGGAGCATTTGCGGGGTTATGTTATCTGCAGCAGTTCGTATACGTGTACGTAAGTTTTCAAGACTCGTAATCTTCGTCTGATAGACGTGCGATTTGATAAAGCCCCATGCAAAGAAATCTAAAGGGGTTAAATCTGGTGATCTCGCTGGCCAAGGTCTTTGGTTGCTTCCGCGTCCGATCCAGCGATTTGGAAAACGTCCATTTAGATAATCCTGAACAATTTTGGCATAGTGACAAGGAGCACCATCATGTTGATAGACAACGGTACTAACAATCCTATCCCCAATCAGCTGAGGTTCAAGGAATTGCTGCAACATGTCCAGATAAATAAGCCCCGTAACTGTAGCTTCAGCAAAGAAAAAAGGAACATAAACCTTAGATTTTGTTAAACCAATCCAGACATTAACTTTAAGGGAGTCTCTTTCCCAATTTTGGACGAAATCATTCGGTCTTTCATCTGCCCAAATTCGACAGTTATGGCGATTTACTTTTCCACACGTATGGAAAGTGGCTTCATCACTAATGAGAATGTTGTCCATTAAATTATCACTCCAGATTTGTTCTACGAGATCAGCACACACAGAACTTCGTCGAGGGAAATCTTCCTCATGTAAATCATGTAAAACCTGCATATGATAGCTTTTCTTCTGCAAATTAACTTTCAGAATTTTGTGCACAGATGACGTCGGGAGGCCGAGTCTGTGTGATGCAGCACGAACGGACGTACGTGGCTCCTCAGTGATAATTCCGCGTACTGCATTCACGGTAAGATCTGACATACACGGTCGTCCTGATCTTGCTTCATCATTTACAGATCCCGTTCGTTTAAATTTGTTCACCAATTTTCGTATTGTCTTGTCTATTGGCCCCGGCTTAAGAAATCTCCTTCTAAACTTCTCTCTGATGTCATTGTATTTCTTTCCCTCGATTCGCCAAATTACTATTGCCACACGCTCTTCTGTATTCATTCTAAGGGCTTCTGAAAAGAAAATAGAAAAAAATAATTATTTCACAAAAATAGATCCTGACTTTATGTACACCCTGTATATATATATTATATATATATATATTATATATATATATATATATATATAAAGAGAGAAAACAGGGAAGCTAGCTTCATATAATTTATGTATTTATGCATTCATCAATTTGATTTAATTAAGGATTAAGTCCATGCACCGATTATTGCTTTTGTTATGTGCTATTTGTAAAATATTATAAATAATTTTCAGCTAAACAGAGTCATTATAAATTTATTTCATGCGAAAATTCCTAAAATAATTTTGATAATGACATTTTCATTTATGTAAGATTTACATTCATTTAATATGAAGCACGAACAATACCTACCAAATTACACACCAACTAGCTACGACGGTGGAAGGTAGCAACATTATATATGGCACTTTTTCCTTTTTCCCCCGCAATTTCTTTTTTACGGGTTAGGTCAAGTGTACGCCCTTGACAGTTGGTATAGTATAGAAATAATACTTATATTCCTACACCTAAACCTTCATTTATTCTATACTGTTCCTATATATACCTATAGCGATATGCCATTCCTCATATATATATTCGTATACCGTTTCACAGCCCGCATTTGGACTTTTGTTTCACCCTGTATAAAGGTTCATCGTATTCACAATAATATCTACTTTCGAGATCTTATTGCCACTAATTATTTCCTATTTGCACTTATATTTAAATATACGTCTGTATCAAGAGACAATGAGTGCAAAAACTATATAAATGGCGTCTTCAAGTGGGTAGAAATTTTATACAGGTTTTAAAACTAAAGTCAAGAAATATATTAACGTGTTAAATTAAGAAGTTGACGTTTCTGGAAGGTTTCCAGTTTTGATGCAAGACACGAGATTCGGAAGATAATAAAGTGTTTTTAGTTACATAAACATTTTCTTCCTTTGATTTTGATATGTTTTTTTTCGTTTTTGTCTTTGATGTATTGTCGACTTTCATCTGTATATCAATAATGAAATTAATGATTTTTTTTATTGGTATTTATGTCATATGAAAGGGATATATATGTTTTGGAGATTACGTTTTTCTGTGTTGATAAAAAATCTGTATTCTATTCAAGTTTCTGAAAGAGATTTTTAATAACGAAACTAAAGATGAATGTAAACTAAATTAATCTAAAAACTCTACATAAAATGGAGATATTTTTGGACTTCATTATATAACTTTGGCCAAATTTTTCTTCATAATGTACCTTTATTAGTAAAGAAAATTCATAAAGGCCTTTCATGAACTTGGCCGAAGCCTCAGAAAATAGACCAAAATTCAAGTGTTTGATATATATTCCAAGGAGACTTTCGCATACGAGTAAAACTAATTGTAAAGTTTTATATAACTTAAGTAATTTTCTTTATATTTAACTGCTTGATAACATATTTTAACCATCACTAACAACAAAAGGGGTACAGATGATATTTATGTATGGAACTAGTGCATCTGTAGTTTTGAAATTTTACTGTCTGGGATGAGGCACAAAACGGAATTCACGACAGCACATAAACTGCACGGTAGGTTATCAACAGTGAAATTAAGAAACCATCCCATCCAGAGCTTAGATAGTAAGTGAAGGCTCTACAGCAGGGTTGTCGAACAAGGGATGCACGGAGCATTTCCAAGGGGTGTTTGAGGGGTCCCTGGGATATAGTTTTTTCCTGCTTTCCATATATTTTCAACGTTTTTCCATTCTTTTTTGGCATTGAAAAAGTTCTAGAAGGTGGGGGTGCAAGCGCTGAAATGAGTTGGTCAGTAGGTGCACGACTCAAAAAAGGTTAGACAACCTTGCTCTACAGTGAGGGGTGAAGGGGGGGGGGGGAGAACCCGATCCTTTATTACCCACTTAACATCTCTACCAATACATTTCACCTAATTACCTTCTAATTTGTCCCGTGTGAACATCAGCACTAATGAATATGTCGTATAAATAAGGAAAAATAGAAGCACTTCATTAGGAAACGGTTTATATTCTACACACGTACACGTGTATTGTGTCGATTGTGTCGATATCACAAAAAACATATTGATAGAAGAGTTCCTTTCTGCTTTTCAATCATTCTATCTCTGATTTTATCAAATGTTACAAGAGAGTGAAGAGGGAACTGCCCCGCAAGTATTCGCAAAGTTTTGGTGTATTTTTGTTAAGAGATGCAAACATAAATAAACTCTCTTCCTACATTTTATGCGTTTTATTTGCTCTCCCTTTACGTTATTCTTTTATATTTCATCTACGAGCAACGTTTTCACGGTTCGACAACTTTGTTGATACAAGAAATAATACAGGAGAATACGTAACACTAAATTAATGTAACTCGAGATATATATATATATATATATATATATATATATATAGTTGTGGAGAGATAGGGCCACCAGCTTCACCTTTGTGTGAAGCGAGACCAAAGCACGGTACTGCTTCGAGGTTACGAGGTGTATATATAATTTTATATATATATATATAACCTGAGCCAACTGCAATTGTATGTTTAATTATTTATATATACCCATGTAACCAAATAACTGTAATTGCAATTGAACTTTTTTAGGATGCTGTAATTATAATTGTAGTTGAGGAAAATGTTAATTATACTTAAAGTTTTCAAGTACATGTATTATTCAAATTCTTCGAAATTGGGGTTTCATCATATAATACGTCATATAACGTATGAAGGATTTTTTTTAGGGCGATATTAATATACGACGACTCTTTTCTTCCATCAAATTGCTTGTTGACTGAAACAGGAACCGCAAGTGGATTCGTCACTTTTCTTTCTTGAGCAGGACTACCGAGAGCTGCCACGGGTCCCTGGGGAAGGATTGGTATATGGGCTCCCCCTGTTTACTCAGTATTTTATTATGAATGTTTTTTGTGTACATAACAAGCAAACTGATTATATGTCCAAGTCACTATTCAAAACATACAGTATGAATAAACAACTCAGAATAAAATTACCATTTTATCTTTTGAATCAATTATATTAATTCTATCACCATACAATTTACAAATGCAGTATCAGTCCATGCAGGCAAGACAATTGTTTACTGCACGATTTTCATAATTAGAAGTGTACTTTCTTTGCCTTCTCTCTAGCAAAGTGGTAAATGATTATGATGAAATTTAAAGTACGGGCTAACTGGCTTTCAATTACAATGGTTCCCAGATCTGTCAGTCGGTCTTGGGCATTGGTGGACCGCAGATAATATTTTATCTGTTTCAGTTTGACTATGATAATCTCTATAAAATGTATGTTCATTAATTATATTTCCTCTCTGTTATTTAATCAATTGCTTTATTAATATTTTTAGATTTTATCCCCCCTCTTTCCGGGCCCCCTAGAGGTCCGGGCACAGGAGATTTTTCCGCGGTATCCCCACCCTCTCGGTGGGCCTGTTCGTGAGCACTTTAATGTCACGTAAAAATTCTATCTCAATTGTGCCAACAGTATTTTGATTTCGGACCACTATTGACATGAATGTTTTCTTTTTACAATAACGAGATGATGCAGAAACTACGTGCTTCAATTTCGAAACAGTCGTGCCTTCGTGCTTCAGCTGAGAAACGCTTAGTCCTTTAGTTGGAAAAGGATATTTGTAACGACTGCAGCCTTCGGCCCTCATTTCAAGTTGTGTTGGTGTGGCGAACGGGAGTTCATAAGGAGGAGGGCCGAACCGCTACAAAATGACCCATGCACTTCTTTCGCCAGAAATGAATCTCGGTGGATCACGGTGAATCACGGTAAATCTCGAGAGTCTTCAGTCAAGCGCCTGCATCCCTAAGTCAATGGCTCGACTACAGATCAGCCTGCATCATCAGGTGATACGCAGCAAGAAGTGAATTGAAACTTTGATTCGAAGTGTGTCAATGATGAGAGTAACCCGCTACAGCATAGAGTATTGGAGATTTTACGCTGGTCACTGCCGAACACTCGCTAAATTGGTACCAAATGAATTATTTGTGTGTACGGATCCCTTCAGCTGCTGTCCAGGGGAGATTCGACATCGCAAGATAACTTATCGTCCCAGAAAAAATGTTCATTCAGTGAACACTTTTGAACACCTCGGGTTTATAAAATGAAATGGTAAGTTTGCAATTACTATTCCTTGACTTTTTACAATATTTGTAAGTTATAAAGTACATTAGCATGTACTTGACACTATATATACACACACACACATATATATATATATATATAGTTACCAATGTATAGCGTAATGTTGGCACTATAATAATAATAATGATTAATTGATTGTTAATGATAATGCTGGAGTGACCGTGATCCTTTCAGATCAAATAATGTTATTAATTAGGATGATTGATAGAATGAGTTTTCTTCCTTTATTAAACAAAAATAAATGATTTATAAATGAGACAGAATATGTTGATTGTTTACAGTTGAAATAATAAAGACTTCAATATTAATAACGCGCGAGGTAATGATTAGTGTTTATATAAAGTTAGGTGAATGACACCAGGCCAAAACGGGGTCTGCACAAATGGTATTCACATGGTGGTAGCTCTCGTGTCACTGTTCTTCGGAGAGAGAGTCGAGGTTCGATGGTGGCGTGGAATGCTTGAGGTAGTCCTTGTAACGAGGTTGACGTGTGAGGCAAAATATAAGGACATGCCTTGAGTGGATCCTCGCGATGTGACGTCATCTTAGTCGTGCTTGTGTGACGTCATCTTGGTCGTGTTTTTGTTGATGGAACATCGCTAAAGTATTTGAAAGCGTCTCTGCATATATATATATATATATATATATAATGCAAACCCGCAGGGAAAAATAAAAAGTTATTCCAAGACGTTTCGTGTATTTAGCAATACACCTCGTCAAGGAATAAGTAGGCTGTAATATATATATATATATATATATATATATTATATATATATATATATATATATATATATCGTGTGGCCCCAAAAAAAACGCCTTGAGATTTGAACATCAATAACTTCAAGTATATGCAGTTCACACTTCCAAAATTTACATAAGTTTTACCTCATCTACTGATAAGCCATCATAAAAATTTCAGACCTCTACATAAAATACTTTTTCCACAGCTGAGGGAAAAATGAGGTATGGTGATAAAAACGAATATCATACACTGAAAAAAATTTATTATTCACATCTTATCAACAAATATGATCAACATGTCCGCCGTCCTGCTTACAAACTAATCTTAACATTTTCTTCCATGACATGTAACATTTTCTGATTTCTGTTAATGTTATTTTGTCCCAACATTCGAGTATTTTTTTCTTTAATTGCATTTCTGTAAACTTTTCTGTTTGGCCTTCATAAATCTTCTCTGCTAGAGTGTTCCATATGCAATAATCCATGGGATTACAATCAGGTGATTGCGGGGCTAGTCATTTTTTTCAATGAAGTTGACTACATTCTGTTGTAGATAATCTTGTGTGAACTTGCTAGTATGAGCTGTAGCACCATCTTGTTGGAGTATGAAATCGTTTTCATAATACAGACGCCGACAATCATGCAAAATATTCTCCTCTGAAAGATTTACATACGTTTCTGAATTAATTTTTTTATTTTCTGAAATGCCGGTGTGTTCATTATCTGTGTTCAGCAAAGTTTTTGAAAAAATTGTAAAAAGTAGAATGCAGCGATATTTAGAATCCTACAATTTATTACCTCCAAATCAACATGGCTTCCGTAATAATAAAACAACGGAAATGGCTATTTTAAATCTTATGGCAAATGTAAACATAGCTAAGGAGAACAAAGAAATAATGATATCAATATTTATGGATTTGAGTAAGGCGCTTGATGTAATAGACCGTAATATTCTACTTAATAAATTATATTGGTACGGCTTTAGAGGAGCAATCAGTGATTGGTTTAAAAGTTATTTGGGTGCTACTGTAGTATGGGGTCTACCTACGATTGGTTAGGTTTAATCATGATATTTTCGTTAAAACTAACGAAAATATCATGACTAAACCTAACCAATCGTCAAGGGCGATTGACAATGGGATGTAAACAAACAATTAGTAAACAAGATAAGAAGCTATAATTAAAAGGTAGACCGCCGAATCGTAGGTAGACCGCATACTACAGTAGCACCGTTATTTGTCCAATAGATATCATTTTGTATCAGTAAATAAGGTTTGCTCAACTAAAGCGCTTGTCAAACATGGTGTGCCACAGGGCTCAGTTCTGGGTCCATTGTTATTTTTATTATATATAAATGACCTTTCACGTTCATCTGATATACTGAACTTCAAAATGTTTGCAGATGATACAACTGTCCCTTTTTCTTGCAAAGATGTTAATACAGCTAAGAATATATTTCATTCAGAATTCATCAGTGTAATGAAATGGTTAACCACCAATAAACTCTTCCTAAATACCAATAAAACAAATTTCATGATTTTTACTAATAAAAGAAATGTATATCTTGATGAACTCAATGTTAATGAAATCACCATAAAGGAGTGTACTGTAACAAAATTTCTTGGTGTAATGCTAGATAAGAATTTGCAATGGAGTGATCATGTAAATTATATCGCGAAAAAAATTTCAAGGAGCGTTGCTATAATGTTTAAACTTAGAAATGTAGTCCCTAAACAAGTTTTATTGGCTCTTTATCATACTCTTGTTCTTCCTTATATAACATACTGCACCCTTGTTTGGAGAAACTCCGCTAACAACGCATTAAATGGTATCTTTGTCATCCAAAAACGAGCAATAAGGTTATTATCTGATGCTGGTTTCCTTGATCACGCTAGTGCATTATTTAAAGAGCTAAACCTACTAAAGCTCAACGATATAACCAAACTGGCACATTTTATTTTTATTTACAAGTGTAAGAACAAAATCATTAATTTGCAATGGGTAAATAGATATTTTGTAACTCATCAAGAAATCCACTCGTATCAGACCAGAAATAGATCAAAGCTTGTTATACCTCAATTTAGATTGTCTTCATCTCAAAAACTACCCGTTTTCATTGGATTGAAACTATGGAATGACTTGCATGCCGATATAAAAAATATTTTGAATGTAAATTTGTTTAAAACCAAGTTGAAATCCCGATTAATAATGGCATACTAACAAAAATCTAGGATTAATGTCCACTAATATTGTAATATTGTCCATTAATATTGTTCAATATTGTAATACATGTTTTAACTATTAATAATACTTATTTAATTACTTATTTATTTATTATTATAAATCTATAACAACTAGCTGCTTATTTTTAATAAGAACCCAGTAAAGCCTAAAGCTTATGGGGCAAATTAAATAAAATAAATAGTCAAGCTTAACAATTATTCATGTCATTGTAAATTGAAAAAATTTATTTATTTTATTATTATTAATAAAGGTTATTCTATTCTATTCTATTCTAAATTAATTTTTGTCTTTCCATTCCACGATACACCTGCTAATACCATGATTTTTTTGGAAACCGACTTGTCTGGTGATAAAGTCTCGATGGAGGAATGTCTTTCTTACGCCGACCATAAATAACATCGTTCCGGGAGTTTCGAGCAATCTCGATGGTGAAATCTTTTTCATCTGTAAAAACTGTTTTCTTAACAGCATTGAATGAAAATCTATGAAGCAATTTTCTACAACGATTTTTTCTTTTAGCTCTTACATTGCTGTCACGTCTTGAAACACGGATCCTTTTAAATGCTTTAAGTCCTACCGTTCTCTGCATTCTTTGTATGGAACTTCGACTGATACCTAAATTTCTTGCAATTTTCCTCTGAGAGCAGTGTGACCCAGGTCGATCCTCTTGAGATAGGCTCACCATTTAGACCATTGCTGTATTGTCTTGAGGGTAAACTATTTTAGATTGACAACTTCCACGCTTCCGTGCCATCGAACCGGTTGCTTTAATTTTTTAAATTATTCTATTCACAGGCGTAACATTACAATTTATTCCTGGAAATTCCCTCAAAATTCTTGCTCCTGTCCATCTTTTTTCCAAGAAACACTTTTCAATCACCGCCTTTTCATCGTTAGTTACAACCATAATTTGAAGGGTAAGTTTAAAAAATAGTATTTACGATGGGCGTAGCCTATATCATCTGACGTTTTTCAGAGACTAACAGATTATCCATAGGATAAGGAAACTACTACAAGTCTTACAATAGTTGCCAAGTACAGCTATACACATTTAGGATTTAGGATATTCGTTTTTTTCACCATACCTCATTGTTCCCTCAGCTGTGGAAAAAATATTTTATGTAGAGGTCTGA
Source organism: Bathynomus jamesi (assembly GCA_023014485.1). Classification (NCBI taxonomy): domain Eukaryota; kingdom Metazoa; phylum Arthropoda; class Malacostraca; order Isopoda; family Cirolanidae; genus Bathynomus; species Bathynomus jamesi. Next base: position 142,257 of record JAJOZX010002332.1, on the reverse strand, counting down.
AATTTTTATGATGGCTTATAAATAGATTGAGGTAAAAGTTAAGTAAATTTTGGAAGTGTGAACGGCATATTTTTGAAGTTATTGATGTTCAAATCTCAAAGATCAGCAGAAAAATCAGCAGTGCAAATGAAGTGGAGACCTTGCAGAGCGACACGAACAAAATGGTCAGAAGACAACAACATGTCATTTAACACCGAGAAATTTCAGCTCTTGAGATATGGTAGAAAAGAGGAAATTAAACAGACTGCATATTATGTTTCAGATAGACAGGCAATTCAGAGAAGCACGAAAGCGATCGATTTGGGGTTAATAATGACCGATTATGCGAAATTCGAAACACAAAATCAGATAGCAATAAATAAGGCAGAAAGGGTCGCGGGACAGGTACTAGGAACTTTCAAAAGAAGCAACAGGACAGTAATGATTCCCTTGCTGAGAACACTGATTATACCAAAACTTGAATACTGCTCAGTTTTGATGTCCCCATATAAAAAGAAAGAAATTAATAAACTAGAAGAAACGCAGAGACATTTCACAGCAAAGATTGATGGCTGCAAATAACTCAACTACTGGGAAAGACTATGTAAACTAAATCTGTACTCCCTGGAAAGAAGAAGAGAGAGGTACACTATAATACATAGAGAAAATGATCGAAAAACTGGTACCAAACCTCAAACTAAACCCAATTACCACTCAAACAACACTGGAAAATAGGAAAGGCAGGATGTGTAGTGTTCCCAAATCAAAGGCCCGAAAAAGGACCTCTTCAACACTGAAGGAAAATAGCTTGGTTGTCAGTGGGCCAAGACTTTTTAACCAGATTCCAAAGGACCTCAGAAACGTTACAGGGGTCAAAGTTGAAGTCGTCAAGAGAAGACTAGATGCCTGGCTCAGGACAGTACCAGATGAACCGGGTGTACCTGGCTATGTATGTTGGGGAGCGCAAGAAAGTAACTTGCTCCCCCACCAAGCCAGCCATAGAGGCGGGGCCACCAGCTTGACCTTCGTGTGAAGAGAAGCCAACACACTGAGCATCGAGGTTAACGAGGTGTATATATATGTGTATATACACACACACACATATATATATATATATATATATATATATATATATATATATAAAGGTTTTTTTACACGGGTATTAGTAAGGCATAACAAAAGGGAAAACTGGAAGTGTTCATTGTTGGAAGGCATAAAACAAACAATCTTCGAATGTGTAAAACAATGAAATTTTTTTTATGGTGAAAGATTAGCGTCGTCCAACGCATACAAAGTACGTCATTTTTCAACTGCGCCGAAGAATCTTGGTTTACGAGATAAGCACTCGTTATTTCTTTTGAATTTAAAAGGACTTTAATACACCATTCTCTTGGAAACAAAAAAGATGCCGAGGGGCTCCTCTAATGAGGTGCATTCATAAAGCAAAACTAAATTCTGCTTTATAATATGCTCTTTCTCTTGTTTTTTTTCTTTATTAATCACTTGGCGTTTATCAAAGATGATGTTTTCAATAATGATAAGGAAAAAGGAAACTAAATATGTCTACCTGAGAAATGAAAAATATAGTATATTCCTTTCAATCTTTCAAATATTCCGTGCGATGAATCCTTATTTCACGAAGGTCAAGCTTGTTGCCCCTCCTCGACATGGCCTGGTGAAGTGGAGAGTTGGTTTCTTGTGCTCTCCACCTCACATAACCAGGTACCCCGGCTCATCTGGAATTGTTCTGAGCCAAGCTTCTAGTCAACATATATAATACAGTATAAAGTAATTTTAATTTTTTTAAGTATATAATGTAAATTTAAGCAAAACTACCTGCTTGCTTTAATATGTAATAAGAATAACACTGAAAGAACACATTTCTGGTACAGTTCTTGAGTTAGCTGAGTGAGATAGGGATATTTAGATTTTAGACCAGTCAGGACCGATCCAAGAACTTCAGGTTCCACCACTAATATATATATAATATATATATATATATATATATATATATATAGCGGTTACTGTAGTGGCAGAGACGTTTTCAAATACTTTAGCGATATTCCATCAACGCAAACACGACCAAGATGACGTCACACAAGCACGACTAAGATGACGTCACATCGCGAGGATCCACTCAAGGCATGTTCTTATGTTTTGCCTTACACCTCAACCTCGTTACAAGGACTACCTCAAGCATTCCACGCCACCATCGAACCTCGAGTCGACTCTTCGAAGTCCAGTGACAAGCAAACCATCGCCATGTAAACACCATTTGTGCAAGCCCCATTTGGGCCTGGTGTCATTCACCTAACTTTATATAAAAACTAAACATTACCTCGCGTGTTTTTAATATCAAGCCATTATTATATTGAAATCATTATTCAAGTGTACACATTATTATTTCAACTGTAAACAATCAACATATTCTGTCTCATTCATAACTTATTTATTTTGCTTAATAAAGGAAGAAAACTCATTCTATCAATCAACCCAATTAATAACATAATTAATAACATAATTTGATCTGCAAAGATCTGGTGACCTCTGCCTAAGCATTTTATCATTAACAATGAATCATTAACAATCAATTAACCATTACTATCATCATTATAATTATAGTACCGATTTACGCCATAAATTGGAAACTCTATATATATATATATATATATAATATATATATATATATATATATATATATATATATATATATATATATATATATATGATACACACAGACCGTGCATGGAAGAAAGAACTCTTCTCTGAAAATTAAATCCACTATAGTCCGAATAAAGTAATGGTAAATGACAAATACTACAGTTTTTTCTTTTTCATGATGCTAGCCCGACGTGGGCAACAGGTCACTCGCAAAGAGGTCCCAAAAACATAGCTTCCCTCACCAGCCATCTGCAAAGCAGACAGGATCCAGCTTTGGGACAGGATCTAGGGGAAAGCAGCCCAGCCCAGCTACACTTAGAACCTCAATACAAGCAAAAGACTCGCTGCCTTCACGTCAGATTGAATTTACTTATTCGGACTATAGTGGATTTAATTTTCCTAGAAGAGTTCCTTCTTCCATGCACGCACGGTCTGTGTGTATCATAAAAAACCTCAGGGAGCCATTCTGAGTTCATTCCCATCATGAAACGGACATGTTGTGTGCCTTGAATAGTGGACGCTCAATTCTCCCAGTTGAGGTTTAAGTTTTGGTTTTTGGCTAAAAATATAATAGTTGCCCCTTTTTCTTTGATTTATTCAATCTGACGTGAAGGCAGCGAGTCTTTTGCTTGTATTGACGTTCTAAGTGTAGCTGGGCTGGGCTGCTTTACCCTAGATCCTGTCCCAAAGCTGGATCCTGTCTGCTTTGCAGATGGCTGGTGGGGGAAGCTATGTTTTTGGGACCTCTTTGCGAGTGACCCGTTGCCCACGTCGGGCTAGCATCATGAAAAAGGAAAAACTGTAGTATTTGTCATTTACCATTAATTATTCGGACTATAGTGGATTTAATTTTCCTAGAAGAGTTCCTTTTCCATGCACGGTCTGTGTGTATCATAAAAAACCTCAGGGAACCATTCTGATTTCAATCCCATATATATATACACACACACACACACATATATATATATATATATATATATATATATATATATATATATATATATATGGGATTGAAATCAGAATGGTTCCCTGAGGTTTTTCATGATACACAGAGACCGTGCATGGAAGAAGGAACTCTTCTGGGAAAATTAAATCCACTATAGTCCAAATAAGTAATGGTAAATGACAAACACTATAGGGGTCTAGATCCTGTCCTAAAGCTGGATCCTATCTACTTTGCAGATAGCTGGTTAGGGAAGCTATATTTTTGGGGCCTCTTTGCGAGTGACTCGTTGCCCACGTCGGGCAAACATCATGAAAAAGAAAAAACTATAATGTTTGTCATTTATTATTACTTATTCGGACTATAGTGGATTTAATTTTCCAGAAGAGTTCCTTCTTCCATGCACGGTCTGTATATATATATATATATATATATCATTCCCTGACGAGGTGTACTTCTGAATACACGAAAGGCCTTGGAATCACAGGATCTTCCGATTGCCGGTCAGATCCTGGGTTCGATTCCCGGGCGGTTACCTCATTTTTTCATTTGTTCGTTATTTCTCTTCCTCGTGTGCAGAACACTCCTCTATACTTACGTCGTTTCTATACATTAATATACTGCGTGGTCATTGCAGTATATATATATATATATATATATATATATATATATATATATAACATAATGACTGATCCTGCTTATCATTTGCCTCTTGTACTTTATACTTTATATTAAAAGTTAAATAATAGTCTTTATTCAGAAAGAACACATTACATGAGTTATACATTACATCCATATTGGTTTAAACAATGTTGGGATTAAAGTTTAATTCTTGTAGTTTAATTACAGTATTCTTATCTGAATATGCCGTTAGGAAGCAAGACAACTTTTCAGACAAAAGTCTTTGGGATTCATTTCTATTTTTACAAAGGAAAATGTCAAATATAAATAGAATTTATGGAAAATAAAATAAAATTGCATTTATTTAACTCTGTTATTACAAATGAAAATTGAAATAATCTTTGAAATGAGAGAAAATGATAACAGAAATAATAGAAAAGAAAAATGGTGAACAATACAAATCATGATAGAATCTTAAAGTTACAAAGATACAGATGAGCGCGGCATATAACTATGGGTAATATATTGGAAACTTTTAACATCTAATTTATATGGTTTATGATTGCACCCATTTTAAGATTGTGAATTTTGCATATACAGTATAATAGGTGATTTTCATTGTTTAGTAATGTTTACAAATTGCATATATATGCATATACACACACACAAACATTAGTAGGAGTTTATAAAGTGGTGCTTGTCCGATGTTTATGGGTATAGCGTTTCAGATATCTGTCTCTTTGTAGGAGAGAGCATTTTCTGCAATTTGCATGGAGTAATTTAGTTTATATATGAAATCATTGGGAATCTTATATTATGATTATGGTTGATCTGATAGGGGGTAATCGCGCTGTGAATGGGCGAAGTATATTTTCTATTATTAGCAATTTTGTACATCCTATTACCAACAATAAGTTTATACAGGTCATTCAATTTTAGAATATTTAAGTTTCTGAGCATTGGAGAGGTATGAGATCGTCTGTCATCATTGTCTGAGAGAGTTCGCAAACAATTTTATGGGTTACTTCTAGCGGATATAGTATATAATTCTTTGTACTACCTCATGCTGTGATTCCATATTGCAAGTGTGGATGGCTAAATGATTAATACAGTGTGAGGAGGGCATTTTTGGGAATTGTATTTTTGAGTTTAAACATTATGTAAAGAAATCTAAATATTTTTTATTTGATATGTTATGTGTGGTTTTTGAAATTTAATTTTTTCATCTAACTTGGTACCAAGCCCTTTAATTTCATTTACTTTTGCAAGAGGAGTGTTTCCAATTATTTTTAATGGTGTGTGCACGACTGCAGTTTTTTCAGTTAAAGATATATATATGATGATTTTGTTAAGGTTAGTAAAAGTTTGTTTGCACACATCCATTTATAGACATGACTTAATTGCCTATTAACTTCATTCATTAGGTAATTGATATAGTGGTGTGTTGAAGTGAGTGTTGTATCATCTGCATATTGAATACAGTCTAATGTTGTTGATCGATAAAAATCATTTACATGTACTAATTAAGAAGAGTAAGGGACTAAGGATTGATCCTTGTGGAACCCCACTTTCCAATATAGTATATTCTGATGAAATGTCATTTACTTTAATATACTGGTGACGATTAGAGAGATTTGATTTAAAACAGTGCTAGGCAACCTTTTTTGGATCATGTCAAGAATAGCGAACCCAACACCTGCAGGGTTCGCTATTCTTGACATGGTAAAATTGGGTTCGCTATTCTTGACATGGGAAGTCCTCAAGGACGTTTTCATAACTTCAGACGGTAGGTTTATGTTTCCCAATTTTAAGTAATTAGTTAAGGACGTATTAAATGCTTTTATGTTAGTCTTTTTTTATTTAACCAAACTAGCACGACTTAACCTAACCAATCGTCAATGCCATACAGTATAAAGAATCCTCTTCTCTTAATATATAAAAATAAATAAATAAAAACAAATTTATTGTTTTTTATTTATTTTTTAGGTTAATTGTACGCCCTTGACGATTGGTTAGTTAAGTCGTGATCTTGATTTGGTTAATTTTTTTGCTACCGCGACCCGCACGAAGGGCGGGTCTTAGGCTAGTTGTAACATAAGAGAAATTGTAATATTTTAATATTTATTATATAAACAAATTTATAAATGCAAATAAATAAAATAAGTATTTTTACAATAATAGGACTACGAATCTCAATAGAGATACGTTAGCTTATGTGGAAGAACCCAAACAATTCTTAAATCATTAATTCCTTATCCTTCAAAATGGATAGATCTACATTTACAGAAGTTGTGCAGCCATTACTTGGGGAAGAAACTTTACCAGTGATTAACTGGATGAAGCAAAATTCACTTATTCGACGCGAGTTAAAATGTGAATCGTGTTCTATATTGATGAATTGGACAAAGTGCAGTGCCTCTCTAGACGGTTATGTGTGGAAGTGCCAAGTGAAAGCTTGTTGTAAATACAAACGAAATTTATCAATAAGAAAAGATTCATTTTTTGCTAATTCAAAAGTTAAACTTCAGCAGTGGATACATGTCATATATTGTTGGTGCAATGAAATGAGTGAACAGGAAACTTCTCGAATTGTAAATAAGTCTCGTCAGACCATAGTGGATTTCTACAACTTTTTCAGAGAACTTTATTTATTCTTTCATTAATAAAGTGAAGATTACATATGTTTAACTTTTTCCTTTACATGATATTTATATTGGGTTTGCTATTCTTGACATGGGAACTTTTGGGTTCGCTATTCTTGACAAGGGAATTTTTGGGTTCGCTATTCTTGACATGGTAAAATTGGGTTCGCTATTCTTGACATGATCCCCTTTTTTGAAACTGGGTCAATTTGATTTATTGGTACTGTAATTTGATAATGGGTCAGTGTTCATAATTTAAATCAAAATACACTATTTTCGGGACATTTTAAAATAAAAAACGCTCTTCATGTAATAATATTTATTATTTTATATATACTATACACTACAACTATATACTTTCGCGGGTCAGCGAAATTGTTGCCGCGGGTCATAGGTTGTCGACCACTGAATTTTAAACCAATTTAACATAGTTCCCTTTATTGTATATGTTTAATTTGTCTAGTAAGATATCATGTGAGAGCGTATGAAAGGCTTTCGACAGGTCAAGGAAAACTAAGATTATATGTTTTTTGTAGTTTAGGCTTTTGTAGTCATTTTCTGATCTGTGATTTTTTTATTTATTACTGTATAACTAATCGTATTATTTATTACTTTTATGCATGTGTAGTTTTTATGGGATTTCCATCTTGCCAATAAAGATTATCATTATAATCAGACAATTTCACTATTTGTCGCCAAATGACGTTCTGTTCATAAAAAATCTATGAAGAAGCAAGAAGTGGGCATGTCACATGTAATGTATGGGGATGGATTCATCTTTATGGTGCTAGATAGCTTGCACCAATCAATGGAAGATTTAATTCCGATCAGTACATGGAAAATTTTTAAAAATTGTTCGAAGGTATGCATTTCCATGTCAGGAGAGGCTAATTTTTATGCATCGCAGATACTCCATTCATATACCTCCTAAATTGTGAGAACTTGGTTCGAGGAACAACGGGATAATGAATGCTCAGAATTTCCTCGCAAAGGTTGTGACATAAACCCAGTAGAAAATGTAATGGCCAATAGATCAGTCTCTGGAAACATTCGAAATAAAGGTTATCTGCGGCCGTCTTATACAGTATCATACGACAGAGTGCGGAAAGGACTCAGGAGACTTCAGTTTACGGTTCGTCATGTGGAATGTGTTCTTGACAGATCGCAGGGAGTAACCGTCACAGTCGATGGATGGACTTAATATTTATTTGAAGTATTATATGACATTTTCTTGCTAAATACTAAAATTTCTACACCTATTCCACCAATACTGACGGGAAACATGCCTCACTGAGTTTACTAATGTTCGGTAACTTCGTTTATAGGTTTGTTACCTAACAAATAAGAGCCAGAAAATGGCCGATTTACAGTAATATGACAGGTTAGATATTTATTTAACATATATTATGCATGCAAATTAATAAAATACTGGTTATTTTAAATATTTAAAATTAATAACTCCCCCATGATACTTCCCCATCGCTGGTCTCCCTACACTAGTTAACCTTGTGTGACTATGCATTCTACAGGGTGAATAACTTAAAAGTGTGCAATGCAAAGTTTGTTTTATTTTGCAGTAAACACCTTTAAGTTGATCATCCTTTATGAAATGATTTGTAAAATGACTTTCATGGTGGACACAAATGTTTAGGCAAGCAGATTTTTCACTTCTGAAAATTCGTCGTGTGTGTGTGTGTGTGTGTGTGTGTGTGTGTGTGTGTGTGTGTGTGTGTGTGTGTGTGTGTGTGTGTCCTACTTTTATTTCCTGCCTTTGTTTCCATATAGTGAACCGTATTTTAAACTATATATACTAATGATAATTAAGCTAAGTACATTCGATCTGAACATCTTACGGTATTCATAAACTTTAATTAATACGTGCTTACTATGTTTGTAAATAAGAATAGTTACCATATTAACAGCCAGCCAACGTCCGTGGCCAGTGTGTAACACCGTTTTTCTACAGGGTGTTCGGAAAGTCACTGTGCACTTATATAATCGAGATCGTCCACTCACGCTTGATGACCTGAAAACTGCAATAACTGCGTACATAAGGTCCATTTCAAAAGAAGAACTGACAAAGGTGTTTCAAAATAAAATAAGACGGGTCCAGGCCTGTATTGCTGTTAAAGGACATCACTTTCAACACCTTTTATAAGTTCTGATGGTCCCATCCATAACCTCTATCATATATGCAATGTTATACTATTGTATGCTATTAAATAAATATAAGTGCACAGTGACTTTCCGAACACCCTGTATAAGCCAGAGTTTTCCAAACTGTAGGCCAAGTGAGGAAATTATAGGGAGGTCGCGATTTCTCAGAAAGAAAGGAAGAAACAGTTACAGGTGGTAGGAACGCCAAGCAGGAGTCGACAGTTGACTTCCTAGTTCACTTGTTAATATTACTTATCATATAATAGGATTTTTCAGAACGTATTTTGCAGTTAGGTTTAGTACTTTGGAAAACGAGGTGTGGTTAAAGGCAATGTTCCCTCTAATTTTTTTTAGTCCGTGTGCGCAAGAAATTTTCGTTGTGCATACATTTAGATTCATGGTGAAAAATTGTGCAAACTTTTCTGAGCGCTATTATCTTCAAAATTAAATATATATAAATATTAAATACTTAATAAATATTATTTCCATAAGGTGATAGCTTGTTCATTACGGTACTATTAAATGGATATTAAAAAACTGTTTACAATATTATATATTCTTAAAAAAGAAAACGTTTTATCCATTCTAAAAATATGAATAAAATAAAAAATAGTAAAATAAAATTCAACAAAATAAAGAAAAAAATAAAAATAACATTAATTGAAAATGACTATTTTAGTTATCATTTCTCAAAACAATTTTTAGCATTTAGCAATTTAAAATAGACTATCAAGATTAATACATGATTTTATCATTCACAAAGTAGAAATAAAATAAAATAATAATAAAATTCAATAAAATAAAATATAATCAAAATAACATTAAATGAGGGTGCCTTTCATTTAAGTATGATTATGATGTCTCCCTACGATTTTTAGCATTTGCCCATTCCAAATAAACTCTATGGAGATTAATACATCCGTCATCATTCAGGTAACTTTTAATTCGCATGAGCATGTCCAAATGATTTTCTTTCAAGCGGTTTCTTAATTTGTTCTTTATAGAATTCATTAAACTGAAATTTTTTAAATTGCTTCATTTACTGTCGTGACTCATGATACGCTTGAGCCTGTGCGCATTTTATTTTGCTGTGTGCGCGGGTTTCACAACGCGTGTGCGCGCGCACACGCGCACACCTTAGAGGGAACATTGGTTAAAGGGACGTAGTACGATTTATTTAGTGAAAAAGTTTGGAAACTGCTATAAGTGAAATGAAGGCACTGAGATCGGGGGTTCGAATTCCGGTGATGGTGGTAAAAATAATAATACAGCAATTAGAGGAATCGGCTGCAGTAGTTGTCCTAAACCAGGGGTCACCAACCGGGGCGGTAGCGCCCACTAGTGGGCTCACATTAAATGTAATTAAACAGTTTATTCATTATTTATTTTATCGATTATGTTGATTTATTCTTTTTGATCTAAGGTGGGCGATAAGCATTTTTTAATTTTCAAAAAATCGCAAAAGTGGGCGGTGAACAAAAAAAAGGTTGATGACCCCTGTCCTAAACGCTGTACCTCTTTTGGGCTCTCCTAAATGATTATTATATTCACATCCACGATAAAATGTTTCAGAAATCTTGACTGAGTCTGTACGATTGGAATTTTATACATTTTTTTGAAATGTCCAAGGAAGGAATATTAAAAACTTGAACATTTTTGAAAACTTTTTTATTGCTATTTTTCTTTTGTATTTTTTTTTTATTTTAATTATTATTTGAAGTATGTCGGCCATGCATGCACTATTTTAATTTTTCGTATATGTACATAAAATGCATATTTTAATTTATTCCGAATTCATAAAGTACGTATTTGGAAATTTAAAATCTTACAAATGTTTTGGAGCCGTATTTCATGTATTTCGTTTGCACGCTCTTGCCTTAACTAGTGAGTATTAATTAAAGAAACACTCATAAAACTAACGGTTTTAAGCTCATTTCTATTCACATTTTGTCAGGGCGTCGCTACTTCGTGAAATAAATTTTTTTTTTCCATTTTATTCACGATATTTTTTAAAAAAGACTGATCCCACTGATCCCACAAAAACTTTCTGATAACACACGATCTAATTGATGTTGTCCCCTTCAAAGTAGTGTCCTTGTGCAGCTAGACTTCGCTCCCAACGGTGTTTCAACTTTAGAAAGCATTCGTGGTAGGCCGTATTCCTGACTGCCTTCGGTTCGTTTATTGCATTTTGAATAATTTCTTCCACTCTTTAAAATCTTTGATTTTTCAATGCAAATTTAAGTTTGGGGAAAGATCTGGAGAATACGGGTGCTGGGGAACGACTACGACGTTGTGCTTCGCCAGGTACTGCTGAATTGACAACGCTGTGTGTGTGGGGGGGGGCGCATTGTCATGGTGCAACATCCACGTTCCTGCGTTCCAACTTTCAGGCCGTTTTCTCCTTACTCTCTCGCACGCGCTTCAGTATTTCCAAATAAAACTGTTGGTTAGCTGTTTGAACTCTAGGGACGAATTCGTAATGAACGAGTCCGTAACAATTTGATCGGACTTGCCGTGCATTTTTTGGTCTCGCGGACGTCGTGCACTTCCACTGCGATGACTGCTGTTTTGTTTCAACGACATACCCGTACACCCACGTCTCTTCACTCGTAACAATGTTTCTAAGAAAATTTTCATCAAGATTGGCACGTTGAAGGAGGTCTTGAGACACAACAACACGTTGCTCTTTCTGCTCGGCAGTCAAGAGTCGTGGTACAAATTTGGCTGACACACGACGCATCCCCAAATTCTCTAGAGTATCGTGTGGCATGATCCAAGAGAAATGTCCATTTCGTCTGCGACTTCCCTGACTGTCAGTCTACGGTTCCCTCGAATCATTTTACGAACACAAGCAACAGTATCATCAGTTCTTGAAGTGAAAGGTATCCCACCCTTGCATCGTCGTCTGTCGATGTTCGGCATTCCTTAAAGCGCTTGTGCCACTCAAAGGTGGTTGTCCGACTTAAGGCGTCATTGCCAAATGCTGTGTTCAGCATGGCATGGGTTTCAGAAGCAATCTTGCCCAGCTTAACGCAAAATTTTGTGCACATACGTTGTTCTTCAACAGTAGCCATTATTCAAATGCACAAAATGCGACAAAACACACAAAATGACTTCACAAAACAGTAAATATCGAGAGAACAAAATACGATATCAACAAGCGGTAACCATCTTTGGACACAGACTGAATCATACCACAACATGCATCACATGACGCACATGCGCATCATGTGATGCGCGCGCAGCATAATCACTTCGGGAATTTTTTTAACACACCTTGTAGTTCTGTTACGAAACATTGGTAAGGTTTTTACCTTTAATAAAGGTCTTCTTTATTTTTGGACATTAGTTTTTGGAAATTTTATGTGTTTGTATGTGTGTCAGAGTTGGAAACGGATCACCAACCTTGACCCGTGACCCGTCTAGCACCTGACCCGCGACGCAATGACCCGGCAAACCTGCTGACCTGAACAATACACTGAACAAAACGTTTTTCAAAATACATCAGAAAGTAAATTTTGTTTTAAAATACAAAATCTTTAATTTAATACTCAAATACAAGCTAACTCACACATGAACTTCCATTTCATGAAACAATGATTATTTCAGTGAATAGTAATTTAGAAATTCTTGTAATACTTCAAAGTGATGAACAGTGATTCTACTGCTTTCGGTAATATATATATTTTGTATACGCGATGTGGACGTATGATATTACTTTCGTCTTCTTCACTGTTTATTTGCTTGATGTACAGTTTTTTTATGATCTTTTAGATTTTTATTTTCTATATTTTCTCATTTTCTATCAGTGCACTTTTTTTATATTGTAAGCAAGTATGGCAGTTCTTAAATGCTGTCCATCCTTCTAGAAAAGTGTCGTCTTTCTTGGCTGTGAGTTTGAATATTTCCCAGAAGAGGGCTTGCCCTTTTGAATTTTCAACTAACCGGTACAAATTTGCTTGTATCTTGTTTTTAATGTCCATGTTCTTTGTGCTCTTGGCTGGCCGTTCTCAGTATCAGTCAATAGGCACCTTATCTAAGCTGAATAAAGTTGTGTACGCGGGATGCCTCACATACGTACGATAACACAGGAGTACAATCGATAAGCTAAATGAACAGTGTGAACACTGCTCGTCTGGTACACATCAGTGTTGCCAGCTACTGCTTTTATGGTGTAATCTTTATTGCATAACTGCATCTTAGCTTTTAGTGTAAGGCTATACCGGTAAGCTATGACAAACTGATATGTAACTATAACTACAAGCTGTCCACACGCAAAAACATACGAATTTTTAAATTAGACTGGAAATTTGTGCCCTATCTGATCACCACAGCATTGACCCGCCCTGACCCGCTCTTGGGTTAGGAAGGTCAACCTCATGACCCATGACCCACCTCGATCTGTCTTGAAGTCACTTCCAAATGACCCGCAGACCGTGACTCGCTGACCTGTTTCCAACTCTGGTGTGTGTGTGTGTGTGTGTGTGTGGGGAGGGGAAAAGTGTCACCGAAAGAGGATACGATACAAAAACGCGTCTCAAAAGAAGAGACGTTTAAAAATCTGACTATTTTGCGACGTGAGAACTACGAAATTATGCTATATTAAAAATGTTACAATTTTCCTAAGAATTTGCTAACAATCCTACACTGTGTCCTAGAGTAGCTTTTCTTAAAGTGAACATGTGTTATTTGAGGTTTTCTTCCGTTTCTCACCTCTGAGAACTCCCATTGCTTTGGAACCAGACCCGGGCACTGCCTCTTACTACATTTATTAGCAAAATGAAGCATTACTACTTCTATTCTTTCCAAACTATCTCTCACTTTAAGGAGCTTCCATTAAATTGAAGTAAAAAAAAAGGAGAAAGCAAAAGAAAGTTAATGAAAGGTTGAGAAATTGTATGCTTGTCATATATTTTGTCACTCTTTTATATGTCTTAATTTTTAAAGTGGTTTGTTTCAAATATGGACCTATTTTTTAATAGAAATCATTTTTGAATAATTTTCGAAAAAAAAAATAAGCATGGTTAAGAGCGGACGTCAGATTTATAGGTCCCTTGCGGAGTGATCAATGACTCCATAATTTAGAACCAGGAAGCATTATATTTATTAATTTTTACACATTTACCTTTAGAACTTCAGATTTCAAAGAACATTTATATGACGGATTTTATATCCATTTTTCTTTTATTAATAGCCACCTTTTTGAGCCTATAAATATTTTAATAATCGAGTTACAGAGAGCAACAGCGAAGCAATCTACGGCGTTTGTAAATGTAAATTCATCCGTCTTTTAAAACTTTCAAACAAAGAACTATCTCTTTTACCAGTAATCATTTGTATAAGCAGCTAGATTCATCAGAAATAGGCTCACCACTCAGACGTAGACAGGAAGCTGTATTTCTATCAATTCCGTCAGCCACAGCCGCCATCTTAAAATACAATCAAGCTTATCAATATTTAATCAGTCCACGCTCGCATTCTAATATGTAAATAATTTGTAAATAATTAGTAAAGAATTTAAACTGAAAATTTTAAGCCAGTAAGATCTTAATATTTACTTTAACCCTTCAAATACGGGAAGCGTACATTAACGTATACATTTAATCCTCCCCCGTAGCGGAATAATTCCTACCCAACTGAATCTGTAAGTAATTAAAAAAATTACAATCATATACATTTAATTTTCGTAATACAATTAATACATGCATGAGAGTAACATCGTGGCTAATGTCGTTACACCGTTTACCGTCGGTCAGTAAAATTAAGCGACAGTGGGTCTGGTTTGTAGCTGGATGGGGGACCGTCCTTTGTGTTCAGATTATGTAGCGACCCGTGATTCGGGTCCCACGTGAAGCTGTAGGTCTCCTCCGTCATGTGACCTTAGGTTTTGGGAAGGAGGTTAAATAACCCCACCAAACAACAATACAATAACTTTGGTTTTCTTCCGCCCGAATTGTTCATTCTGACGAAGGTAAAGCTTGTCACTCCATCTTAGACCTAGAGTTTAACGTGAAATCCGAACCAGGAACACCAGCAGCTACCCAGGGTACCCACTTATTTACCAACCAATTTCTTTATTGTGTGGAAGGACGAACAGCTGGGTTTTGTTGCGCGCCGCCTGCCGTTACCGGGTCTCGACCCGAGGCCGATGGATTCGTAGTCAGCAAGCTCACCACTACACCACCGAGGCGTATTAATGCGTGATAGCATAACCATCATATATATCATGTAAATTTCTTTGGCGCATTTTACATCAGAACATAATGGAAAAGATTTTAAGTATTTGTCGTTATACTGTATATCCATCGTAAAAAAAATGAAAGAAATCTAGACACAAAATTGTCATCACAAAATTAATGGCTTTCATGTTAAGTCACCTTAAAAATTTGTAGAAATTTTTGAGGCAGTTGTTATTGGAATTATTTTAGCGTTTTAACGAAACACTACTTTTAATTCCTTCAAACCAAACATAATTTCGGCTCTCTGCTTACCTTGGCCAACATTGTTTTTCACATCCCAAAATTCAGTGGTAAAGGGTTGCTCCCAAATTTTAAAACCGTCATTTAATATTTATAAGTAGTACGTGGAAGATACGTTCCTTCGTTTGAGAACGACAATAGTAATAATCAGACTTACAAATTTCTGAAGTATATTAACGATAAACATTCTATATAAAATTCACTAATGAAAGAAACGGTCCTTTACTACCATTTCTACACAGTTCATGCATTATCCGCAACAACAATAAATCCTTTATTTATATATATATATGCAGTAAAATCACAGAATAACACGTGATCTTATTAATAAGCAAACAACCACAGGGAAAAAGGAAAAAGAAACACGAAATCCGAGCGCTTTCGTGATATATTCATATCTTCAGGGACAAGAAAGAAGTCCCTGAAGATGTGAATATATTACGAAAGCGCTCGGACTTCGTGTTTCTTTTTCCTTTTTCCCTGTGGTTGTTTGCTTATATATATATATATATATATATATATATTACAGGTTATCTCTGTAACTAGGGATTTCATGAAATCCCTAAAATGTCCAGGGATTTCATGTAAGGTTAAGTCGTGACATTTTCGTTCGTTTTAATAACAATATCACGACTTGACCTAACCAATCAAGGGCGTACAGTTGACCTAACCGGGCATCCATTTAACCCTGTATTCAATAATTTTCCCGTAGGTTTAACGAAAATATCACGACTTAACCTTACATGAAATCCTTCAACATTTTAGGGATTTCATGAAATCCCTAGTTACATAGATTCCTTGTAACATACGGGGTGTCAGGAAATGATTGCCCCCCTGTAGAGCAAAAACTAGAAGAGATAGATAAAAACCGGCGAGACCACTTGAAAGAGCGTTAAAATCTGAATAAAAACCATTATATTCTATTCCTGTGATTTTAATTCTTACCATTTTTTTCCACACAGAAACCATGGCATCATCTATTTTGAACGATTCGGAGAAAAAGCGAGTTCTTGACCGCATTCGAGCTGTCACATTTCGTGAAGCAAAGGAAGCTGGTGCAACTTTCATAACTCGACACTGGGTGGCTGAGAGATTAAAAAGATCAGAAGACTTTGTCAAAAGGAATTGGAATAAGAATCCTGAAGATTGTGAAACAGAATTTCGAGGAGGAAGACCGGAGAAATTATCTCAAGAATCGAAAGACATTGTGCTTGCTGCATCACGGCGCCGAAAGAAGAGCTGCTCTGAGGTAGCGAAAGAGATACTTATCCGTCGTGGTAAGATAGTCAATCGGCAACTTGTGCATCAATTTCGAGTTCGCCAAGGCTTGAGTGCTTGGCATGAAATAGCTAAGCCACGGAAGAGTGATCTTAATATTGAAGATCGGCTATGGTTTTGTGATTATCTTGAGGAATGGACGGAAGACGATTTCCTTCACTTGGTTGTCAGCGATGAATTCTTCGTTTATGTCTCCAGAAAACCAAATTTTCAGAATGATCGGATTTGGGCAACAACTCCTGATGAAGTCCCAGACGACCAGAAGTATCGAGAAATAGTAAAAAATCCAGCATGTGTGGGTGTTTTCATTATGTTCTCTATTCGGAAGCTCATCTGGGTTATCAAACCAAGAGGAACCAGTTGGGATGGGCCTTATTTTCGAAATGTAATTTTAGCCCAACCTGTAATTCCGTTTTGAAAGACCCAGAGTGTGTTTTGGATGTTGAACAGGCAACCTTTCTTCACGACAAAGCCCCTGTATGAAAGCACTTGCGACTCAACAACTGCTTAAGGACAATAACATTGATTTTTTCGGAAATAATGAATGGCCTGGCAATTCTCCCGATCTTAATGTCTGTGAACATGTCGGATCCATCATGAAGGATCGGGTGGAGTCCTTAATGCTGGAACAACCCATTCAGAATCGGTATTCAACAGAAATTATGACTGCAAAGATCAACGAAGTCCTTGAAGAAATGAGTCAAGATACCGATCTCTTTGAGACACTTCTGGGATCATACCCCCGTCGATTAATGGCCGTCAGAGCTGCAAATGGGGGCAACACCCGATATTGAAACAAGTGTTTTTTATTCAAAATTAAACGCTGTTTCGCGTGGTTTTGTCTGTTTTTTTTCTATTCCTTTCAGTTTCTTCTGTACAGGGGGGGCAATCATTTCCTGACACCCTTTACATGCCTCAGCAGAAACCCTATATGCAATTACTTCGCGTTAAAGTACTCATTTTTTCGGATGAGTGTCCTATATTTACAGTTAGGATTATAAAAACTTATACCTTGAACAAAGAAAATATGTCCTGGTACTTGTAGGCTATCCCCCCAACCACCTCCAATTTTGACAGAATATTTTCGTTAAAACTAACGAAAATATCACGACTTAACCTAACCAATTATCAAGGGCGTACAGTTGATCTATTATTAATTATAACATTGTTTGTTTCTGGAATAGTATTTACTATTTACTAATAGATCAACTGTACGCCCTTGATAATTGGTTAGGTTAAGTCGTGATATTTTCGTTAGTTTTAACGAAAATATTCTGTCAAAATTGGGGGGGGGGGGGGGGGGGGGGGAGATAACCTAGAAGTACCTATGTCCTTCCTTCACTCGCTTCACATCATAGTGTGATATCTTAATTGAAAAGTTTTTTACAATAATGGCGATACGAATTATGTTTTTGCAAGACACTTTCATGATACCTCATTTACTCATACCAATTCCAGTTTAAGTCTCCTTCCGCCGAACCTAATATATTTCGCTACTTTTCCTTGATCGTTGTAACCGCAAGTTGAAGTCTGAACTAGCCAGATTATTAGCTTCATTATTCCGCAAATTATGATAATTTGCAACGTATTTTTAAAAAGCAGCTCAATATATCCTTTCTCCTATTCACAACGAAAAGCTTCCAACTCTATGATCTGTGCTCGTTCGTCTATTCATTTACGCGTATTGAATGCAGTGCAAAGTCTAACAACACCACTCAACGCCAGCACAAATGTGAGGTAAAAGAGCAAATTGGAATATCATTCAGGACCAACTGAATCGACGGCCATTAATTAAGAAAACCAATAAATCTGCAGTACGCGACTGCCGCAACGGAAAAATGATACACCCACTTGAAATAATTACTAAACCTATCAACTAGCTAAATCATCGGCGCATACGGGACTCCGTCAATATCAACATACTCGCAAATCAGGAAAAAAAAATAATGAAACGGATTTTCATATTTATGAGTTAAGTTTTAGCATATACGAGGGTCGGGTACGAAAGTAATGCCTCTTATTTTACAGTATTTCTCACTAAATATAATTCCGATTCGAATGAAAATTACAGGGAATAGGTATACATACGGGGAAAATATAAAGTAAATATAGTAAATAAATATCGGGTGTCTCACTACAGTTTTCCATTTATAAGTGTAGTGCGACTTTTTGAACACTGTGTAAATACCTTTTAACCTTTCAAATGTTCCGTGCGGTGATTCCTCATTTCACGAAGGTATATAACTATATATATATATATATATATATATATATATATATATATATATATATATATATATATATATATATGTTAAACACAGACCGTGCATGGAACAAGGAACTCTTCTGGGAAAATTAAATCCACTATAGTCCGGATAAGTAATGGTAAATGACAAATACCATAGTTTTTTCTTTTCATGATTTTAGCCCGACGTGGGCAACGGGTCTCTTTGCGAGAGACCCGTTGCCCACGTCGGGCTAAAATCATGAAAAAGAAAAAAAACTATGGTATTTGTCATTTACCATTACTTATCCGGACTATAGTGGATTTAATTTTCCCAGAAGAGTTCCTTGTTCCATGCACGGTCTGTGTTTAACATATAATGTTCTCAGGGAACCATTCTGAGTTTGTGTATATATATATATATATATATATATATATATATATATATATAAAGTAAATATAAACTGAAAAATAAGAGGCATTACTTTCGTACCGACCCTCGTACTAATAAATGGGTGAATAAATTTTGTATGAGAATATTTTATTCTTTTTATTTTGTAAATAATATGTAGGTATTATGAAATTACTCTTTTCAAAACTTACTTTTTATTACAAAAAGGTCTTATTATAAGTTAAGAATAGGAGAAGGAGTATCTTGAAACATTTGGCGAATAAAATGAAATGCGAATAAAGTTTTTCATCGGAACAGTATTATAATGCAAGGAATAAATATAAAACAGATTAAAAAGTAAGTATAAAAACTTGTAGGATATTTATTTAATTATTCAAATTCAAAGTTATCACCATTAGTGAAGAGGATAATTAATCAAAATTAATCAATTTCATCACTGAAAACCATGATGATCTAGTTTATAAAGAAATAAAAGTTATAGTCCTTTTAAACAAAAGATTCATAATATACAGGGTGATTCAAAAAGTGTTAACACTTATATGGGAAAGAATTACCGATGTCATCCAATCAGTACCACCAGAAATGTGCCTTAGGGCTCCGGAAGCAACGTTTGACCGGTTTCATACATGCAGAGATATCCGTGGACAGCAAGCAGAGACTGTGAAGCATTGTTCGCATCACAAAAATTTTTGTATAAATAAAATGGAAATAAAAAGTAAAACTCCATATAAGTGTTAACGTTTTTGAATCACCCTGTATAAAGAACTAACTTTGACTGCACTTTGCCAAGTTTTTGAAAATTTTCTACATTCTTTTGTATTCTTCTTCTCTGTATTGTCTTCAACTACTTATTTTGCATGTAAAACTTTTTAAATATGGTGATAAGGTCGTAGACTTTTGATTACACTTTCATTTTACTTCTTTTTATGTAGTAAAGTAAATCGGTGTTCTTGGACTTTTTATATTGCTATATGAAGGTAATAGAGTTTAATATGGAGATCTCATCTATGATGAATGTTTGTTCCTCAGAGGTGAATGGCTACATACTTTAATCCCCATACATTTGCTTCTTGGTTATTATAAGTTAATAACATAAGTTAATAACAAGTTTTTATCATAAGTTAATAACAAACGAGAAGGGCCAGAAATTGGCACAGTGCTCATGCCAACTAATTCGATCCATTGTTTTAACTCCCGTATTATTATTACCAACATCATCGGAGTTCGAACCTCCAACCTTAGTGCCTTCACTTCGCTATAGGGAAACGGTGTTACACTGAGCTACGAACGCTGACCTTCTCATAAGTTACTGTTATTTCTCGTATTTCAGGCGTTTCCTTCACATAGTTTTGACGCCACATTTCTGTTGAATCTCCCACATCATTTTGTTGAAACTATCTTGTAATGTAATTTTTTTTATGCAGGAAGGAGGGGCCAAGGGCGAATGCTCTCAAAAGCGTCCCCGCTCCCCCACTAAAGGTTAGATATTCGCAAAAATTAATTTCTCTTATTATTCCAGAATTAAGACTCGATGTTAGTGATCATTTCCTTTAATATGACATAAATAATAATGTACGGTTTTAAGACATCTTATTTTTGTGCATGTGAGTGAAGCTGACATTTCTTAAAAGGAGGAACGTGTACTCTTTCTTCTGTTATAACAAATATATTTCTCCAAATGTCGAAAGATAATTTGACATAAAAATTAGAGAAAGAAATATCAAGGCAATCGACATGCAAAAATTTGTTATGATTTTCAAATCAATTTTGTATATAGTTCATTAAATCTTGGCACGTTGATGAACCTAGGAAGCATAATCACAAGAGAGGTGAATTATTTTTACCAGCATCATCATCGGGAGTCGAACCTCCGATCTCAGTGTCTTCACCTCGCTTGTGATTATGCTTCCTAGGTTCATCAACGTGCCACGATTTAATGAACTATATACAAAATTGATTTGAAAATCATAACAAATTTTTGCATGTCGATTGCCTCGATATTTCTTTCTCTATTTTGTATGTCGAATTATCTTTCGACATTTGGAGAAATATATTTGTTATAACAGAAGAAAGAGTACACGTTCCTCCTTTTAAGAAATGTCAGCTTCACTCACATGCACAAAAATAAGATGTCTTAAAACCGTACATTATTATTTATGTCATATTAAAGGAAATGATCACTAACATCGAATCTTAATTCTGGAATAATAAGAGAAATTAATTTTTGCGAATATCTAACCTTTAGTGGGGGAGCGGGGACGCGTTTGAGAGCATTCGCCCTTGGCCCCTCCTTCCTGCATAAAAAAATTACATTACAAGATAGTTTCAACGAAATGATGTGGGAGATTCAACAGAAATGTGGCGTCAAAACTATGTGAAGGAAACGCCAGAAATACGAGAAATAACAGTAACTTATGAGAAGGTCAGCGTTCGTAGCTCAGTGTAACACCGTTTCCCTATAGCGAAGTGAAGGCATTGAGGTTGGAGGTTATGATTTTCAAATCAATTTTGTATATAGTTCATTAAATGTTGGCACGTTGATGAACCTAGGAAGCATAATCACAAGCGAGGTGAAGACACTGGGATCGGAGGTTCGACTCCCGATGATGATGCTGGTAGAAATAATTCAGGAATGAGTGCAATGTGTCGCATTAGTTTGGACTGAGCGCTGTGCTAGTTTCTCGCTCTCCTGACTGAGTATTATATATACAGGGTGGCGCAAAAGTAGCGCATCATAGGAATTTTCAGTGTTAAGTATAATATATTATTTTCTCTTTCAGATAGGGGATGACTGCGAAATTAACAATAAACGAGAGGGTGGGCTTGGTTTTAATGTATGGAATACCAGGTACAAGAAATCGATGAATTGGTACAGAAGTAGTTTAAACATACTTGAAGTTCTAATAAGTGAGGATGTCAATGTCACCTGGAGCTCGTATAGGGATCAATTTAGAATATTACAGAACACTTTTGTACCCACTAAAATAGTTTCCTTGTTATCAAAGTCGCCGAGATGGTTTAACAACGAAATTAACAATGCTATTACGGAAAGAAATATAGCCTACAAACTACTTAAGTCACATTTGAACCAGACTAATTCAGAAAACTATATAAACCTACGTCAGCGGGTTAAGTCCTTAATTAGATCAGCCAAGCGTGATGAAGAAGCTAGCGTTGCCTCACTCTGTAAAGTTAACAGTAAAGAATTTTTTACCCATGCTAATAGGAGAAAGCCAATTAAAAATTCTGTTGGTCCCCTAAAAGATAGAAATGGCGTACTGAAATTAGAGTGATAAAGATATAGCTAATATATTACACGAATTCTTCGTTAGTATTCACGGAGGAAGACTCAATTGAAGTGCCAAGGCCTCGGATTACATATGACGGTGACCATCCCGTAGATACCATAAGTTTTACGAGAAATGAGGTACAGCAATTAAGTGAGAAGATGAAAAAATACAAATCACCTGGTCCCGATTTATTTCTTCCAAGGATATTACAAAAGGTTAGTCACAATGTTGTTGACGACTTAGTAACCCTATTCAAACAATCAAAAGAGTTAGGGAAAGTTCCAACCGACTGGAAGTTAGCAAATGTAACACCAATCTTTAAAAAGGGTGATAGGAAAAATCCTTGTAATTACCGCCCGATCAGTTTAACATCAATTATCGGCAAACTGTTGGAATCCATCATTACAGAACGTATTGTGTATCACCTTGAATCTAACAATCTAATTTTGGTGCTCTTCCAATACGTGCTCTACCGTAAAATTTACATTCCAATATGTGCTAACTAACGAAAATATCACGACCTAACCTAACCAATCGTCAAGGGCGTACAATTGACCTAACGATTGGTTAGGTTAGGTTGTGATATTTTCGTTAGTTAGCACATATTGGAATGTACATTTTACGGTAGAGCACGTATTGGAAGAGCACCCTAATTTTTTATTCTGAACATGGATTTAGGCGACATAGATCGTGTCTGATAAACCTGTTAGAGTTTTTCCATAATATGCATACACTATACGATGCAAGTAGGGCAATAGATATAATGTATCTCGACTTTCAAAAAGCCTTCGACAAAGTCCCTCACGCGAGATTGATGGCTAAAGTCAGAGGACTAGGAATCACCGGTCTCGTTTCCAACTGGGTTGAGGATTGGTTAAAAGATAGAAAGCAGGGAGTGGTAATAAATGGAGTGGCTTCTGAGTGGGCGCCTATCACGAGTGGTGTCCCACAAGGTTCCGTTCTGGGTCCTTTACTTTTTATCATCTATATTAACAATATAGACGTCGGGCTGCTGAGTACAATCTCAAAATTTGCAGACGATACGAAATTAGGAAGTAGTGTGGGTACTGAGGAGGGCGTAAGAACGCTTCAGAATGATCTTGACAGGTTGGGCGAATGGTCTGCTACTTGTTAGATGTCATTCAACTTGGACAAATGTAAGGTAATGCGCATAGGTTGTAAAAACCTGAAGACCGATTACTCTCTCTTGGGTCTTGACTGAGACCGATCTAGAGAAAGACTTAGGAGTCTATATCAGCAATGATCTGAAACCGTAGAAGCACTGTGCAGAAGTCGAAAAGAGGGCCTTAAAAATATTAGGTTATATTAAAAGAGAGTTGAGTTTAGGAAAAAGGAGACAAATATCTTTATAATTCACTAGTCAGAGCTCAACTGGAATACTATGCGCAGTTTTGGTCTCCATCCCTTAGGAAGGATATAGAAAGGTTAGAAAGGGTACAAGCAAGGGCTACAAAATTGATCCCTTCAATGAGAATGCAAAACTACCAACGGAGATTGGCGCGCCTAAATCTGCTTACTTAAAGACGAGGAGGTTGCGCGGTCAGCTTACTCAAGTCTTGTAACTCTCTCTCTCTCTCGGGAGTGTGGAGTGCATTCCGGGAAGAGTTTATGGTGCTGCAGTCTGCTGCCATACCCTCAAAACCGGTCACCCATGCTCAAACGCAGCCTAAGTGGTTCAGTCGTGACATCACTTCGGCTATCCGAAATAGGAAAGTAGCGTATAGGAGGGCGAAGGCCAATCGTTCCCATGAGAACACTGAAGCGTATATCCGCCTGTGTCGGGAAGTGAAGGCGAAGGTTAGGCTAGCGAAACGTAACGAAGAACTACGGGTGGCAAGCCTCTGCAAGGGGAACCCTAAGGAGTTCTTCAGTTATGTTAATAGTAGAAAGCCCACTAGATCCGCGGCGTTCTGCGGACCTCCGACACGGACATCGCTAATGTGCTTCATGAGTACTTTGCGGGAGTGTTCACCAGGGAGGACACCCGCGTGATCCCGGAGCCAGGCGTCAGGCACGAAGGTGCTGGCCTGGATAGTGTTCGATGTACCGCGACAGTCGTTGCCGATAGAATAGACAAACTGAGCGCGTTTAAGGCTCCTGGGCCAGACCAGTTTCTCTCCAGAGTGTTGCGGGAGGTGCGCGATCAGGTGGCTCCCCACCTGGCTACAGTCTTCAACAAATCGTTGGAGACGGGCCAGGTGCCTGGTGACTGGAGGGAAGCCAACGTGACCCCTATCTTTAAGAAGGGGGATCACGAAAGTTCAGGGAACTATCGTCCCATTAGTCTCACTTCAGTTGTAGGTAAATTATTAGAGGGGATAATAGCGGATTGGATCGTTGACCATTTGGATTCCTACAAGCTGCTTGGGGACTCCCAACATGGGTTCAGACGGCATTGGTCGTGTCTCACCAACTTGCTCGAGTTTTTCCACGTCATGTTGAGTGAGTATGATAAGAGTAGGGCGATTGATATACTTTATTTCGACTTTCAGAAAGCCTTTGATAAGGTACCTCACCGCCGCCAGCTAATTAATGGCCAAAGTGCGCGCGCTGGGTATTGGTGGGGAAGTAGGTAGGTGGATTGAAAACTGGCTGAAGAATAGGCGGCATAGGGTTGTAATTAAAGGGGCTAGTTCGGGTTAGGCCTCGGTCACTAGCGGGGTTCCTCAGGGTTCCGTTTTGGGGCCACTGTTGTTTATCATTTACATAAATGATATCGACGGTGGCATCGTCAGTAGGATCGCCAAATTCGCTGATGACACCAAGCTTGGGGCCAATGTTGGGACGCCCGAGGCGATAGAGCAACTGCGTGCGGACTTAGGTAGGATAGGAGAGTGGTCCAAAAAATGGCAAATGCCGTTTAACTTGGGTAAGTGCAAGGTGATGCACATTGGCTACGCCAATCCCAAGTCGGACTACTAAATGTTGGGGAGTAATATCGAGGCGACTGATTTGGAAAAGGACTTGGGTGTGCTAATTAGCAGCGACCTTAAGTTTACAAAACAGTGCGTAGAGGTGGAAAAGAAAGCCCAGAAGCTGTTGGGTTATATCAGGAGGCAATTTCAGTTTCGGAACAAGGAGATTGTGCTCTCTCTGTACAATTCTCTGGTTCGGCCGCACCTGGAGTATGCTGTGCAGTTCTGGTCGCCCACCCTCAGGAAAGATATTGAGATGCTGGAGCGAGTGCAGGCGAGTGCCACGAAATTAATCCCTTCCGTTAGGCATATGGGCTACAGTCGACGCTTACGCGCTCTGGACTTGTTTTCCCTGGAAACTCGGAGGCTGCGCGTTCAACTCATCGAGGTTTTCAAGTTCTTACGCGGGTTCAACGATGTCGATTTTAGAAGCATGTTTAGTTTAAATGATAACCCAACTCGCAACAATGGTTGGAAGTTGGATTTGAAACGGTTTAGGACTAGTGTGTGTGGGAATTAATTTACGTATAGGATCTGTGACACGTGGAACAGGTTACCTTCAGAAGTTGTGAAGAGTTCCTCTGTGGATCACTTCAAGAAAAGGTTAGACCAAATCTTGCACACTATTTGAGGGTGTGGAAAATTTTTCGTGGCACCCGTTGCCATTGGTACCTCCTCGGTATAGGCCGCAAAGCCTTTTGAGGTACTTCTTTTCCTTGTAACTCCTTGTAACGAGAGAGAGAGAGCACGTTTTCTCACTTAATGCCAATCCGACAAGAAATAATGGGTTTAAACTGGAACTAAAGATATTTAGGACCTCTGTCTGCGGCAATATCTTTTCCTACATAATAGCTAATATCTGGAACCAACTTCCCTCAGAGGTTGTTTCAAACCAAAGTGTAAATGTGTTTAAAAATAGGCTAGTCAAAGTACTGAATACTCTCATGGTTTAAGACTAAAACATAACGTAACTCTGCAGAAGTTCGTTTGCACGGTATCTCTGTGGGCTTGTTAATTATACAGGGTGTCCCATAAGTCCGGCATCATAAGAAAAATAATAAAAAAAGGCAAAACAAAAGCTTTTATTTACAGAACGTGCTCAATATGTCCACCATTGTTTTCAATACACAAATTCAGACGTGATACCCAGTCAGCAAGCACACGGTGAATGATGTCAGGAGTAATGGTGTTACATGCCCCAATAATGCGCTGCCGCAAATGTTCAACACTCCTAATTTTCTCTGCGTATACCAGCGCTTTCAAGTGGCCCCAGAGATAAAAATCTAGTGGCGTGAGATCCGGGCTTCTAGCTGGCCATTCCACAGGCCCTGGACGTCCTATCCAATGACCAGGGAACTGTTGGCACAGGTATTCCCTTACTTGGGTGCTGTAATGTGCAGGAGCGCCTTCTTGCTGGAACCATGTTGGGAAATTTCCTTCTTCGTTCAAAACACTGGGAAATGCTTCTTCCTTGAGCATACGTAGGTAGGTGCCTCCAGTGACATGTTCATCGAAAAAAGGGGGCCTATGATGCAATCCTTCCAAATGCCACACCATACCATCACCCGAGATGCACCTTGTTCCTTTGAATAGGTATACCAGTGAGGGTTGTTTTGAGACCAGTTCTGTCGATTTACCTTACCATCTCCATAAAAAACAGCCTCGTCACTGAACAGAATGGTGGACGGGAAATTGGCATCCCGAGCATATTGTTCCGTAGCCCATTCACAAAATTCCATCCGCCGGTCGGAATCATCTTCACTTAATTTCTGTAGGATCTGAAGTTTATATGGATGCCATTTGTCAGTGCCGGCCTTAGGGGTGTGCGAACCGTGCGGTCGCACAGGGCCCGCAACTTAGGAGGGCCCGAAAATTTCACAGAAATTTATTAAGAATTACTTGCGCTCTTCAATGGTCCAGGACCGGCTGACTGGCTTGGCACTGATATCAGTTGAACATGAAGTTGGACGAACTCTCGACTACAGTGAATTAATAAAAGAATTTGTAGCACAGAAAGCAAGGAAAGTTCCCTTTCTATGAAGAAGTAACATTATATATTTGTGTAATATTGTGTAATATATATTTGTGTATTAGCTTGATTTTTCTTTTCTTCTCAGTCATTTAAAACAGTAGATAGACTTTAATGAAAAGATTTTTGTTACTTATATATGCCTGCAATTGGTTTATGTTTATTTTTATTAAATCTAGTTAATTCTTTTATGTTTTAGTATTCTTATATTACAATTGCCAAATATTCATTTGTAGTTGATTAAGTTATTTTCTTTTTTGTATATTTACAAACTTTATTTTCTGTATTTACTTTTGTTGAATATCCTAATTAAATTGAATTATCCTATTCCTAATTAAATATCCTAAGGCCGGCGCTGGTTGAAACCTCTTATGATAGTTTAAATATTTGATAATAATAAAGTAATAAGTAGTAATGATAGTAAAGGCTGTTGGTCTGTTGGTATGTTGGTATTCTGTTACAGGTGCACTTGTAAAGTAAAATTTTACTTGTTGTACTTGTTAACAATCTACTAAAATAAAATGATTAGCAATGAAAAACAATTTGACTTGTGTCATGGGTGGCCCGTACAGTATACTCTGCACAGGGCCCGAAATATCCTAAGGCCGGCGCTGCATTTGTGAGCCTGAAGAATGCGATGGATACTACTTTTCGACACTCCTGTCTCGGCGGACAATCGCCGAAGAGACTTATTGGGACTTCTGTTAAAATGAGCCAGGATAGCAGTCGCTGTATCATCGTCAGTGGACCTCCTTGAAGGTCCACTGCGTGGTTTATCTTCTATGGATCCTGTTTCCTTAAACTTTGCAACAAGTCTGCTAACACAACTCTGTGTTATTGGCTCGCGGTCTGGATGCAGTCTGTTAAATTCAGCAGCGGCCTCTCTTTGACTCCGATTTCCTATGAGTAGAATTATCTGGATTCGTTCTTCCTTGCTCACAGACATTATGGCCTGTGGAAAGAGAAAAATATGAATTATGGTTTGTAGAAATAGAAAAATATGAATTTATCCTATGATGCCGGACTTATGGGATACCCTGTAGAGCTTTTTTATATATTCTCCACTTTCCTGTAAAATTTCCTTGGCTAATTTTTGAGGGTCAAGGTATTTTCTTCAACCTTTTTCCGTACCTGCCTCTGGCAGGTAGGGAGTGGAGGGTGGGGAGAGAACCTTATACTTTTCTGTCCCGTTTTCTACTACTAGTAGTATAATTGAAAGAAAAATAAACTTGTTTCATAAGAGGAACCTCCCAGAGTGGACCGAAAGGTTTTTGAGGCTTCCTCTTATCCTTGTAACACTCACTCTCTCTCTCATAGAATATATATATATATATCGGCTATTGATTGATGGCGTGGAAAACGCAGTTTAATAATAAACAGGAACACCAGAGAAAAAATAAACATCCTTCAAGGTTTAATATACCAACGTTTCGGAATGCACTAATTCCATTTTCAGGGCTAAAGCAATAAAATACCAAATTACATACAAAATACAAATTGCTTAATAACAATTTAAAATAAAGTTAAAAATTATAAAAAGTAGCTAAGAAAATGTAAAACATTAAAATTAAAGGTAAATAAATGTGAAGTTAAAAAGTTACATTTATAAAAAGTAGCTACGAAAAATATAAAGCATTAAAACTGAAAGGTAAATAAAATAAAATTAACTAGTATCTTAACCAAAACATAGCAGATCGACCGATGATTCGTCAGAATTTAGGTCTGGTTTTAATTTATAAATAAATAAAGATTCCATAATTTTGAGCTTAAGGTCAGAGCTTCCAGCAGCAAGTACGACGAAATTAGACTGTGAAATTGGGTGGTTATTGTTGTGCGAGTGATTACGTATGAGAGAATTAGGTGGTTTGCCAAGAGGTAAATTTGTACGGACCGATTTACCGAGATGTTCGTAAATACGGGATTTTAAATGTCTTTTAGCTTTCCCTCTATATGATCCCATACAGTGGTCACACTTGTATTGGTAAACTATGGATGACTTAAGAAGTGTAGGAATAACATCCTTCATTTAAGGTTCTGCCTATTGTAGTCTCCACCAGTCTAAAAGGGAAATTATTCTTGGTAAGGAGTTTTCGGATGAAATCTAGTTTATCGTGTAGTTTAAAGTAATCTGAACAAATACTGAAAGCTCTGTTGGTCAGAGTCGAAATTAAATTTTGAAATTAAACTTCACATTTATTTACCTTTTAGTTTTAATGTTTTACATTTTCTTAGCTACTTTTTATAATTTTTAACTTTATTTTAAATTGTTATTAAGCAATTTGTATTTGTATGTGATTTGGTATGTTATTGTTTTAGCCCTGAAGATGGAATTAGTGCATTTCGTACGTGAAAGTCTCAATATGATAATAAAAACCCACTCTAATAGACAGAGTTTATTTCCACAACAGTTTCGATGCCCACTGGCATCCTCTTCGGGTGGATACAGAAAAACGAATTCGTTCATTCGTTTTTCTGTATCCACCCGAAGAGGATGTCAATGGGCATCGAAACTTTTGTGTAAATAAACTCTGTCTATTATAGTGGGTTTTTATTATCCTAAGGATAGAAAACTTCAGTGCGATTTGCGGTTCCTTACTTGCTGCATAAACCAGGGTTTGATTCCTGGCTTTTTGAGGTTCAAACTTAGTAACTTTTATTTACAAAAAAGTGAAACCTATAGGAACTGTCAAAAACAATTACTAGATGCAGAAATTAAATTTAAGAAAAGGTTTAGTAATGAATGTAATCGGGATCTTAATCAGTCTACTTGTAATTTTAAGTCTCTGGTGTCTGGTATAGATTCAACACATCTTTTGAATGTCATTCAGACGGGCAAACACAAAATACTAATTTTGTAAATGTGCGAAAATATTTGCGTTTCAACTTTATTCTATTGTCCTCAAATTCTTTGGTGTTGTACATTAATGTTGAAGTTAAACTAATTTTTTTATTTAAAATTTTCAAAACGAACGATAAACTTTTCATTAACATCGTTTGCATGGTACAAAAGATAAGGACGAATATAACTGAAATATTTCTCTGTACGAATATTTATCAGCTTCATTATATATATATATATATATATATATATATATATATATATATATATTAGTATGGATCGAATAACCGCAACCGCAACCGCAACCGCAACCGCAACCGCACTACAACCGCACAAAATTCACAACCGCAACCGTAACCGCAACCGCCGTTCCATAAGTGCGGTTGCGGTTGTAAAAGCTTAGTTAATTTTAATTTTAGGTTAATTAGAAATATTTCTTTTTTTAAAAAGAAAATGATGGGTCTCCTTATGCGTGGAGCGGGAACGTTGTACGATGAGAGGCGTTGCCGCTTGAAAGGTGAAAATGCAGCAAAAATATTATTCTTGAAATTCACACTGCTGTCATTAAGTTTGACATCAGTTTTTCAAATGAATAATAATCCATAACTTTCCAATGGGTGGAGGCTGGGGAAAGTGGTAGGTGGGATGAACAGTGCGATGGGTCCTCGTCCCTCATCCTGGTAACACACTTAGTGCAAAATATGGTTTTAATTAATTTGACCTATTCTTTCATAATAGCTATATAAGTTTAGAATATACTTCATTTAAATAGTATTTATTTAGTAAATACCTTATGTTAAACACAAGTTTTGCAACACACAAATAGCGGTAGCGGTGTATTGCAAAACTTGTGTTCAACATAAGGTATTTACTAAATAAATACTATTTAGTATATATTATGTACCAAGTGTGGCTAAGTCGCACTATAGTGGCTAAATCCAGTTAATAATTACGCATTTTTCCTAGTATATGATAACCGCAACCGCAACCGCGGTTGGAAAAAATTCGACAACCGCAAACACGACCGCAACCGCGGTTGTGAAAAACCGACCACTCGATCCATCACTAATATATATATATATATATATACATTATAACTGCAAACACGCAGTATAATTAACGTAAAGAACGACGCTTTGTATAGGAGAATATTCCGCGCAAGACGAGAGCGAAAGAACGAAGCAAATGAAAAAATGAGGTAACCACCCGGGAATCGAACCCGGGATCTTCCGATTGCCGGTCAGATATGATAACCATTACACCACGGGCCTCACTCAATCAAATGTCGTAATTCCTCTCGTCTTGCGCGGAACATTCTCCTATACAAAGCGTCGTTCTTTACGTTAATATATATATATATATATATATATATATATATATATATATTATATATATATATCTCCTTTCGTGGGAAGAACCAAGGAAAATACTTGGCTTTCAGTTTCTGAAATTAAGAATCTGCTTAAAGAGTTAAAGTCTGGTTCTGCCTCATGGGTAGATGACCTATCAAATGAGCACTTAAAATATGCCAAGTGCATCGATAGTCTGCATAACTCATTGTTTTTCTCAGCCATGCTTGCTCAGACTTATGTTGCCGCGCCATGTGGGCCAGATATCTCGGGGACGGTAGTGGTTAATTTTCCTTTTATGCGTAACGATTACACAGGTCAACAAAAAAACTTTTTTTTTTCGTTGCCAAGGAAATTCGTACGAATTTAGGGTATTTTGGGGTTGCTGAATTCCAAAATGAAAGTAGTTTTTCCGATTTGGCTCTAGTTCTTGAGATAATGAATACCCTCAATTAATAGGAAACGTAACCATAACGCGTGCATATGGGAAACAACCGGAACATTCTAGATGGCGAGACCGAATAAAATGCCATTATGTATTTCATGTTTTACTTTTGTATGATTTGAGACAATTTCAATGCGATTTGTAAGTAGGCTCCGCCTGAACATTAAATTTTTTTGCATTTTTACGTGTTTCAATGGGGTACCAATTATCTCATAAATTAGAGCCAATCTAGCAGAACCGATGTCGTATTCGGAATCAGCACCACAAAGTTACCCCAAAATCACTCTAATATGATTGTCAATAAAATGAGTGTTGACCAGTGTTATTTTTAATCAACGTGTCTCTTCTCTATGATGGGAATATGTACCACACTCATTTTTTCTCTTTCACTAATGCTCCCTTCAGTCTGTCTTACTGAATCAGCATAATTTCTCAGTTTACACTCACTTGATCACTGTACAATTAAGGTATCGCTTACCTTTCTTTATTTAGAATGCAATTTTGATTAGTAATTGCCCATCATAGTATGAATTCTTGCATAGCTTCAGGTAGAACATTGATGACTTTTATACTCTGCAGTAGACTTTCACGTTTAAAAACAAAGTACATTCAAATAGCTGGAAGAAGGTAATTTAGGCGATTTGGTTCCAAGCGATACTATCTCTTTACTACATGGAAACTGTCTTTCAGTTTCAGGTTTAATTCACAAATATACCAAGAAAATACGACGGTTGGAGTTTTAGAACAGGTCAAAGTAATATTTCAAAAATTTTCAAAAATAAACTAATCAGTAAAAATGTCACAAAGTTCCTTACATAAATTAAAAGCGAAAAAACAATTGGTATTCCAACAAGCTTAGTCAAAATTTCGAAGTTACACAAAATACTTAACTTCGTTCAAGCTAGTATAGCAAATTTTCACGCGGCAAATTTAGAACTATGTACAGGAAAGGAGTGCGTCAACCAAAGAATTTCTACAAAATTTTTCCCCCGCCAATCAAAGTGTGCATGGATTTATCTACAGTATTTCAAAAATAAGTGTGTGGAGTCAACCCAGTCTGACTGCCTTAAAAGTGGGGTTTTCCCTCAATTTAATCACTCACCAGCTAACGGGATAGCTACATCATTAATTACATCCCTACATTAAGGGACTGGTTTGAAGAGGGTTAGTTCTTGATAACCCAGCAAAGATTCTGAAAGGATATAATTTTACACGAAGTCTTAAATCAGATAAGGAATCTATGGTTTGACAAAATAAATTAAATCAAATTACTGATAGATTGGAAAATGAGTTGTAACTTAATAAATCAGCTGTAGCACGAAGGAGTTTTAGGCGGTCGGTCAATAGATCATCCACTTCAAGTATCATGTGGAAAGAGGAAATCCAAAGGCATTTAGAATTGACGTCATTTTTGATTCGCGTTTTATATTTTTAATATTTTTTATCCTTTTAATTTAAATGGATTTCCCTATGTTCGACCTATCGGACGGACAATTATATCCCTGCAGAGTTTATGAGGATATTATATATATTGAGCCTTGTCAAAAACAAATATCGGGACATTCTATCCAGCTATAATTACAAACCTATTGCTGACGTCTTCTGCTTCCCGAAACTACTACAAAAACTTTTGCTACGCCGATTAAATTTGTAATTATGGACAACTACTCACTTTGGTTTTAAAAGGTGCATCGTGCATCTGTGCATCTATGTATTTAAAAGGTGCATCGTGCATCTGTGCATCTATGTATTTAAAAGGTGCATCTGTGATCTGTGCATCTACAGCATGTATTGAATGAAATTGCATTTAAATATACTAACATATACTAACGGTAATTCATCTGTGTATAGCTGTTTCATGAATATAAGTAAGGCATACGATAGAGTGAAACACAATATTTTATTTAAAAAACTAGAGAACAGGAAAGTTCCTTTGTACATATTAAATATACTGAAATTTTGGCATGCCAAACGATCTTTCACGGTTAGATGGGGGCACTGTATTGTACAAGTGTTTTAGTTCCTTCAGCGGAGAGAGGCGAGTCTCCTTGCTTTCTCCTCTGCAATGTTTATATTGATGGTTTAATTGCTTCACTAATGAGGCAAAAATTTAATGTTATATAGGTGACACGAAAATAAATAACTCAGTCTATGCCAATGTTATGGTGTTAATAAGTCCTTCTGTTAAAGGTCTGGATTGTCTTCTAAGAGTCTGCAAATTATATTCACAGAACCATGATATTCTTTTTAATGTCACAAAAACTATAAGCAATTCCATCCCAAAATCTCTAATCAGTCAGCTGATATCAGTT
Organism: Bathynomus jamesi; assembly: GCA_023014485.1. Lineage (NCBI taxonomy): Eukaryota > Metazoa > Arthropoda > Malacostraca > Isopoda > Cirolanidae > Bathynomus > Bathynomus jamesi. Next base: position 107,658 of record JAJOZX010002332.1, on the reverse strand, counting down.
TAAAAAGAATGTACGACAAAAAACCCACAAGAAAAAAAACACCAACAAAACCCCCGGCGACAAAACCCCCGGCGACCAAAACCCCACCGACAAAACCCCCGAAATAGGGTAATGCGACAAAACCCCCACTCACAAAAGTAAATATATAATGTGTATTTAAATTCAAGGTCAAGGACAGAGTCTAGGTTATAGGTTTTGAGAAATTCCAGTTTCAGTTTCTGAATAAGCTTCACTGCAGCAGTATCTCTGAAATTTTCACCGCAAATTATATTTTCTTTCCGTTTTTACCCATGGAAGTCATTCGGAATAATAAAGGTGGCGAAAAGCTGTGTTATAATGGCTATATGTATACTAAAAAATTCACTAGTTCTAATACAAAGCGGTGGGAGTGTGCTAGAAGAGCAGCGTTTGGATGTAACGGTAAAATAACAACTAATTTAGAAATAACCGATATCATTTCAAGTATAGAGCATAATCATGAGAGAGATGAAGGAACGAAAATATTACGACTTAACCTAACCAATCGTCAATATATATATATATATATATATATATGCTGCAAACCCACAAGGAAAACGAAAAAGAAAAACGATTATAAGGCTACCTAACGAAGGCTGGGGGCCCTGGTTTTGTCGCTGGGGGTTTTTTCGGTGGGTGTTTTGTCGCCGGGGGTTTTGTCGGTGTTTTTTTTTTCGTGTGGGGGTTTTGTCGGTGTTTTTTTTTTCGTGTGGGGGTTTTGTCGGTGGGTGTTTTGTCGCCGGGGGTTTTGTCGGTGGTTTTTTTTCGTGTGGGGGTTTTGTCGGATCTCCGTTTAATAAAAATGGGAGGCGAACCAATAGAGGAAGCAAATGAATTTAAGTATTTGGGTTAAATATAGCATATATAGTAAATATAGTGAACTAGCATAATAGCTCACAAATACAGGAATGAAAATGCTTCAAGTATATAATACTGGAAAGACTTAATTCGTTTCCATGAATGGTCGAGTAACTGTCGCTTGGATACGTGTGGGAAGAGCGGAGTCGTTCGATAGAGAGCAATAAATAAATACATAATAATGATATAAATATTAAGGACATTAATAGTATTTAATGTGACTGTAAACTCTAAACCAGTGGTTCTTAACCTGGGGGGCGCGCCCCCCTAGAAACAGGAATTTCTCTAATTGTATTTGTTATTCTCTTAACGAGAGCATGGGCTAATATTGAGAAGTTATTGAGAATGTTATTTTGATTGAAGGGGGGCGTGGAGGGAAGGATCAATTCCTAGAGGGGGCATGGTAGTAAAAAGGTTAAGAACCACTGCTCTAAACTATATAATTAATGTAATAAATAATTTCTAGCAAATAGCAATGAAAATTTCGGCTGCAAAGTTGGAACTTGAACTATGTTGGGTGAGAGAATATGCTAAATAGGGGCAGGAGGAGCGGTGGAAATGGGTCAGTTACGTTAAAATTAAAGTAAATAAATGATGTTACTTCAAAATAAATTTTGTTTACATTAAACGCATATAAGAGCAGGGGCTCCTCCACGATTTGGGTGAGGGGGAGGGCTGGTATCAAAATATAACTCAAATAGCTTCTAATGAACGTTTTCTGGTGTCTGTTTCGCTCATTAATGAGATACACATTTTGCCATGCTTTCAAAGAATATAAGATAATGTCTTTTGTGCATAAAAATGTTCTCTTGTACATAAAAATTTCCGTTACAAAAAGTTAGCATTATGAAAAAAGTAAATTTACTAAGGCAATGGGGGTGGCTAGTCATCTCAGCCACCCCAGCTGAAGGAGCCCCTGAAGAGTATATTTACTTCACGTGCGAAATTTTAAGGACGTCATGTATTAATTTTGAAAGGTCATTCATTATAACAGTGACGTTTTCATAGTCATGAAAAAGTAATCACGAAATAATGGTTCGCAAGTTAACGGATTTCTAAAATTAGCTTCATTGCTGAATTTAGCTTTTTAAAGTGAAATTTCTTTACTAAATTTATTATCTTTACTCATGCACCTCTAAATTCAAAATTCGAAAAGTTGAAAAAAACAGACAAGTTTTTACCAAAACCTTTTCTGCTTTTAAAAAGATTGCGTATAAGAAAGAGCTTTGTTCTGCACGATTTCCTTAAAAAGAACTCTCGTATTTAGAGCCGCGCGTATCGCACACGAGTACATCACTGTGATAGTGTTGTATGTATATAAGAATAACACAAAACATATACGAACAATTTCAAAATAAAAAACGCAGTTACTGAAGTAGGTGTGGAAAAGTGTTTCCACAGGAAAATAAATTTATGTCAAAATTTAAAAAATATCATTCTGTTTGTATAAATTAAAGTATTAATCCTTTAAAAGATATTATTCTGTTCATAAAAATTAAAATATGAATCCGTTAAATTCCTAATATTTGTATAAATTGCTTCGATGCCCCAGTGGATCACCTGGCTTTCTCTCTAACCCTAACGAAAAACAGTGTTGTCACGTCTATAATCTTAAACAGAGATTCCTAAATTCTAAATGTTATTTTCGATTATTATAAATCACATAAAAAAGTTAAGTGTAAAACTACAATTATATAAATTCTTTTGCTAATATCATTATTAGAGTAGGAGTTTGCAAAGTTTAATAATCTTTTGTAACACGTGGCACCATGGGGGGTTTCTGCAGGACAAAAGGAAACGCCTTGAGAAAGTCCCGCCTCGGCCTTCGGGCAGGCAGTGAGTGTTTCGCCCTTGGGCCAGCCGGTTCGGCTGGGCCCCTTAGCTTTTTGATGTAAGCATTTGTTCGTTAATAACTCTCTAAACAAGTGTAGTGAAAAGGATTTGATTTTTCTAATTACTCTGTATTGTAAAAGAAATCCATCTAGTAGTTTAAAAGTGATTTTCCCCCTTGTGAAAATAAAGGACTGACAAAAATGAAAACTCGTAATTTATAACCTTCCGAGAAAGGCACTCTATTCTCTCAACGGACTGAGGGACAGGACGCAATTGGGCAAAGGGTATAAAGTGTTGTCCCGGAATCTCGCAGTCAGATTAATTAAACGGTATAAACTCCCTTGTTGGTGCGAGGAAGCGACATACTGAGAATACTTTAAACAGTGGGAGATGGTGTAACGAAGCATAACAACACCATCTCTCTCTCTCTCTTGACATTGGCGACCCTGCCAGGATCTGAGATAAATTAAACGGGTTAAACTCTCTTTGTCGACATTACAGAGAATACGGTTAAAGAATATCATCATACCGCCGACATCTGGTGATCTGGCGATCAAACATTAGTGACGCCGACACTGGCAGACCTATACCAGGATTAAAAGAAGAAACATTTCATCGGCCGTCTTGTTTTCTTCCGACACCGTCACTCGAACCTTTGTCAGTCAGAAACTCCGTTACAAGAAAGTCAGCCGGGAGTCACGCACTTGTTTAGAAGAGAGGACCATGACGAAAATTATTATTGGGCACGCAGAGAGACGAATTTAATTTCTCTGGAAACGTCATATGCGACGCATGGCATTGATGTAAATTTCCACAACGAAGAGTGGAAGAATTTTCGAAATTGGAGAAGATTTTCAGACTTTGATCGTCAACGAAACACGGACGAACCGCATTGGAATTGATTACGAAAATTGGACGTCATATGCGACGCATAGCACTGACGTAAATTCCTACAACGAAGAGTGGAGGAATCGTCGAAATTGGAGAAGATTTTGAAAGCCTTTAATCGTTAATGAGAAACGTTCTTCAAGGAAGGATTGAGAGATTGCGGGGTCAGGCGTGTTCCATTCTCTAAGCGCATCTCATTTGGACACGGCTTCACATTTCTGGATCGTAGAGAGTCGAACGCATTTGACTCTGTCCCCGCAACGAAGAGTGGAAGGACACGAAAACAAAAGGCTCTTTCAAGACGGAATAAAAAGAAATATAGAAATCTCGGTAACTGGAGTAAAAGTGTTTTTTGGCAAGTAAGATTAACATTAGTATTAATAAAAGGAAATAAATTAAGTATGTGAAAAAAAAGTGTATCCCAGTTTAACGCATTGATTTGAAAAGAAAATTTTTTTTTTGAACTTTTTTATTATTATTATCTCTTGTGGTTGAAAAGGGAAATGGAGTTCGAAAATAAAAAAAGAAAAAAGTGTATCCCAGTATTAACGTATAGGATTGACAATTTGTTTTTTATTATTATTATTTTTTTTTTTGTAGTAAGAAGATCAGTTTTGTGTATATATAAATATATAGGTGAATTGCAGTATATATTTATTGTTCGTAGACAGTTCACTGTTCGTAGTGAATTAAAAACGAATTTTTCGTTGTTCTGTTTACAATCAATTTAATTCAATTTTTCTTTTTTTTTTGTTTGTTGTAAGAGGGAAAATTGACAGGTTTGTGTTTTTTTTTGTATGCAGTAATTGTGTATTTAAATATATAAGGAATTATATATTTTATTGTTTGTAACGAAATGATTTCTGCATATTACCGTATATGGTAATTTATGGAATTTGGAGAAAAAAAATTTTAAGGTGAATATTTAAAAAAAAAATTTAATTTGAATTGTCTCTCGTATTGGTTTAACAGAAATCGGAATTTTGGATTTGATTTTCATTTTTAGTGGACTCTTAAATTAATTGTACCTAACTTGTATGTATGAAACGTGCGTACGTTTGTTTGTTGACTCGTTTGGCGCGTTTCGGCGGTTAGATTTTTTGTAAAAGGATTTTTTTTTTACGCTCTTTCGCGTCGGTGCGCGAACTTTTTTATTCTTGCTTTAACTGGTTATTCGCGTTGGAGCGCGAATAGTTTTGTCTGGTTTTTTTTTGTTTTTGTTTTTTTGGTTTAAATTAGAATGAATTCGTACATTTAGAGTAATGTATCGAAATCGACAGGCAAGTTTTTCATCTTCGTTTGGGATGATTTTACTGTTTATTTAAACCGAAGGAGCTAATGTCACGCTTAAGTTTTTTTTCGCTTAAATTCTGTTGTATATGCGATACTAGGGATAAGTTGTTTTTTGTTTCGCTTCGCCTTCCTCGTTTGGAAGTCCATTTTTTCCTGGATCTTATTAAAAATTTGGACTGCGTCAAAATTTTGAAATTTTGTCACTAGTACAGTTTTTATGCTGATTCTAATTATGCAACTAATTTTTTGCGGAAATAAATATTTAACATTTTATTGGCGTTTGTTTGCAGGAATAGTGCCAGCTTCTGCATACGAACTAGCATAAACAGTAATTTTTGTTGTTATTAATGTTCCCCGGTCAATTGAATGCCCGGTTAGGTGAACTGAATGCCCGGTTAGGTAAACTGTACGCCCTTGACAATTGGTTAGGTTCAGTCATAATATTTTCGTTAGTTTTAACGAAAATATCACGACTTAACCTAACCAATCGTCAAGGGCGTACAGTTGACCTAACCAGGCATTCAGTTGACCTAACCGGGCATTCAATTGACCTAACCTTGCATTCAATTGACCAGAGGCAACTCGCAAGTGGATAGATTACAGCACTGCATTATCATGTGCTCACACTACAACAATAATATTCACGCTAAATTAGGTGTAAGCAGGCAACAAATAAACATTAATAACAACAAAAATTACTGTTTTTTGCGAGTTCGTATGGAGAAGCTGGCATTGTTCCTGCAAACAAACGCCAATAAAATGTTAAATATTAATTCCGCAAAAAATGAGTTGCATACTTACAATCAGCATAAAAAACTGTACTAGTGACAAAATTTTCAAAAAAATTTGACACAGTCCAAATTTTTAATAAGATTCTTTTGCCTTTGCCATTTTCGAAGAAAAGTGGATAGACATAATTATCGGACGAATAATATCCCTAATGTTCCAATTTTTAAGGGGAGAGATTGTGGTAACTTGGTACCCCCATACGTGGACGAATGATTGGACGCAGTAGAGGGATATCATGTTCATTATAACGTTCTCGATGATATCGTGAAGATCACGCAACTTCTGCTCATACTTGGAACAGTAGTGAGCACTGCGCGGATTTTTCGAGGGATCCCCCTTCTTCTGCAAATTTACGTGAGGTCACGGAGAACTCGCCTATGTCCCTCGGACATAATGCAAGCTCGGCTTATGACCTCGACGAATTCGGGAAAAGAAAATTACCACTCTTTCTCTTCCCACCAAAGAGAGTGTTGCATCTCTGCATCGCTCTACAGGACAACGTTCATTCGATTCTGTTCTTTCTAATCAGGTTTGGAAATCGAAACTGGAGCCATCTGCCACTTTGATTTCACTCCAAAAGGACCGAATACACGAAACGAAGAACAGTAATCATAACGTCGGTTTATCCCATTTACAAATTGTTTTTTAACCGTATTTCCAGTTCAAGAGTTACCAGCACACGTACTCCATATACCTGTTTAGGCGATACCCGTGCATTCATGCCCTACGTACTAAATTATTGAAATACGCTCGAGACGTGGAATGGTTGATGTCGGAGGCAATTAGCCACCAACGCGTACATCCAGAAACTTGAGCAATGTCCACACTTAACCTTTGAAATTTTATATCTTCCAAGCTTTACAGTTGAGTCAATTCCAAAGTTCTAAAAGTTCTCAAGACGACAATATCCGTTCTAAACCTTGCAGAATTCGTTTAAATTTCACTTAGGTACTTTGTCCAATAGTTCATGGAAATTAATTTCTCTAAATTTTTGTTCTCTTAAAGTTCGATAAGAAAATCGCGTATGATTTAAAAGTGTATGCACACGGTGAACTTAGACCAGTGTAAAAAAGTGGACCTAAATAAACCAGACTCCAAGTGCTCAAGGACACACAAGTGACCGTTAATTATAAGTGTTCAATAGTGCATAAGTATCAATTTTAATGTAAAATTTAATTGATAAATATAGTGGATTAAGTACTAAGTAGATGTATTTTGCTTAACTATTTCTTTTGTCTTTATGTAACATTATATTCAACTACTTCTTCAATAATATCTTTGTCTTTATAAAACCCTACATCCAACTACTTTTGTTTGAGAGGATTTTTCAAATTAACCCCCTAGTACCAACTCTGGGAGGAGAGCCATGTGGAAAAGTGTTTCCACAGGAAAATAAATTTTTATTAAAACTTAAAAAAATATTCTATTTGTATAAATTAAAGTATTAATCCTTTAAAAGATATTATTCTGTTCATATAAATTAAAATATGAATCCGTTAAATTCTTAATATTTGTATAAATTGCCTCGATACCCCAGTGGATCATCTGGCTTTCTCTCTAACCCTAACGAAAACAGTGTTGTCACGTCTATAATCTTAAACAGAGATTCCTAAATTCTAAATGTTCTTCTCGATTATTATAAATCACATAAAAGAGTTAAGTGTAAAACTACAATTATATAAATTCTTTTGCTAATATCATTATTAGAGTAGGAGTTTGCAAAGTTTAATAATCTTTTGTAACACGTGGCACCATGGGGGTTTCTGCAGGACAAAAGGAAACACCTTGAGAAAGTCCCGCCTCGGCCTTCGGGCAGGCAGTGAGTGTTTCGCCCTTGGGCCAGCCGGTTCGGCTGGGCCCCTTAGCTTTTTGATGTAAGCATTTGTTCGTTAATAACTCTCTAAACAAGTGTAGTGAAAAGGATTTGATTTTTTTAATTACTCTGTATTGTAAAAGAAATCCATCTAGTAGTTTAAAAGTTATTTTCCCCCTTGTGAAAATAAAGGACTGACAAAAATGAAAACTCGCAATTTATATCCTTCCGAGAAAGGCACTCTATTCTCTCAACGGACTGAAGGACAGGACGCAATTCGGCAAAGGGTATAAAGTGTTGTCCCGGAATCTCGCAATCAGATTAATTAAACGGTATAAACTTCCTTGTTGGTGCAAGGAAGCGACATACTGAGAATACTTTAAACAGTGGGAGATGGTGTAACGAAGCATAACAACACCATCTCTCTCTCCCGACATAGGATCTCCATTTTCAACAAATTATGAGGTAACTTTATACAAATGTCTATTCGTATGCAGTTGGTCCAACCCATAAAACTCTTCAACCTTTGCTCTACGGTTTTCCAAGAAGTAACTCTGAAATACTGTATATATATATATATATATATATATATATATATGTATATATATATATTTGTATATATATATATATATATATATATATATATATATATATATATATATGTCGAGTGTGAAACTATAACAGGAAATGGCAGCAAGCATCATACATTAGAGACTCGATTAAATTAAATGGCGTGTCATCCTTCATGTGAAGCGCGTCACTATTTTTAGCAAGGTTATGGGAAAAATTATGAATTTATGTTTAACAAAAACGAAATGTGAATTACAGATGTTTCGTATATTAAATTAAGCTGAAATTTATGTTCGACTGACGTTTTAGTTTCTGTAAACTAACGAATAAAAAAAATATGTTATTCAACAGTTATTACTGATCTGACGAGAATTTACTGTTACCGCAATTCGGAAACGAATTTTAATTCCTCAAATATATATATATTTGAGAAATTAAATGTCGTTTTCGATTTACGATATATATAAGGTGTTTCCAAAAAATTTCCTTTTTTATTTTTTTTTATTTTATTGGAGGAAACTGTAAACACCAATCGACCAGGAAAGTACTCCGTGAGGGGGGGGGAACGTTAGACAGGAGAGAGTGAATCCTGAAACTTCCACTTCTCCTGTCACTGTTCTCTTTAGCTGATCTTTTTCGGTGTCTCATCTACGAGTACACCGTGAGCAGTCCAGCATGCTCTCAAGCACACACTTCTTCCTCTATTCTTCACTACACATACATGCATTTTAGAAACTAGCTGAACAATCTTTTCAAAATTTATAAAAAAAAAAAAAAATAGCATCGTGAGCTTCGGAGACCTTGATTTTGGCTCTCTTTCTTATGAAGTGGGGCACTTTTGCAAACAACCGCCCTTAGCCCCTCCTTTCTACATAAAAAAAAATAATGGATGTATATTTTATTACTGGGGGTTTCTTCTTCAGAGAGGTAATAAATTGGGTTTTTTATTTCGCATATACCTATATGCATAGTGTCTTGAAACGTCTTTTAATTCTTATTTACTTTTCTTCACTGCGTTATTTTCACTCTTTCTACTTATTTTACACTCTTTTTACGAAGTTTATACGAGGTAGCGTGGCCGCCATAAAACTCAGAACATGGGCTGCAGGGCAGTTACATATTTGAGCAAAAATGGAGGACCTCGAATGGTTACAGTTTTCACTATTTACCTATTTATTTTAATTAAGATAATAAACATTCTTTCTTCCTAACAGACCGCGCCAGAGACTGACTTTTTGCGTATGCCTCCAGCCTAATCTCTGTCCGTGTTGCCAACTAGCATTTTATACTTCAAATAATTATATTATATGAAAATATTAATGTCATACAATTAAATCAGTTTACAACTCTCAAAAAAAAATTAACACTTTAGTACACTCCAAAAAACATTATAAAATTTCCTTTTTAATAACCAATACTCGACAATACACCTGTACGAAACAATATGGCTGAATCCTCTAACAGAGATGGCGCGTTTGCAGCTGAAACAGAAAATCAAGATCGTCGAGTGGTTTCATGTGACTAGTTCTGTGACTTACGTGCAGATGAACTTTTGCAGAGAATATGGAAGCAGAGAGCCATCCGATAGAAAGACAATAGCATGAATTGTTAGGAAATTTCAAACAAAAGGAAATGTAAGTAATCAACTTGAGGGTAGGCGACAATCCAAAAGAACTATAACAGGTAAATCTAGTTCATGAAATTATTCCACGCAATCTGTAGAAGTCAATTTAACGTTTGTCAGCAGAAGTAGGTATTTCACTTACATCTGTGCGTCGTATACTTCGTATCGAATTAAACCTTTTCCCCTACAAAATTCATTCACAAACTTCATTTGTTTAAAAACAAAAAAGAATGGAATTCGCAATATGGATGTTAGCAGAACTAGAAGATCCTGAGTTTAAATACATCCACTTCACTGACGAGTGTTACTGTATGTACACTATTGTGCAAATTAATGTGAACACGGAGCAAATATATGATTTTTCATTGCTTTTAATAAAAAAAGTAATGAAAACGTTTAAAATGTAATTTTATGAATAAGTTTAATTATTTATGGCATACACTACATTACTGTATCATCTGAAACATTATTGCAGCATCTTTTAAAACTATTGCAGTATCTTTTAAAGTCGAGCTTGTCATTCAGTTTCTGCCTAATTTAGTTTATTCTTATCAGTCATCAGAGTCAGTACGTGTGATTTCTGTGCTCAGTGTGTTTCAGAGTTGAATTTGGACATTACACCAAGAAAAAGAAGTAAAATAATCACCTTGCATGAACATACATCGCTCACACAGAGAAACAAACCACGGGCTCAATATCATCATCAAAGAAAGGAAAATGCGGAAGGAAACGGAAAACAACACCCAAAGATTATGCAAAGTTAATACGAATGAACAAACAGGATCCCAGAAAAAGCAGTGACATGCTTAACCAGGAATTAGCAGCATCAAATATCCTGGTATCATCATCAACTGTAAGAGGTCGATTGCTAGCGGTGGGACGCAAAGCCGAGAAACATAGGGAAAAACAATTGCTAACAACAATAATGAATACAAAACGCTATGCGTGGGCCAAGAAATGTGCTGGTTGGTGAAAAGATTGGTACAATGTATTATTTTCAGACAAGAGTCATTTTTCTTGTTCAAGGTCAATAAAATTGATTTGTACGCCATTCACCTGGTGAACCCACAACTAGTTCCAAAATAACCAAACTGTGAAACACTCAGAAAAGAAAATGTTCTGGGATTGTTTTTCTGCACGATGAACTGTCTCATTAATGCCTATGGAAGGCATATACTGTATATATAAGCGATATATTGAGGTTCTAGAACGCCATGGAAAACCAGAGCTGCAGAAACTGTTCCCAAAGGGGTTTTCCAACAGGATCTGGCTCCACGCTATGCATCAAAATATGTGAAGGAGTTCTTAAAGGTGAACAATATCAGCTGTTTAGACTGTCCGGGAAATTCGCCAGATCTAAATCCAATCGAAAGTCTATGGGACATATGCAAGACTCGACTTCAAAACCTGGATTGTACAACTAAAGGAAAACTGATCGCGTCTGTCATCCAAGTCTGGTTTCATGATGAAGAATTAAAGAAAATTAAAAAAAAACTGGTACATGTAGCTATATCAAATATTAAGGTTTGTTCCAGTCTTAAAAATATATGCTGTTTACTAAAAAATCTAATTTTTATGTCCTGGTCACATTAATTTGCACAATACTGTATGTCTGTCTCGGGAGATTAATAAGCAGAACTTTCGTTGCTGAGAAGTCATGCCAGCACTCCAACAGAACGTCCACGTAGTGTTGTTAAACTCAACATTTTGGTCGCGGTTGGGTGGTATGGTGTAGTAGGTCCATACATCTTTGAGAATGAAACTGGAAAAGCAGTAATGCAAAATTCATATCGTCAGATTCTACAAGATTTGTACTTACTAACTAATAAGTTTGTCCAGTAAAAGAAATAACTGTATTTCCCCTGATTCACAATAATTTCACCAGGATGGAGCACCACCACACACACTGCTTGTGAAACTCGCAACTTTTGAGGAAGCATTTTTATGGGCGACTAATCTCCCTTTATGAGTTAGTGGAATAATCTCCATATTCACCTGACCTCTCACCCCCTGACTTTTTTTTTGTGGGGTTACATGAGAGACAGGACTATTTTACCAAGCCTAAGACACTTGAAGACCTAAAGACCAAAGTCTGTGAGGTAATCAACAACATCCCATCCTAGTTATTTCCAAAAATTATGCTAAACATTTGTGTAAGGTTGAATACTGTTTTAAAAAAAAATGGCGCTTATACTGAAGATGTTATTTAATTAAGGTTAATAAACTTCTATGTTTTACGTATCTATTGCAGTTATCTTTGTGTCTAGATTCCTTTTCTTTTAGCTTAGAACATTTATTTAGAAATACAAACATTTTCTGGGACACCTGGTATAGTGACGGTATACTGTACATGGAACTTTACACAAATCTCTTACAAGGGCCTTGCCCGACATCGCATCTTAAATTAACCTAATCTATTCTATTCTCCTCACTTGCAGAACATATATCGTTAGTGTCTTCTTGGGGATTTGGATTCCAGACCTCTAAGTGTAATAATACTGTCCCTTTATGTGCTTTTGTTACCGACGGTCCCAAATCACAAGAAGCTTAAACAATAAAATAAAATGCTTTCCGTCTTCGTGTTTAATATAAGTAAAAATTAATAGAACAGATCATTTGAATGCGAAACTCATGAAACTTTATTGTACTTAATAATTGATTTTCCTTCCTTTTCAATGAACTTTTCCAAAGAAAAGAAAAGAGCCTTAAAACGTATTTGCAAACAAGATATTCTTCCGAGAGAAAGATGCCTTAATGTTATACCACGCCAATATTTCATCATAATACTTATATCCTGAGAAGATCTTTTATAATATAGATGATCTGGCCAGTGGTTTCCCCTAGAGGCCTAGACTGTGTGTCACAAGGCGAGTAAAAATTTAGTTTTAGAGTACAAATCATAATTTTGATAAAATTTTGAAAATATATGGTAAACAAACTTTGTGCCAAAAGACAAATTCACCCTATTTATTGGCGATTTTTTTTAATGTAAGTATTTTTATTTCTCTTTTGGTCATACTTTTTAGTTTTTAAAATTTATTATTGTTTGATTTATCTTATCGTTTATTACTTTCAAGAATAATTTACTATTTTATGGGATTTATATCCTGCCAATAAAGCTTATCATTATCATTATCATAAGTCAATATAAAGAAAAATTTTGTAGGGATGCCTCGTTACCGTTTCTGGCTATGTGAAGTTTGACGACAGAGGAAAAATTATGGAAAACAATGGATTAGGCTATCCGATAAAATTTAATTTTAACCGCATGAGGACCAGTTGAAACATTTATACGTTATTCCAATATTAAGTTAAAAACATTATTATAATTATTATTATTATTATTATTATTATTATTATTATGAAACTCACGAACTTTCTCATACATTTTCTTCACAATAATTTTTGAAAAAATAAAGCTATTGCTTTAGCCAGCGCTTCCCAACCGGAGTGCCCCGAAATCTCATTTCATGTAACAAATAAAGTAAATGCAATTAATTTTGCATTAAAAGCCTTCATGCTTTCAAGGGCATATTCCGATGAGAGTACTGTGAATATATTAATGTCATATCAAATATCTGAAAATTGTAAAATTTTCACTTGTATTCTTTTCTGAATAAAGATTTTTGAATTTTGAATGTTGAATTTTGAATTAAAATAAAATGAAACCCGGAAATTTGTACGCCAACATTTGTACGACGGAAATTTATACGCCAGCATTTGTACGCCAGAACATTTATACGACTGGAAATTTATACGCCAGGCATTTGTACGACGGTAATTTATACGTTATACGCAAGAAATTCATGATCAGTTAATAAATTTGAATTTGAAACTAGGTAAGTTAAAATACAAATTATCACAAATTATGAAATTACATATTGCATATTACAATAATTAAATGCATAATTGAAACTAGATTTCAGCTTATCTATTTAAGAGAAAATGTAACTAGCGATATACAGAACGAATGTCATTTAAAAAATCGGAGAACAAATCTTGCGAGTTTTTTTCATTAATCTCCAGACCTAACCTAACCTAACCTAACCTAACCTAACCTAACGACTGTCATCTAAAAAATCCGAGAACAAATCTTGCGAGTTTTTTCTCATTAATCTCCAGACCTAACCTAACCTAACCACCTGTACCTATGCGTTGTGATACATAAAATTTTAAATTCTTCAAATTGAAATTATTTTCAAAATATTTAAATAATGATTACTTTTTTTTTTCTTTTTTTTTGTACCTGTGCTTATGTTTATATAAAAAAATTAAGTCACGGTTATTATCATAGGTAGATCGCATACTTAAGTCTAAAAAGTCCGGTAGAGCGCATACTTAAATTACCGTCGTACAAATGTCAGTCGTATAAATTTCCAGTCGTATAAATGTTCTGGCGTACAAATGCTGGCGTATAAATTTCCGTCGTACAAATGTAGACATAAAAATTTCCGCACACGAAATAAAATATGCAGAGCAAAAATTCAAATGAAACAGAACATTCGGTATTTATTACGGCAACCCCGAAACTATTATAGGTTCACTTTGAATTGGCGCATGTTAGGGGGAAGATGGGGTAAACTGGAGGTTCAAGAACGGGAGATAAAAATCCTTCAGGAAAACCCGAAAGAAGACATTTTTTTTTATACAGGAAGGAGAGACCAAGGGCGAATGCCCTTAAAATGTTCCCCTCCCACCAGAGAAGAAGTAGATCCCCAAAATCAAAGTCCAGATTTTACGAGTTGCCTGGACACTGCGTTTGAGAGATTGGAGGTCATAAACAGGGAAAATGGACTGAGGAAGGTTGTTTCAGAGTTGAATGGTTGAGTAGATGAAAGATTGAAAATACCGATTAACCAATGCGTTAGAAAGTGGACGGAAAAGGGATGAGAATTTGTCGAAAATCTGGCACTGCAAGCTATCTAGAGTGCTGTACATTCTGCTCTAAGTCACTTAGGATAGAAAAGTTGTAAGCTAGTTCATCAGGAATGTCACTGAAAGAGAGGAAAGCCGAAGGTAGTGGTGAACATTCAAATCATCTAAAATGGAAATTTCAGCAAAAACAGAGTGGAACAAGGCCAAGACAACGGAAGAGATGCTAATGACCTTAGAGGAGAAGACGCTGGAAATTGTGGAAAGACGTCCCAAAAATACAACAAAGGGGAAAGAGACGCAGGTTCGAGAGACAAAAGAGGTCATTATTCCGAAAGAGAAAAAGAGTGACTGCAAAATTAAGTAACTGCGAAGACATCAACATCAGAAAAATATTAAATGATAAACTGCAGAGTATCGATTGCGTCATACTGGAACTAATTGAGAAGCATACAGAAAAAGAAGACGACGACGTTATAAAGGCGATAAAGGTTAACTCAAAGTACTTCTATAATTTTGCAAAAAGGAAGTCGAATAACGATGCGACTATTGAACCTTTGTAAAACGAAGACAGTGCTTTATCTGATGATCTAACGGAAATATTCGAAATATTAATCATCTTTCAGTATCACAAAAACTGACAAACTGATATGCGATAGAAACGCGTTCTTTGAAGAACTATTAGGAGCACTCAATATATTTTGCCACACCCTTTTTTCTTAGCTAAATAATAGGCCATGGGGCTGAAATGTCTTTTGGGCTGTAAGTTTGAACTTTCTGCGCTACACATAACCGGATTTATCCAGCTTGAACCTCCCCTCCTTGTATAAAACCACATTTAAACGCCCTTGTATAAAACCGATGGTTAACACAGTTTCAAAAATGGCGTCTGACAATGGTGTGCATCGTAAACAGAGAGCTGTTATCGAGTTCTTAACCGCAGAGAAGAAAACAGTTGGAAATATTCACAAACGTCTACAAAACGTTTACGGAGATGCTGTTGTTGATCGAAGCAGAGTTGGACGCTGGTCTAAGCGTGTGAGATCATCGGAGAGAGGGAGAGCCAGCCTCGATGATAAGTCACGCAGCGGTCGCCCGGCATCGGCTGTCACATCTTACACTGTGCAACGTGCTAACAGCATCATTCGATCAAATCGCCGCGTCACATACAAGGAGCTATCACTGCGGCTAGGAATTAGTGAAGGAAGTGTGAATACGATAATTCAGCAACTGGGATACTCAAAAGTGTATTCACGGTTTGTTCCTCGCCAACTGACTGAAGATCACAAAGCCCAAAGAAAAGAAATTGCTTTTGAGTCGTTGGTTCGATACGAGACAGAAGGGGATGACTTCCTTTCACGAATTGTGACTGGGGATGAGACTTGGGTACACCACTTTGAACCTGAAACAAAACGCCAATCCATGGAGTGACATCACGCAGACTCCCCACGCAAGAAAAAGTTCAAAATGGCTCCCTCTGCAGAAAAGATTATGGCCACCATCTTCTGGGACATGAAAGGGGTGATTCTGGTGGACAATATGATGAAAGGACAAACAAACAATGAACTCAGAGGCATATATTGCTACCCAACAGAGACTCCAGAGACGTATAAAGCGAGTTCGACCGGATACAAAACTGGAAGACGTCCTTCTTTTGCAAGATAACCCAAGACCACACAACAGTTTGCACACAAGAGAGGCCATCACAAAAATGCTCTTAACTCTGTTATCTCACCCTCCATACAGGCAGGATCTGGTACCTTCAGGCTTCCATTTGTTTGGGCCAATGAAGGATGCTATTTGTGGAAGAAAGTTTCAGAGTGACGCTGAGGTTGTTGAGGAGGTTAAGAGGTGGCTCGAGCGGAACCCAGCGGACTTTTACCAGCAAGGAATAAAGGCCCTTGTTTCGAGGTGGAGGAAAGCCGTAGAAAAGGATGGGGACTATGTGTAAAAATAAAAACTTGTAAAAAAGGTATGTAACTACTTGTGTACAAAATTTCTGGAACTTACAAGGAAACTTGGAAAGAAAAAAAAAAGGTGGGGAAAAATATACTGAGTGGCCCTCATACAAGGGGAAAGTATAACGGACTTCGACTTTACGACAGATGATATTACACAAGCTATAGGGAAACTAAAAGCACACTCAGCGGCAGGACCGAACAAATGGCATGCCACACTGATCAAAACCTGCAAGAATGCAATCGCTGAGCATATATATTGGAGATGGAGACGATCACTAGAACGGGAGAAATACCGGGCATCCTGAAGAGCGCGAGCATTGTCCCAATATTTAAAGGAGGAGATCGATCCGAGGCCAAAAGCTATAGGCCAGTGTCGCTTACATCTCATCTCACTAAAATATTTGAAAGAATAGTTAGACAGAAAATCTATGACTTTTGGAAACTCAGAAAAAATGAAATGATTTCGATCAGGCAGATCATGCCTATCACAACTAAGGGAACACTGCAACAAGATTATGTTCATAATGCATAAACTGAAATATCTGGGAATAACAGGAAAAGTAGAGAAATGGATATGTAATTTCCTTAGTGAGCGGCGGCAAGTCGTTACAGTACAAGGAATAACTTCATCAGAATCAGAGGTCCTCAGCTCAGTACCACAAGGAACAGTATTAGCTCCACTACTCTTCATAATCATGCTAACTGACATCGATGAGGATGTTACCACATACAGCAAAGTAACATCCTTTGAGGATGACACAAAGATCAGTAGAAAAATAAGAAACCTAGAGGATATAGGATCTCTACAAACCGACATGAACAGAACCTACAAGTTGACGGAAGACAAGAATATGAAATTTAATACAGAAATTTCAAATCTTACGGTACAAAAAGCCAGGACCTAAAATCCATGGAATACTATACCGCAAATGGAAAGGAAATTCAGAGATATTCTAAAGCAAAAGATTTAGGAGTTGTAATGACTGATGATGCGAAATTTGAAACACAAAAATAAGATAGCAGTAAACAGAGCAAAGAGAATAACTGGGCAGATACTGAGAACCTTTAAACGAAGGGATAGGAATATAATGATTCCTCTACTGAAAACACTGATCATACCCAAATTGGAATACTGCTTGGTCTTAACATGCCCATAATAAAAAGAGGACATTAGACAGCTAGAAGGGATTCAGAGAAACTTCACAGCCAAGATCAATGGGTGCAAAAAACTAAATTACTGGGAAAGGTTACGCGAATTAAACCTATATTCACTGGAAAAGAGAGGAGAGAGATACACCATTATGTACACTTGAAAAATAATGAAGAAACTAGCCCCTAATCTTACTGTGAACCCTATAACTCCCCAAACAACAGTGGAAAGTAGAAAAGGCAGACTGTGTCGTGTTCTCAAATTAGAGGCTAGACAGGGAACATCCTTAACCCTGAAAGAAAATAGCTTTGTTGTGAGAGGACCAAGACTGTTTAATCAGCTGTCCAAAGAACTAAGGAACACGAGTGGTGTTGCGGTGGACATCTTCAAAAGAAGATTAGACACCTTGCTCAGAACAATCCCAGATGAGCCCGACAAGCTTGACCTTCGTGAAATGAGGACTCGTCGCACGGAACATTTGAAAGGTTGAAAGGTTATTATTAATTTTATTATTATTATTAATTAGACAAAGGTTGCTTATCGATGTTGAATGGTGAATTTTTTTTCAAATCTTCTAAAACATTAAAACTTTAATTTTTGGTCATAAAGTTTGAAGTAGTTGTGAGCAAAATAACAAAACACAAGTTACTAAATAGCAGTAACTCTACGTTACTTGTTCTTTGGTGACGAAGAGAAATTATTTCAAGTAACTGTTTCAAATATTCATTTGTACAATTTGGCTGAATTTTCAGTAGTCACTGATTTCTGAAAAAGCTAATGGCATTAAGAAAAAAATAAACGTGGATCAATGAAAATATTTCCAAATAAATAACGAATTCGCTCCACATCAAGTTTTGACTATAATCCGATTTTCAAAAGCTATCTTGAATCCGAATTTGAATCTACATCAGGTGCCCTCCATTCCGAAGGAATGTGTGTGTGTGTGTGTATATATGATATAAAAATGTACGGTTATTAGTATGCATCCTGCAATAATTTCGATCTGTTTGTGAAAGATGGAACTCAAAACAACGCTTCAATACTTACAAGTTACAACGCAATACCGATGCATATACAATTCCATATATATATGTATATATATATATATATATATATAAAACGAGTTCCACAATAGTCATCGGAAACGATTCCACTTAACCGATTTTTAGTATTCATAAAATGGGACGTTTTACGGTAGTTTGGATCCGATGTGGCGCACTCTTCAACATGTAATGCTCCTTCATTGTTCTCTATTTCATTCGTTCAAATATATGAAGGAAAAAGTGCCGTAAAGCTCAACTTCTCCAGATGGTCTCTTGATTTATATGGATAGCTGTATTAGGTTTCTCTATTACCATTATACTTATGATTCCAGTCTTCGATTTGGGGGAATTTGTAAGATGATTAAATATCGTATTAGAAATGTCCATACATCTTATACCTTTCAGGTTTAACATGTAAGTTCGCTTCATATAACGATCATAATATATATTCTTGCGGTATTAGCCCTTGAATCCTTCTTCCTACACATATATATAATATATATATATATATATATATATATTATATATTATATATATATATATAATATATAGATATATATATATATATATATATATATATATAATATATATATATATATGTATATATATGTGTGTGTGTGGTATATATATATATATATATATACACACAAACTCAGAATGGTCCCCTGAGACACTTATATGTTAAACACAGATCGTGCATGGAACAAGGAACTCTTCTGGGAAATTACATCCACTATAGTTCGAATAAGTAATGATAAATGACAAATACTATAGTTTTTTCTTTTTCATGATGGAAAGCCCAACGTGGGCACCAGGCTACTCGCAAAGAGGCCCCAAAATATAGCTTCCCTCACCAGCTATCTGCAAAGCAGATAGGATTCAGCTTTGGGACAGGATCTAGGGTTTACAGCTCACACCTAGCCTATTACATTTAATGTAGTAGGCTAGGTGTAAGCTGTAAACCCTAGATCCTGTTCCAAAGCTGGATCCTATCTGCTTTGCAGGTAGCTGGTGAGGGAAGCTATATTTTGGGGGCCTTTTTGCGAGTAACCCAGTGCCCACGTTGGGCTTTCCATCATGAAAAAGAAAAACTATAGTATTTGTCATTTATCATTACTTATTCGAACTATAGTGGATGTAATTTCCCAGAAGAGTTCCTTGTTCCATGCACGGTTTGTGTTTAACATATATATAGGGTAAAAACGAAGACGTAGAGCAAAAAAGTCATTATATTTGGCTGCAGCCGACGTTTCGGGCAACTCTACCCATTTTCAAGGCCTAATAAATAAAAGCTAAAATTAATACATAACAAAAATATATGAATGTCGAGAACTAAAACTAATTTAGAGTACAAAATTAAAACTGTTCAAGAATAAAAATTAAAATTACAAAGCAGAAACAGGCATAAGCCAAAATCAAATCAAAAGTAAAAATTATATAAATGACAAAAATATATGAGTAATAAAAATAAAACTTAAAACTAAAAACATTCAAACGTAAAATAGTTAAAAAACTTTACTAATAAAAAGTTAAACGAAAAATCACAAGAGTAAACCAACATACCATGCTCACTTGACAGCCACAAAAAACTGAAACGAAATGGGTCTATTCCTTTCCTTGATGTTTTGGTCTCCAAATCTGGCTCGACCGTTTTAACTTCTACAAACCGGAAGCCTACGTTTACGGGTTTGGGTTTTAATTTTTATAGTTTTTGCGACTTTAATTACAAATTAAGTTCCATTCGCACATTGGTGCATAGAGCTTATAATATTTACTCGAACTTTGCTCTGCTTCACAATGAGTTTGAATTCCTTACTGATTTTTTCTTTAAAAATGGTTTTCCACGGGATCTTGTAGGTGTTATTGGTAAATTTCTTAATAATGTATATTCCCCGAACCTTGTCCCAACGTATGATGTTCCTAAGAATTGTAAATATCTTGTTTTACCTGATATCTACCATTTTAACACTTTTGTGAAAAAGCAATTGCTGAGTATTGTGAGGAAATTTTATTTTCACACTGATTTTAAGACTGCTTTTGTAAATAATAATACCCTTGATTGTTTTTTCCAATGTAAGGACAAAATCCCCCCTGCGATGAGCTGTTCTGTTGTTTATTTGTTTACCTGCCCTGGGTGCTCCCAGGGGAACTACGTTGGCAGTACAGTTCGTTCTTTGCAGGCGAGATTTTGCTCCCATATGGGTATTAGCCATAAGACAGGGAAAGTTTTGTCGAAAAAGGAACAGTCTGCTATTAGAAATCATTCTATCAAGTGTAAGGTTGACATTTCTGTTAACAATTTTAAAATTTTTAAATCATTAAAATGCCCGTCCTCTCTCCGTATTTACAAATCTTTGTGTATTAAATTTTTTAACTATAGTTTAAATATTGATTCTAGCTGTTACCCCCTTTATATTAATTAGAATAACTACATACTAAAAATTTTTCCCTTGTGACCCTGTCTCCTTTTCGCTTCAGTTTTTTGTGGCTGTCAAGTGAGCATGGTATGTTGGTTTACGCTTGTGATTTTTCGTTTAACTTTTTATTCCGTTTAACTTTTTATTAGTAAAGTTTTTTAACTATTTTACGTTTGAATGTTTTTAGTTTTAAGTTTTATTTTTATCACTCGTATATTTTGGTCATTTATATAATTTTTACTTTTGATTTGATTTTGGCTTATGCCTGTTTCTGCTTTGTAATTTTAATTTTTATTCTTGAACAGTTTTAATTTTGTACTCTAAATTAGTTTTAGTTTTCGACATTCATATATTTTTGTTATGTATTAATTTTAGCTTTTATTTATTAGGCCTTGAAAATGGGTAGAGTTGCCCGAAACGTCGGCTGCAGCCAAATATAATGACTTTTTTGCTCTACGTCTTCGTTTTTATCCTAAATGTAAAACGACGTCTCCTTAGGAGGGATCCTATTTCATATATATATGTATGTATATATGGGATGAATTTCACAATTAAACACGTGAAATAAGTGAATGATGCAAACCCACAAGGCAAAAGAAAAATGATTCGAAGGCCTTTCGTGTACTCCCTGACGAGGTGTATTTCTGAATACACGAAAGGCCTTGGAATCATTTTTCCTTTTCCTTGTGGGTTGCATCATATATATATCATATATTGCAAAATTACCTCCACCAAGATTTGAACCAAATATCTTCAGTGGGGGTTGCGGGCGCTAACTTCTGTATTACGACAAGGTAAAAAAACATTTTGCAAACTTGTACGTGATCATGCATGATATTCCATATATATATATATATATATATATATATATATATATATATATATAATATATAATATATATATATATATATATATATATATATATATATATATATATATATACAGGGCGTCCCAAAAAAATGTATACACACTTTAAATACTTATAAAGGCAGTGTTTATTAAAATACATTCATTTTCAAAATGTAATAGAATCTACAGACATTATTTAATTGTTTTGTCAACGCCTGTTTCAAACTGACGTCCGTTCTGGTCCAGGCACTGCTGATAACGCGAAGCAATGGAATCGCAAACATCACGAAACATTTCGTTTGGTATTTGTTTGCATTCTCGTTCAATGGCTGCTCTCAATTCAGCGACTGTTGCAGGTTTTATAGCGTAGACTTTGTCTTTTAAGTATCCCCATAAAAAAAAGTCTAGTGGTTTGAGGTCTGGTGAACGCGGAGGGTATTCTACGAAACCCCTTCGTCCAATCCAGATCCACATCGTGCCAAGTACCACTCGCAATACTCCACTCTTCGGTCCGGATCATCTTCATTAATAGCATGGACTAATCTTGGAATGTAACTTTTCCATTGACAGCGCTTCAAAATGCGTTGGACAGACGATTCTGAAATTCCTACTTCACGACTCGCTTGCCGCACAGATTTTCTTGGACTTTGGTGATACGTTTCCAGTACTCTTTCTTGCTTTGTGGGCTTGTCGATGTCCGTGGTCTTCCGGAACGCTTCTTGTGGACATTCTGAACAGTTCCATCATCGGCTTCAAACTTATCTCTAATTCGAGTGATGGTAAGTCGCGTTGGTGGATCTGTTTGAAACTCCCTCCTAAACTGTCTTTGCACTTCAACTGCGTTTTCACACTTCCAGTAGCATTTTAGAATGAATTTCCTTTGTTCAAAGCTTAGTCTGACTGCCATTATTAATTCTAATGGATTTAACTTGGAAAGAAAGAAACATCAATTGAGCTATCAGCTGTTAAAGTGTGTATACATTTGTTTGGGACGCCCTGTATATATATATATATACTGTATATAGGCCTGTTCTTGAATTTGCGTATAAATGGAAAAACATCTAAACGTGAGTAAAAATTTTCTCCTCCTTTCTACTGAGGAATCATACGAGTATCGTTGGAGAACGATCATAATACCTTATCTGATGTTGGAATGTTACATTTTTAGTGTGAATTGTATGAAATTATATGTTTGTTTTCAGACGAATGATCCCAGATTAATTTTGTGTATTTCAGCATGATTCAATCCCAATTACGTTTCTTTCTTTTTTTAAATTTTCGTTTAGTTTTGGCGGGTAAAAAGTTCGCCAAGAAAAAATATTTGCTTATTTTTTGGAACTTGAAATTTATTTATTGATTTATTTATATTTAACCTCCTTCGTAGCATCTAAGGTCATATGACGAAGGGGATCAACAGCTTAACGTGGAATCCAAACTACTAGTCCCAACATTATCTGAACGTAAAGGACGGTCTCCCATCCAACCCTCTCCAGATCCAATGTCGTTCCACTTCCCTGAAACTTTATCACTGTCACCAAAAACAATACAATATCCAAAGAAAAACAGAAAATTACCAATTAATAATTTTTATGCGCTTTAGGTATTTCGTTTTTAAGCAAACTATTATCCAAAACTGTATATTATTTTTAATTAGTATATTTCAATGATAATAAAATTACAGAACATTTCAAAATCTGTCGCGTGCAACATCTAAACCTGAGGATACAAAGTTTATTATTATCTTGGTGTTTCAAAGTAACCACGACTTCTGTCATGTCGTATGTTATGAAAATAAAAGTTTTCTCGAAGTTAATAATTCTTAACAGTTTTCGATTATTTTTGTTTAAAGTTTTGAATTAAGTTTATTCATGCAAAAATGAAAACTAAATTATGTTCACCGAGAAAAATATTTTTAAAAAATGGTTACATATTTGTGGATGATGTAGCCATGGTCAGTACTATGCTTATATTTTTGTAAGGTGACGAATGAAATAATTAGTGCAGACATAGTATATGGTTATAGTATATGGTTAGATTAATGATTCTGATAGGCTTAGAAATACTAAACCATGTATTTGGTTGTTTTAACTAAATATTTTTCTCCTTTTCTCCTTTTCTGGACAAAAAAGAGAAGGACATAAATTTGTTTCTGAGAAGAGTTCACAGTTAGATTTAGTAGTTATGTAGTTATGAATGAAGGGTTAATTTATCATGTCGAAGATTAATTAACATTTCTCTGCAATTTAGCTTAAAATCAGTTTGACTCAGTTTTTAAAAAGGATCTTTAAGAAACAAATTTTAGTATCACCTGAAGATCAGGGACCCAGCCTTCTTTAGTTAGTTTTATAAGGCTAACTAACGAAAATATCACGACCTAACCTAACCAGTCGTCAAGGGCGTACAGTTGACCTAACGATTGGTTAGGTTAGGTCGTGATATTTTCTTTAGTTAGCATTATAAGGCTAACTGGAGAAGGTTTGGGGTCCCTGATCTTCAGGTGATCCAAATTTTATAATTTAAATTTACCAAACTTAAGCATGTTTTAAAATATTAATAAGGAGTAATTTTTCCAGCACTGTTGATTAATTATAATTATAAAGTTGTAAATTAATGGAAATTTTTACAGTCTGATACATGCAGGTAACAAACTACAGTTATACACAAACCCGAGTAAATTTAGCGACAACAAACGCTAAAGAATTGAACAACCCCTTTCATTTTATTTGCATCAGAACTTTAATAAGCAATCGAGATTACTTTTGAAAGATTACCCTAACTTGGGCAAGCACTTTTGTTCTCATCTAATCAGATTTCCTTATTTATACTGTACAGTCGACCTGAAATTTGCAAACTTGATAATCCTTTGCAACCTCTACACCATTGAATGCAGTTCCGATAAACTACAGCTTCATGCCTGTTTAAGAATTTGTTTAAATATTTTTATGATATCATTTGGAAAGTGAACATAATTGATTCGGATGACTTTATAACAAAAAATCCTCAACTAAACTAAAAGTAAAAATATCATTAATACCGATGTTGACTCTATTCTTACAAAGCCTGTGTTGAACCCAATAAAAAACTGTTTCAGGATTTTATTAATTTCCTCTGATTTTTTTAATCAATTAATCTGTGAATTTCACATAGGCATAAAGATTCCTTAGTTCTGATTAATGATCAGCTTTCAGGGTTTTCAGTGGGGTGGCGTTATCAACGAAATTCAGCGGTCCTTACCAATCTTTATATGAATTTTTTTTTATAGTATTATAAAAGCACATTTATCTCTCCCCAAAAATAGTTTTGGAATGTGATGACACAATCTCTTTAAATGTTGAAAATTTTAGAGAACTAACATTCCGGCTAAATCTTTGGGATGTTTTAGTAATCCAAACTTCTGTCAAGATACGTCTACTTTACTGTCTTTCAAACATTACTAATTCAACATTTAGTTGAAATTTTTCTCTTTTCGTTACGAACTAGACAATTATATATATAAAAAGATACTGAAATATTAACATTTTGCGTGACAGGTAGGATGTGCGATTTACGAGATGAATTCATGTTTCTTTCCTTTAAACAGTTTGCAAGTCAGAGAGAAATCACATTTATTTTTAACAATTAAAACATTTTTAATTCATTACATTATAATATTACAGATGTAATTTCTAGTGTTGTCAGCAACCATACTTTTTTCCCAAAAATCGCACCAACAGACCTTGAGAGACGTGTCTCTTAGCAAGCGCAGTTAAATGTTTGAAATTCTTGCAGATTATTAAAGAATTTGTCATCCTTGTAATTCAACAGCAGCCAAACTTATAATCGAGTACAGGCATGTTTAGGTCACACATGTCTGTCACCGAGGTATATGTCAGGTCAAGTTAATTAAGGGGAAAACATGAAAAATAACCGCCTCTCACACAAGTAAGTCATGGTATTTGTTTCAATTGCGAAATCTATATTTTATTAGTGAAACTTTTTGAATAATGTCAGGCCCATTGCGCTAATTCCTATCTTATTATTATTGCCAGCATCATCGGGATTCAATCCCTCGACCTCAGCGTCTTAACTTCACTTACGGGGAAACGGTGTTACCCAGTGAGCTATGGACGCAGGTGTGCACACTAGTGTATATAAGGGAAAGTCATGGGGCCTGGGACTCCCCCCATTGTATTTCCTGATTCTAAAAATGAGTATTACTAAAAACTGTATCAAAACTATAAATTTGGAAAAGATACTTGGAGTAATGACAATGATCAAATATTCATAATATGAAGAGTATTCCATCATAATCAAATGGAAAATTTAATATTCATTTAACTCCAGTACAATGTATAATAATAATAATAATAATAATAATAATAATAAATCAGATGGAAAATTTAGCATTCAATCAGAGTAGTATAGCCGCAATATGTCGGACAGCAATGGATCAATTTGAAAATTTCCCCCCTCACCGTCCTTCATGGCGGTCCTCCACCGTCCTTCATGGAGGTCCTCCACCGTCCTTCATGGCGGTCCCTCCTTTATGAGGTGTCCTTCATGGTCCTTCAAAAAAAAAAAAAAAAAAAAAAGGGAAAAAAGGAAAAAAAAGAGGGAAAAAAAGGGGGGGGAAAGGGGGGAGGGGAAATAAAAAATAAATTTAAAAATAAATTTACAAAATAAATTTAAAAAATTAAATTTAAAAAATTAAATTTTAAAAATGATTCGTCTTCACCTTCCTTCAAAAAAATTTAAGAAAGGGTTGATCCTCGCCTTCCTTCTTGAAAAAGTCCTTTCATGAGACAAACAAGAACAAACATGCAAAAACATACATACATTCGAGTACTTCTGTTCAGGCAATTCCGCCAGACAGTAGAAATGGAAACGAATATCTGAAAGGTTTTAATACGCCTAACGAGATGTGCATCAGCACATTAAATTTTCAAATGTTAACAAATTGCGAACAATACATAAATGAAAATCAGAGTGATCATATTTTAAACCGAAACAAGTTCTTTGTTTAAGATCTGTATTATGAAAAATAAAATGAATATTTATTATTTTAATAAATAAATTAATTTATCTCTTTTTTAAGGGAAACTGGCTTATTTTCAAACGAGATGACCTTCAAATACAATATATACATATAGTACACGCATATTTGTTTATTTACTTTTAAATATGTAGTTTTCTGTTATTTACATCGCTATATACCATTACATTCACTTTCACATGCTATCTTCTGGTATATGAACTAATAATTTTACGTTCATCAAATTTCGTTATAAAATTACATGTGTTAAAAAGAACATCAAGTTGCGTAACGATGCTTTAAACTAAATCACCAAGTTGTTTTCCTCCTCTAAACATCCACTTAAATATTATTACTAATATTGATTTATTGTTATTATTACATATGTATATGTACACGTGTTAAGAGTATTTAAATTAAATATATTGATTTCAATTCCCTTCGTAATAAAAGCATCTGGCAACTATACCCCCAATCTTGCTATATATTTCTCTCAGTAATTGTTTTCAGGTTAGTTGTTAAGTTTAACTTTCTTCTAAAGACTATTAGTTGATACTAATCTTGCTATTTTATTATTTTATTATTATTCATATATATATATATATATATATATATATAACATCCAAATAAGTAGGTTCGGGTAAAAAAATTTCTTATTAGATGCAATTAAAGAAAACGGGATGTCGAATTTGTGGGTTGTCATTTAAATAGATGCAGCGGGAAATAGGTACTGAAAGTTGAGAGATTTTTCATTAAGAACCTTTCTACTTGTAGTTATAGTTAGGACTATTCACATTACTTTAATTATCATTTCTCTAATTTAACGGCTGTTCACAATTCCTCATAATTCTCATAATAAACGTATTTGTTTTCACACCAGTCAGGCCACTGTTTACATCAATCACACAGAATGTTCATGCTTATTGTTTTTGTCATTAGCTGTACCAATCATGTCTTTACAGACTGAAGCCTACCGTTACACAACGTTTAAAATGTTATAATTAATGCTTTATGATATCAGATCTCGTATAAAAAGCATTATTTTCTGTACAAATGGCCACAAAAATACTTTCAATCCTAATATATGTACGTATAGTATGCAACATACGCCTTTTCACCTGTATTAAAAACGTAAAAGTATCATCATGCGATCTTAGTTTCCGCAATGACGTGAGCCCTAACATTTAATTTAAAATTATTTAACAGATCATTCGAGGGAACTGTACATCGATCTCATTATAACTTCTGACTCATAATAACCGCCATACATATTTACACGAGTTCAATTTAAATATATATATATATATATATATATATATATATATATATATATATATATATTATACAGTGGTGTAGTGCTAAATAAAGAAGTGAGGGAACGCATTTTGAAAGTGTTACTCAGATGCGGGGGGGGACAATAGCGAGCGCGGCGAGCCCATACAGCTGGGGGTCCGGGGGCACTGTAAGCCCCCGGGAAATCTTTTGAAATCTGACCAATTTCAGGGATATTTTGAGGTCATATGCACTGGATATTAGGATATATTCCAAGGTTGAAGATGCAGTATTTCCAGTGTCATTAGATATATGACATCCAGTACGATCAATAAAAATAGCTAACAACTGGAATGATTAACTAAAAAAAAGTTAACAACTGGTACGCCGTGGTGACTGTTTCATCAGATCTTTATAGGCTAGCATTGCCTCAGTCGAAGCTAAAAGAAATGAAACAGTTAATGATTCTTATATTTCTTCTAGGGGTGGGAATTAAAATTTCATGACGTTAGAGATTTGTAAGTTCGGATTTATTTGAAATAGTGAGGGAACGCCGTTCCGTCTACCAAAAAAAAGTAAGGGAACGCCGTTCCCACAGCACTACACAATATATATATATATATATATATATATATATATATATATATATATATATATATATATATATATAAGGAGTTTGTATGTGCCATTCCAACAGAAGGCAGGAAGTGTCTGAACCCTGTTTCTCCCATCACTGTCCTCTTCATCTGGCCTTTTTACATGTCACGTCTACCCTGTGAGCAGCCCAGCATACTCTCAAATACGCGCTTCTCACTATATTCCTTACTACACACGCATGCATCTTACACACTACACAGTCTTTTCAAAAAAGGTGTAATTTCAGTAGTCTCGGAGATTCGCGATTGTCCCCTCCTACATTTTCTCAGTAATTGTTTTCAGACTAGTAGCTAAGTTTAACTTTCTTTTAATGACTATTAGTTGCTACTAATCTTCTTCTTCTTATTATTATTATTATTATATTATATATATATATATATAACATCCAAATAAGTAGGTTCGGGTAAAAAACTTTCTCAGTAGATGCAATTAAAGAAAACGGGATGTCGAGTTTGTGTGATTGTCATTTTTAAATAGATTCAGTGGGAGATAGGTACTGAAACTTGAGAGATTTTTCATGAAGAACCTTTCTAGTTGCAGTCATAGCGTCCATTCACATTACTTTAATTAGCATTTCTCTTATTTATCGACTGTTCACAATTCCTCATAACTCTCATAATAAACGTATTTGTTTTCACTTTTCTTTCATGCCAGACAAGTCTCAGTATTTACATCAATCACACAGAATGTTCATGCTTATTGTTTTTGTTACTAGCTGTACCAAACATGTCTTTACAAATTGAAGCGTACCGTTACACAACGTTTAAAATGTTATAATTAATGCTTTATGATATCAGATCTCGTATAAAAAGCATTATTTTCTGTACAAATGGCCACAAAAATACTTTCAATCCTAATATATGTATGTATAGTATGCAACATACGCTTTTCCAACTGTATTGAAAACGTAAAAGTATCATTGCGATCTTAGATTCTGCAATGACGTAAGTGAGCCTTAACATATAATTTAAAATTATTTAACAGATCTTTCGAGGGAACTGTACATCGATCTATATATATATATATATATATATATATATATATATATATATATATATATATATATATAAGGAGTTTGTATGTGGCATTCCAACAGAAGACAGGAAGTGTCCGAACCCTGTTTCTCACATCACTGTCATCCTCACCTGGCCTTTTTACATGTCTCGTCTACCCTGTGAGCAGTCCAGCACACTCTCAAACACGCGCTTTTTCACTATATTCCTTACTACACACGCATGCATCTTACACACTACACAGTCTTTTCAAAAAGGTGTAATTTCAGTAGTCCAGAAGACTCGCGATTGGCCCCTCCTTCCTGCATGCATCGTATATATTACGAAACAATTTATAAGTTCTCTCTTATTGCTTTCCTTATTGTAATGGGTATCACAACCGATTTTTCAATATTATTTAAGTATTATGTTGAGCAACATACCCCCCCCCCCACAGACTAGTTTCTTAGCATAATCATGAAACATGAAACAAGATTATATTAATATATATGAAAATGAAAATGAAAAGGTTTATTGGCAGACTATAGTCCATATGACAAATATTATTAATACAATGACAGTTCATACACTAAGGATAGAAATATATACAATTGATTAGAAATAATACTGCACTGTCGAAGTTAAGTGGAGCTACAGACAGACGTTTTCGTACCAAGAAGTCCATAGCTTAGAGGATAAATGGCAGGACTCATGGATAGCTTGGATGATCGGGTTGGTTGACTTTTTAATTCTTTGCATTAGACTGTGTTGAGCACGTCTTGTTACCTCCGGGAAGCTCGGAACATTGCGGGTAGCAAACATTTGCGAAGCTGAGCATCTCGGGGGTAATTTATGTAAGAGTCTAAAAGACCTGTTGTACATCAAATTAGGGTTCTGCCAGAACCTTTTTTATAATTCACCCAGAGTTGCTGACTGTATATATTACTGCAGAAAGCACGAAAGAGTGTCTTTAGCTTCACTTGTACAGAAACGAAAGTTCCTTATGGTCATGTATATATATATATATATATATACAGGGTGGGCGGAAAGTAGCTCCTATTTTGGATTGGTAAAAAAATACGTATATTATCCATTTATTTCAGAAGAAATAATATGAAAAGGTAGGCATACATGGTAGGTTTTCTCTAAAATTCAATGTGGGCTCCAACTCTTTCCACCAGCTTCTGGAGCCGCCCAGGAATGGCGTCCACTGACTTTAGTAGGAACTCGGGATGGAGGACATGACTTCCCGAATTCGGTCCTCCAGTTCTTCCAATGTCCTCGGTTTGGTGCGGTAGACTTCTTCCTTTACCCACCCCCAAAGAAAGAAGTCGCACGGTGTCAAGTCGGGGCTCCTGGCTGGCCATTGATGTGGACCACGACGACCCATCCAACGCTCAGGGAAGTGGGCATCCAGCCCTTCTGCGCAACATCATGAATGCTGAGCGGTACCTTGCTATGTTGCGAAACGAGGTCTGGCCGGTTGTCAGCACATGGGAGAACATCGACGATCTGATATTTATGCAAGATGGCGCCCCTCCGCACTTCGCTCTTGTTGTCCGTGAGTGGCTGGATGCCCACTTCCCTGGGCGATGGATGGGTCGTCGTGGTCCACATCAATGGCCAGCCAGGAGCCCCGACTTGACACCGTGCGACTTCTTTCTTTTGGGGTGGGTAAAGGAAGAAGTCTACCGCACCAAACCGAGGACATTGGAAGAACTGGAGGACCGAATTCGGGAAGTCATGTCCTCCATCCCGCCGGAGTTCCTGCTAAAGTCAGTGGACGCCATTCCTGGGCGGCTCCAGAAGCTGGTGGAAAGAGTTGGAGCCCACATTGAATTTTAGAGAAAACCTACCATGTATGCCTACCTTTTCATATTATTTCTTCTGAAATAAATGGATAATATACGTATTTTTTTACCAATCCAAAATAGGGAGCTACTTTCCGCCCACCCTGTATATATATATATATATCCAAAAGTAGTTTGAAGGCTTATTCCATCTCACGACTGACTATAATTATACACTTTAGAGGAGTTTGAAAATTGCATATATTTAGACAAAAAGTATTAGGTCTTAAGCTGATTTCATGTCAATATCAGCGTGCTTCACTGCCCTTTCAGTCATTGTGACCTTAGATCGTACCAGAACTATGGTCTTGACAAAGCACAATGTGTTAAATTTACCAAACAAGGATTACCTACATATGTTCAGGACTCTGGACATTTCCATACTCAACATCAACTATGCCCATTTGATCGTACCTTTCTTTATGTACATGCAATAGCATCAATTGGTTAAGCTTTCTCTGAATCGTGTTTGAACTCAGATAAGATTTAATACGCACGATATTACTAAACGAGCGTTCACTACAACACGTAATGGAGGCAGGCATCACTATATTAACTTTGTTTACGTAATCACAGAGGAGATAAGAAATTACTGGTCAGGTGTCAGTGATTGCACGTGTGTAACTACATTACGTAGGATTAACTGCTCAAGGGATTCGTGAACACAAAGTTCATACAGAGGTTGTTAGATGAGTATGTAGTCTTGCAGGAAGGAAGTCTGAGCCCTAGAATGAAGTTACACTCACTAATTATGCTGTGGACGTCTATCCTTTGCATCCTCGAGAAGCAAATCTTTACACTGGACATACATTTTGCACTATACTTCGTTAAAACTCTCAGTTATGGGTATTATAATGAGATACAGAGCTTCATAATGTGCCTTTCTGTAATGATCTTCAGATGCATAGCTACCTTCCGGTGGAACACAATCCTCTTCTAGCCTAGCTGGAACTCTTCTAAATCGAGGCTGTGAGGGTACATCTACCTGACAGGAACCTAGTGACTGTACATTCTTTCAGAAAAGACTAGCCCCTTCATCATTGCGCATATTTCAAAGAGTTTTATCAGTCATACCACCAATAGCTTATATATATATATATAATATATATATATATATATATATATATATATGATACACACACACACAATATATATATAATATATATATATAATATAATATATAATAATATATATATGATACACACACCCATATATATATATATATATATATATATATATATATAGAGATAGAGAGAGAGAGAGAGAGAGAGAGAGAGAGAGAGAGAGAGAGAGAGAGAGAGAGAGAGAGAGAGGTTGCAAAGAATGATGATGCGAAATTTGAATCACAAAATAAGATAGCAGTAAACAGAGTAAAGAGAATAACGGGGCAGATATTGATAGTCTTTAAACGATGGGATAGGAATATAAGGATTCCTATACTGAAAACCCTGATCATACCCAAATTGGAATACTGCTCGGTTCTAACATCCCCATATAAAAAAGAGGACATTAGGCAGCTGTAAGGGATTCAGAGAAGCTTCACAACCAAGATCGATGGGGGTGTGCAAAGAACTAAATTACTGGGAAAGATTATGAAAGCTATTCATATTTTCACTGGAAAGGAGGAGAGAGAGAAACACCATTATTTACACTCGGGAAATAATGAAGAAACTTATCCCTAATCTTACTCTGAACCCTGTAACTTCCTAAACAACGGTGGAAAGTAGAAAAGGAAGACTGCGTCGTGTTCCCAAATTAAAGGCGAGACAGGGAACATCCTTAACCCTGAAAAAAATTAGTTTTGTGGTAAGACGACCAAAACTGTCTAAACAAAAGCCCAAAGACCTAAGGAACATGAAGGGAGTTGCTGTGGACATCTTCAAAAGATGATTAGACGCCTGGCTCAGAACAATCCCCGATGAACGGGACGTACATGGCTATGTGAGGTGGAGAGTACAAGAAAGCACTCGCCCCTCGACCAAGACAGGCCTAGAGGGGACACCAGCCTGACCTTCCTGTGAAGAGAGAACTACGCACGGAACCGCAACGTTGCGTACACACACACATTTTATTCGTGCATTTATCCGTGATTCACTGTCGTCAATTGAATTAACATAACCTACTAATTGTTACCACTGTACACTTAACCGTGATCGTGACATGGTGCTAGCCGTGATTTGAGGGTGTTTACATTTGGGGGTCTCCTCCCGCCATCCCACACAATGCGTCTCAGTCAATGTCTCTCAGCGCAGCCAAAGACAATATTACGGACGATACAAAGATCAGCAGAAAAATCAACGAGTGGTACAAAACTTCAAAATAAATCGAATTACCTTCCAAACAACACAGGACAATAGGAAAGTCAGAATGTGTAGTGTCCCCAAACTAAAGGCCTGACAAGAGACCTCCTCAACACTGAAGGAAATTAGCCTGGTTGTCAGTGGGCCAAGACATTTTAACCAGCTTCACCTTCATGTGAAGAGAGACCGACGCAGAGGGGGGGGGGCACTACCATCGAGTATAGCAATTTAACTTGAAGTAGTAGCATTATTAAATATTTAAATTAAATAGATGATTCTTTCGCAATAAAAATTAGGTGGTAACCTACATCTTAACACATAGCTATCATATCTACAGCTAATTACGCAAAAGTACATTTCTCTTTCATATTGAGTTGCCAGATAGCAATATTTATTAAATTAAACCATATATTAATCATCCATTTAAATGTGTGTACACAATATTTAAATGGATGATTAATATATGGTTTAATTTAATAAATATTGCTATCTGGCAACTCAATATGAAAGAGAAAATGTACTTTTGCGTAATTAGCTGTAGATATGATAGCTATGTGTTAAGATGTAGGTTACCACCTAATTTTTATTGCGAAAGAATCATCTATTTAATTTAAATATTTAATAATGCTACTACTTCAAGTTAAATTGCTATACTCGATGGTAGTGCCCCCCCCCTCTGCGTCGGTCTCTCTTCATATGAAGGTGAAGCTAGTTAAAATGTCTTGGCCCACTGACAACCAGGCTAATTTCCTTCAGTGTTGAGGAGGTCTCTTGTCAGGCCTTTAGTTTGGGGACACTACACATTCTGACTTTCCTATTGTCCTGTGTTGTTTGGAAGGTAATTGGATTTATTTTGAAGTTTTGTACCACTCGTTGATTTTTCTGCTGATCTTTGTATCGTCCGTAATATTGTCTTTGGCTGCGCTGAGAGACATTGACTGAGACGCATTGTGTGGGATGGCGGGAGGAGACCCCCAAATGTAAACACCCTCAAATCACGGCTAGCACCATGTCACGATCACGGTTAAGTGTACAGTGGTAACAATTAGTAGGTTATGTTAATTCAATTGACGACAGTGAATCACGGATAAATGCACGAATAAAATGTGTGTGTATACGCAACGTTGCGGTTCCGTGCGTAGTTCTCTCTTCACACGAAGGTCAGGCTGGTGTCCCCTCTAGGCCTGTCTTGGTCGAGGGGCGAGTGCTTTCTTGTACTCTCCACCTCACATAGCCATGTACGTCCCGTTCATCGGGGATTGTTCTGAGCCAGGCGTCTAATCATCTTTTGAAGATGTCCACAGCAACTCCCTTCATGTTCCTTAGGTCTTTGGGCTTTTGTTTAGACAGTTTTGGTCGTCTCACCACAAAACTAATTTTTTTCAGGGTTAAGGATGTTCCCTGTCTCGCCTTTAATTTGGGAACACGACGCAGTCTTCCTTTTCTACTTTCCACCGTTGTTTAGGAAGTTACAGGGTTCAGAGTAAGATTAGGGATAAGTTTCTTCATTATTTCCCGAGTGTAAATAATGGTGTTTCTCTCTCTCCTCCTTTCCAGTGAAAATATGAATAGCTTTCATAATCTTTCCCAGTAATTTAGTTCTTTGCACCCCCATCGATCTTGGTTGTGAAGCTTCT
Source organism: Bathynomus jamesi (assembly GCA_023014485.1). Taxonomy (NCBI): domain Eukaryota; kingdom Metazoa; phylum Arthropoda; class Malacostraca; order Isopoda; family Cirolanidae; genus Bathynomus; species Bathynomus jamesi. The sequence goes on along the minus strand of JAJOZX010002332.1, from coordinate 71,961 downwards.
CTGAATCCCTTACAGCTGCCTAATGTCCTCTTTTTTATATGGGGATGTTAGAACCGAGCAGTATTCCAATTTGGGTATGATCAGGGTTTTCAGTATAGGAATCCTTATATTCCTATCCCATCGTTTAAAGACTATCAATATCTGCCCCGTTATTCTCTTTACTCTGTTTACTGCTATCTTATTTTGTGATTCAAATTTCGCATCATCATTCTTTGCAACTCTCTCTCTCTCTCTCTCTCTCTCTCTCTCTCTCTCTCTCTCTCTCTCTCTCTCTCTATATATATATATATATATATATGGGTGTGTGTGTATATATATATATTATATATATATATATATGTGGGTGTGTGTAAATATATATATATATATATATATATATAATATATATATATGTATGTGTGTATATATATATATATAAGCTATTGGTGGTATGACTGATAAAACTCTTTGAAATATGCGCAATGATGAAGGGGCTAGTCTTTTCTGAAAGAATGTACAGTCACTAGGTTCCTGTCAGGTAGATGTACCCTCACAGCCTCGATTTAGAAGAGTTCCAGCTAGGCTAGAAGAGGATTGTGTTCCACCGGAAGGTAGCTATGCATCTGAAGATCATTACAGAAAGGCACATTATGAAGCTCTGTATCTCATTATAATACCCATAACTGAGAGTTTTAACGAAGTATAGTGCAAAATGTATGTCCAGTGTAAAGATTTGCTTCTCGAGGATGCAAAGGATAGACGTCCACAGCATAATTAGTGAGTGTAACTTCATTCTAGGGCTCAGACTTCCTTCCTGCAAGACTACATACTCATCTAACAACCTCTGTATGAACTTTGTGTTCACGAATCCCTTGAGCAGTTAATCCTACGTAATGTAGTTACACACGTGCAATCACTGACACCTGACCAGTAATTTCTTATCTCCTCTGTGATTACGTAAACAAAGTTAATTATAGTGATGCCTGCCTCCATTACGTGTTGTAGTGAACGCTCGTTTAGTAATATCGTGCGTATTAAATCTTATCTGAGTTCAAACACGATTCAGAGAAAGCTTAACCAATTGATGCTATTGCATGTACATAAAGAAAGGTACGATCAAATGGGCATAGTTGATGTTGAGTATGGAAATGTCCAGAGTCCTGAACATAGGTAATCCTTGTTTGGTAAATTTAACACATTGTGCTTTGTCAAGACCATAGTTCTGGTACGATCTAAGGTCACAATGACTGAAAGGGCAGTGAAGCACGCTGATATTGACATGAAATCAGCTTAAGACCTAATACTTTTTGTCTAAATATATGCAATTTTCAAACTCCTCTAAAGTGTATAATTATAGTCAGTCGTGAGATGGAATAAGCCTTCAAACTACTTTTGGATATATTATATATATATATATATATATATATATATATATATATATATATATACATGACCATAAGGAACTTTCGTTTCTGTACAAGTGAAGCTAAAGACACTCTTTCGTGCTTTCTGCAGTAATATATACGGTCAGCAACTCTGGGTGAATTATAAAAAAGGTTCTGGCAGAACCCTAAATTTGATGTACAACAGGTCTTTTAGACTCTTACATAAATTACCCCCGAGATGCTCAGCTTCGCAAATGTTTGCTACCCGCAATGTTCCGAGCTTCCCGGAGGTAACAAGACGTGCTCAACACAGTCTAATGCAAAGAATTAAAAAGTCAACCAACCCGATCATCCAAGCTATCCATGAGTCCTGCCATTTATCCTCTAAGCTATGGACTTCTTGGTACGAAAACGTCTGTCTGTAGCTCCACTTAACTTCGACAGTGCAGTATTATTTCTAATCAATTGTATATATTTCTATCCTTAGTGTATGAACTGTCATTGTATTAATAATATTTGTCATATGGACTATAGTCTGCCAATAAACCTTTTCATTTTCATTTTCATATATATTAATATAATCTTGTTTCATGTTTCATGATTATGCTAAGAAACTAGTCTGTGGGGGGGGGGGTTATGTTGCTCAACATAATACTTAAATAATATTGAAAAATCGGTTGTGATACCCATTACAATAAGGAAAGCAATAAGAGAGAACTTTATAAATTGTTTCGTAATATATACGATGCATGCAGGAAGGAGGGGCCAATCGCGAGTCTTCTGGACTACTGAAATTACACCTTTTTGAAAAGACTGTGTAGTGTGTAAGATGCATGCGTGTGTAGTAAGGAATATAGTGAAAAAGCGCGTGTTTGAGAGTGTGCTGGACTGCTCACAGGGTAGACGAGACATGTAAAAAGGCCAGGTGAGGATGACAGTGATGTGAGAAACAGGGTTCGGACACTTCCTGTCTTCTGTTGGAATGCCACATACAAACTCCTATATATATATATATATATATATATATATATATATATATATATATATATATATATATATAATGAGATCGATGTACAGTTCCCTCGAAAGATCTGTTAAATAATTTTAAATTATATGTTAAGGCTCACTTACGTCATTGCAGAATCTAAGATCGCATGATGATACTTTTACGTTTTCAATACAGTTGGAAAAGCGTATGTTGCATACTATACGTACATATATTAGGATTGAAAGTATTTTTGTGGCCATTTGTACAGAAAATAATGCTTTTTATACGAGATCTGATATCATAAAGCATTAATTATAACATTTTAAACGTTGTGTAACGGTACGCTTCAATTTGTAAAGACATGTTTGGTACAGCTAGTAACAAAAACAATAAGCATGAACATTCTGTGTGATTGATGTAAATACTGAGACTTGTCTGGCATGAAAGAAAAGTGAAAACAAATACGTTTATTATGAGAGTTATGAGGAATTGTGAACAGTCGATAAATAAGAGAAATGCTAATTAAAGTAATGTGAATGGACGCTATGACTGCAACTAGAAAGGTTCTTCATGAAAAATCTCTCAAGTTTCAGTACCTATCTCCCACTGAATCTATTTAAAAATGACAATCCACACAAACTCGACATCCCGTTTTCTTTAATTGCATCTACTGAGAAAGTTTTTTACCCGAACCTACTTATTTGGATGTATATATATATATATAACAATGATAATAATAATAATAATAAGAAGAAGATTAGTAGCAACTAATAGTCATTAAAAGAAAGTTAAACTTAGCTACTAGTCTGAAAACAATTACTGAGAAAATGTAGGAGGGGACAATCGCGAATCTCCGAGACTACTGAAATTACACCTTTTTTGAAAAGACTGTGTAGTGTGTAAGATGCATGCGTGTGTAGTAAGGAATATAGTGAGAAGCGCGTATTTGAGAGTATGCTGGGCTGCTCACAGGGTAGACGTGACATGTAAAAAGGCCAGATGAAGAGGACAGTGATGGGAGAAACAGGGTTCAGACACTTCCTGCCTTCTGTTGGAATGGCACATACAAACTCCTTATATATATATATATATATATATATATATATATATATATATATATATACATTGTGTAGTGCTGTGGGAACGGCGTTCCCTTACTTTTTTTTGGTAGACGGAACGGCGTTCCCTCACTATTTCAAATAAATCCGAACTTACAAATCTCTAACGTCATGAAATTTTAATTCCCACCCCTAGAAGAAATATAAGAATCATTAACTGTTTCATTTCTTTTAGCTTCGACTGAGGCAATGCTAGCCTATAAAGATCTGATGAAACAGTCACCACGGCGTACCAGTTGTTAACTTTTTTTAGTTAATCATTCCAGTTGTTAGCTATTTTTATTGATCGTACTGGATGTCATATATCTAATGACACTGGAAATACTGCATCTTCAACCTTGGAATATATCCTAATATCCAGTGCATATGACCTCAAAATATCCCTGAAATTGGTCAGATTTCAAAAGATTTCCCGGGGGCTTACAGTGCCCCCGGACCCCCAGCTGTATGGGCTCGCCGCGCTCGCTATTGTCCCCCCCCCCGCATCTGAGTAACACTTTCAAAATGCGTTCCCTCACTTCTTTATTTAGCACTACACCACTGTATATATATATATATATATATATATATATATATATATATATTAAATTGAACTCGTGTAAATATGTATGGCGGTTATTATGAGTCAGAAGTTATAATGAGATCGATGTACAGTTCCCTCGAATGATCTGTTAAATAATTTTAAATTAAATGTTAGGGCTCACGTCATTGCGGAAACTAAGATCGCATGATGATACTTTTACGTTTTTAATACAGGTGAAAAGGCGTATGTTGCATACTATACGTACATATATTAGGATTGAAAGTATTTTTGTGGCCATTTGTACAGAAAATAATGCTTTTTATACGAGATCTGATATCATAAAGCATTAATTATAACATTTTAAACGTTGTGTAACGGTAGGCTTCAGTCTGTAAAGACATGATTGGTACAGCTAATGACAAAAACAATAAGCATGAACATTCTGTGTGATTGATGTAAACAGTGGCCTGACTGGTGTGAAAACAAATACGTTTATTATGAGAATTATGAGGAATTGTGAACAGCCGTTAAATTAGAGAAATGATAATTAAAGTAATGTGAATAGTCCTAACTATAACTACAAGTAGAAAGGTTCTTAATGAAAAATCTCTCAACTTTCAGTACCTATTTCCCGCTGCATCTATTTAAAAATGACAACCCACACAAATTCGACATCCCGTTTTCTTTAATTGCATCTAATAAGAAATTTTTTTACCCGAACCTACTTATTTGGATTATATATATATATATATATATATATATATATATATATATATAATAATAATAATAATAATAATAGCAAGATTAGTATCACTAATAGTCTTTAGAAGAAAGTTAAACTTAACAACTAACCTGAAAACAATTACTGAGAGAAATATATAGCAAGATTGGGGGTATAGTTGCCAGATGCTTTTATTACGAAGGGAATTGAAATCAATATATTTAATTTAAATACTCTTAACACGTGTACATATATATATGTAATAATAACAATAAATCAATATTAGTAATAATATTTAAGTGGATGTTTAGAGGAGGAAACAACTTTGGTGATTTAGTTTAAAGCATCGTTACGCAACTTGATGTTCTTTTTAACACATGTAATTTTATAACGAAAGTATTTGATGAAGTAAAATTATTATTCATATACCAGAAGATAGCATGTGAAAGTGAATGTAATGGTATATAGCGTGTAAATAACAGAAAACTACATATTTAAAAGTAAATAAACAAATATGCGTGTACTATATGTATATATTGTATTTGAAGGTCATCTCGTTTGAAAATAAGCCAGTTTCCCTTAAAAAAGAGAGAAATTAATTTATTTAAATTAAATAATAAATATTCATTTTATTTTTCATAATACAGATTAAACAAAGAACTTGTTCGTTTAAAATATGATCACTCTGATTTTCATTTATGTATTGTTCGCAATTTGTTAACAGAAAATTGGATGTGTGATGCACATCTCGTTAGGACTATTAAAACCTTTCAGATATTCGTTTCCATTTCTACTGTCTAACTTGCCTGAACAGAAGTACTCGAATGTATGTATGTTTTTGCATGTTTGTTTGTTTGTCTCATGAAAGGACTTTTTGAAGAAGGAAGGCGAGGCTCAATCCTTTCTTAAATTTTTTTGAAGGAAGGTGAAGACGAATCATTTTTTAAATTTAATTTTTTAAATTTAATTTTTTAAATTTATTTTTAAATTTATTTTTACCCCCCCCCTTTTTTTCCCCCTTTTTTCCCCTCTTTTTTTTTCCTTTTTCCCCCCTTTTTTTTTTTTTTTTTTGAAGGACCATGAAGGACACCTCATAAAGGAGGGACCGCCATGAAGGACGGTGGAGGACCTCCATGAAGGACGGTGGAGGACCGCCATGAAGGACGGTGAGGGTGGAAATTTTCAAATTGATCCATTGCTGTCCGACATAGTGCGGCTATACTACTAATCAGTATCAAAATGTGACCACAAAGATATCAATTTATCGATCAATAGATATGATCAAAGGCATTTAAACAGTGTGCATCGCTTTTGCTTTGTGAATTTCATCATTATTTTCGAGAGCTGATAATTCGGCCCCCACTTAAACAAATCCTGCATACGCCTCTGGGTTTGCAGGAGAAACTGATCTTCTCGTTCGCAACTGTTCAGCAGTGATTTCTTTCGAACTTTCTTCATGATTAGTTCAAATCTAAGTTTCGCTTACTTTTCTGAGGTATTTTCACGGGGGAAAGCCTGCGGGATTCTTTTTAATTTACATTTTGTTGGAAACAACAGGATTGGGAATTAAATATATTTGTCAGAATACGAAATGGGATTGGAATCGAAGAATCGATTTAACTACTGCACCTGAAAATGGAATTCAAGTCCTGCAAAAGTGTAAAAGGTCTCATACTGGAAATGCAATCGGGATCGGTTTCAGAAGGGCTCATATATATATTTTTTAAATGTGTGTTATTGATAGTAAGGGGATAGTCGTGTGGGAGATTGTGACGAGTAGACAGATGGAGGAACTGAGTTTTTGTGGCATTGAAAGCCAGAAGGTTTTCTCTGCCGCAATTAGAGATAGCAGAGAGATCAGAGGTCACGTGCGCCATAGCAGTCTCACGCGAAGCATGGAGTGACTGTTGAAGGGGAAGCTTTGTGAAGCGAGCGTGGAAGTAAAGGGTGGAATCATCGGTATAGGAGTGCACAGGACAGAAAGTGCGACTTAAAGATGATTGATAAATAAAAGGAAAAGAGTGGATGATAGGAGAGAGTCCTGAGGAACACCACTATTAATAGTTTTAGGAGAAGAACACTGGCCATCTACAACCGCAGCTATAGATCGGCTAGAAAGGAAAAGGTGGAGCACAGAGGTTACACGAGTCCTGTATATTGGTAGGCATTTCCGACCCTTCTGAGATCGATTTCGATTCCGATTCCAAATAAAAAAATTCAACTCCAATTCCACGTCTCAGAAAAATGACGATTTATTTCCAGTTCCGACTCCACCATTACATTATAGCAAAGAGCATATATTAAGCATATATTAAGCATATATTAAAGTCAAGTAATGCTTGAGTTTTAGTGCTAAAGTTTTTGTGCTTATATATATATATACATATATATATACATATACAGTTATATACATATATATATATATATATATATATATATATATATATATATATATATAAGCACAAAAACTTTAGCACTAAAACTCAAGCATTACTTGACTTTAATATATGCTATAATTTCTGAAAATAAAATGCTTACTACTCTTTGTTTTAATTAAATTCACCATAAATATTTGAAAGAACAAATATTGTAATGCAGATAGTTTTCGAGGGTACAATTTAGAAGTCACATGCACATGCGAGCCATCTTCTCTATTCACTGAAGTTTGTACAGTACGTTTTTATTTTCACGATTTCTGTATAGTAACGTAATTATTTTGTATATAATGTTTTCTCCCTTCTGCGTGCGGAATAAAATTTATTTATTGACCTATATTCTATAATGCAATTTCAGCCTATCCGTACTTATTGTAAAAAATCTGAAAATAAAATTAAAAGGGTAATACTGTAAAAGCCCTAATTATACTATTCTGCTTTCAGTTTTACTTATTTTTCTGCGGAAATCTAAGTTCTCCATTAATGTTGGAGAGGAAAAGATCTTCTAGACCTGCCTAAAGGTCTTAACTATATTGTAGTGTTTCCTTTTCATTGTAATGATTTTTATTTGTGTTAACATGATTTTTGTTTACTTATAATGATATTTGTTATATCGAAGTTACACTGCGCTGGAAACTTTAACACAGGGGTGTTAAAACCTGCGCACACGGGTACATTTGTGTCCGCGAAGCCATTTCGGTGTACCCGTGAGTAGCCTCCAGATAAGGTTTTAGAGACCAGTTAATAGAGAAAATATTTTCAATTAAAACCAGATAATATTATTTTTTATGAGTTCTATGTATTTGTTATATTTTTTATGCGTGCCCGCCTGTGCTCCAGCATTTGGAAAATGTGCCCACCTGCGAAAAAGTTTGAGCACCCCTGCTTTAACGGCTCTGCTATTATACTCGCGTTTAACTGCACTTTATACGAGGGAGTGTGTATTTGGTTAGGCCTAACGTAATAGGACGTCGAAACATGAAAATACATTTTATATGATTTTATTCAAATTAAGTTTTGAAACACGATGATTAAAGGTTAGAACGAATTAAGATGAATATGACATTGAAAGAGAGAGGTTAATTCGGCCTAATCCGACTATAATATAATCAATGGAATTTACCCAACACCATGAAACGGAACACATTTTACGAATCTCAGCGAAAACTTATTTAAAAATGAGGCGCAGAGTCTCCAACTGTAAATTTTAAAACCAATTGGGATTTTAAAAGTACTTCCTCTCTCTCTCTCTCTCTCTCTCTCTCTCTCTCTCTCTCTCTCTCGGTAGTTAATATAAAACAAATTTCTAATTAGCAGTCACGCCAAATTACATTAATTAGGAATCGCATTAATTCCATTTATTACAACACAACCAATCAACAAATTTCTAATTAATAATCACGTCAAATTGCATTAATTAACAATCGCATTAATTCCATATATTACAACACAACCACAACCAAAGAGCAAGTTTTCTCAACATCGCAGACACAATACGGCGACTAAGCCTCATTCAGCGAATATACAAGGAATATACAAAGGACACCAAACAGCAACAAACCGGCTGGATCCTACGAGGCTGTCTGTTTAAGAAGGAAGGTTAAAAGGGATAAAAGAAATTTAAAGACAAATGAAAGTTTTGAAGTAAAGCACAAAAAAGAGGTTGAGAGGTAGGAAAAAATTTAAAGTTACGTGTAAAGTGAAAATTTTAAAATACAGAGGAGGGAATCCAAGTGAAAATTCTACAATATTTCTAAATCTAAAATATGCTTTCAACTGAGTGTTTAAGGAGAGATAAGCATCTAGTTTCTTCTTAAAGGACTCAATCGAATTACGTTGAACTACGATGGCTGATGGCTGGGGATCCACTCCACAAATTAACTATACGATTGAATAAAATATGTTTAGCTTCATTACAATTAAAATGTTTACCCACTAATTTCAGGCCATTACCGCGAGTTCTATCTGCATTCCCGAAGGTGAAATATTTTTTGGCGTCTACATTATGAAAACCTTTAATCATTTAAAAATTTTTGATTAACTCGTTACAACCTTGCGTGACATATATGTCACAATGTAAAAGTTTTTGAATATGCAACTGTCACTGAACAAAGCGAAATGTTGCTCTAATTTTTATTCCGATATGTCCATTTGAATATTTTGCCTTGCGTGATCAAATTAGATCAAAGTGACGAATTGGTAACGGTAATGGTAAATAGTAAATACGCGCATTTATAACTTAAAATTTCGGTGTTAAGGGGTTTAAATCTCCCCGAATTCACCTTTTTACAAGCGAGAATAAATTTAACATTTCTAAACGGGCAGCGTATAATTTGTTTCTTAGTTTAGAAATCATCTCAGTAGCCCATTGCTCCACTCTCTTCATTCTGTCTATGTCCTGTCGTAAATATGGGGACCAGAACTGAACGCAGTATTCCAGTATTACGAAGTATTGTTCTACTCTCGTCATATATATTTACAGTATCTTTAAAGAAATCGAGCAAATTAGTAAGACAAGAACGATTACGTCGAAAGCCGTGTTGAGAATCTTTGATTAATTTATTCATTTCTAAGTGATTGACTATTTTGTCCCGAACGATCGTCTCCATAAGCTTACCACCTACTGAAGTCAGGTTGATGGGACGATAATTTCCCGGAAGCGATTTGTCCCATTTTTTAATTATTGGCGTAATGTTTGTGAGTTTCCAATCGAGCCGAATTTCTCCAGACTGTAACGATTTATTAAATAAATGTGTGAGAGGAGGGACTATTACGCAGTTCACTTCCTTAAGTACCCTAAGGTAGAGCGTATATGGACTAGGCGTTTTATTAGGATTAATTTTACCTATGCCCGAGAGTACTTCGCTTTCACTAATGGTTAAATGATCATCACTGAGCATGATTATGGGAAGAGGAATGTTGTTCATATTTTCGTCAGTGAAGACGGAAGGGAAGAATTTATATAAAACTTTCATTATTTGTACGCCATCGTAAATTTTTTCGTTGTTTTCGTCTATGAGTGGACCAATAGTCTGTGTAGCTACTTTTTTATTCCTAACATAATTATAGAATTACTTGGATTCGATTTAATTTGGTTCACAATATATATAGCTCATAGTTGCGCTTACTTTCCCTCATAAGTTTTTAACTTCGTCTTCTCAATTACTTGTAAACATTTTCATCGGACAAATTATTTGATTCTTTAAATTTAAAATACGCGTTCCTTTTTAATGCGAAGCTACTTTTAATTTCAGCATTCCATCATTTAGGTTTAACAGACTTCGCCATTCTCATTTTATGTAATGTGATATTACTCGATTGTAAACGTTTAAAATAATTATAAAAGGAAGTCCATGTGCCATTAATATCATCGTGCGATAGAGCCTCATCCCAATTATAGGTCGACAGTTGCAGTTTCATGTCACGAAATATAGTCAACACAGCCGAGAACCTCCGAGCCGATCCGCTACCAAGCAAGAAACTACCAGAACAGGTAACCGGAAAAGGAGCTTTCCTGGAGGACCATAGGAATACAAAACATGGTTCACTGAAGGAAATTAAATTTGAAATACGGGAAGGACAACGCAAAACAGGAAACATAAATATACTCTTGGCAAATATTCAAGGACAAAGACCAAACCACACAAAGAAAGTTTCATACTTGCAAGGATTTATGAAAGAAACAAAGACTGACATCGCATGCCTCACAGAAACACATCTTAAAGTCTGCCAAAGAGATTGTAAAAACTGCAAATACTGCATAGATAAAAAATAAATAAAAATTGATGGTTACAACACACACACTGCGTTCGCACTTATTAAGCAGATTACATTTTCTCCAATGTTTTCAAACATTTTTCCCCGATTTCAATGAAATTTGTAGCAAATAATTACTATATATAGCAGCATTGATGGTATTCATTTCGATAAAATATTTTGATAATTAAAATAATTATCTCACTTTATTGAAAAATATATAAAATATTGTGTTCCGAATTATTAAGCAAGTATTCTATCTACGGATCTAAATGGTGAAAATGGGTAAGAAGAAGGATTTAACACTAACTGAGAAAAGAAAAATAGTCAAGTTACTCGCTGAAAATATAAAATCTATTGAAATTGCGAAGCAGTTTGGCAGAGCTTATCGAACTGTAAATGGGTTTGTAGCGGAGGGTACCAAACTGAGGCAGCGAAGTGATAAAGGAGCTATAAGAAAAGTGACAAGGCGGCAGATATCTGTAATCAAGAGCAAACTGCAAAGCATCCATTGTCCTTAAGTAAGGAGGTTTTTGAGCAGGCTGGCATACATAATGTACCAAGAACATCTCGATGTGGAATCCTCCAAACAATTGGCAAGACGTGTAAACCTACGATTCAGTCACCATTAACACCCAGGTACAAGAAGCAGCGTGTTGAATGGGCGCGTCAGTACGTGAAAACAGATTTTAATACTGTATTTTTAACCAATGAATGAAGAGCAACCCCTGAACGATCTGATGGTTGGTCAAGAAGATGGATTGCTAAGGGTGAATCTCTACCATGGAATGAGGTTTTCTTTTAGAAAGTTTGCGTAAGACTGGGCATTCATTTTTACACCATCAGGCACTCTGTATGGGACAGCTACTTCATTGCCTATCAATCCTGCCCAAAACATCGGTGAACAATACAGTATTAAAATCTGTTTTCACGTACTGACGCGCCCATTCAACACGCTGCTTCTTGTACCTGGGTGTTAATGGTGACTGAATCGTAGGTTTACACGTCTTGCTAATTGTTTGGAGGATTCCACATCGCGATGTTCTTGGTACATTATATTATGTATGCCAGCCTGCTCAAAAACCTCTTTACTTGAGGACAATAGATGCTTTGCAATTTGCGCTTGATTACAGATATCTGCCGCCTTGTCACTTTTCTTATAGCTCCTTTATCATTTCGCTGCCTCAGTTTGGTACCCTCCGCTACAAACCCGTTTACAGTTCGATAAGCTCTGCCAAACTGCTTCGCAATTTCAATAGATTTTATATTTTCAGCGAGTAACTTGACTATTTTCTTTTCTCAGTTAATGTTAAATCCTTCTTCTTACCCATTTTCACCATTTAGATTCGTAAATAGAATACTTGCTTAATATTTCGGAACACAATATTTTACATATTTTTCAATAAAATGATAATTATTTTAATTATCAAACTATTTTATCGAAATGAATACCATCAATGCTGCTATATATAGTGATTATTTGCTACAAATTTCATTGAAATCGGGGAAAAACGTTTGAAAACATTGGAGAAAATGTTATCTGCTTAATAAGTGCGAACGCAGTGTACTACGAGCTGACAGAACAGAAAGACGAAAAGGTGTATGTATGTGTATATATATATATATATGTATATATATATATATATATTATATATATATATATATATATATATATCAACGTAAAGAACGACGCTTGTATAGGAGAATATTCCGCGCAAGATGAGGAGAGAGAACGAAACAAATGAAAAAATTAGGTAACCACCCGGGAATCGAACCCGGGATCTTCCGATTGCCGGTCAGATATGATAACCATTACACCATGGGCCTCACTCGATCAAATGTCGTAATTCTCCTACATACGCGCAGAAACCAATGGCCCAAGGGGGCACCTCCCGCATGCCGTACATTATATACATTTTAACTGCAAACACGCAGTATAATTAACGTAAAGAACGACGCTTGTATAGGAGAATATTCCGCGCAAGATGAGGAGAGAGAACGAAACAAATGAAAAAATGAGGTAACCACCCGGGAATCGAACCCGGGATCTTCCGATTGCCGGTCAGATATGATAACCATTACACCACGGGTGGTTACCTCATTTTTTAATTTGTTTCGTTCTCTCTCCTCATCTTGCGCGGAATATTCTCCTATACAAGCGTCGTTCTTTACGTTAATTATACTGCGTGTTTGCAGTTAAAATGTATATATATACAGGGTGTTTATAAAGTCGCGTTCTATTTCAGTGAAAACGTAGCAAAAAGGGTAAAATTCAATAACAATATAACAGAAGGCATAAATTTAAGGAATACTTAAGCATATGATTCTATATTAGCACCATCAGTATCTCTACAGAGTTCAAATCTGTCAGCAGCATTGCGGAACACAGTTTGGAACATGACAGGGGTTATTTTAGTAACTGCTCTTACGATACTAGCACGTAAATGTCCCAGCTTCATTCAGATGGCATTTTAAACACCATCGCCTTTCAGCAAGATGGGGCACCTTGTCATTACGCAAACATTGTTCAGGAGTACCTAAATGAACGATTTCCAAATCGGTGGATCGGACGTAGAGGCAACAGGCCCTGAGCGGCTGGATCTCCTGACCTAACGCCCTTGGATTTCTCTTCATGGGGCTTTATCAAATCAAACGTCTATCAAACGAGGGTTACAGATCTGCAAGATTTACGTGCTCGTATCGTAACAGCAGTTACAAAAATAACCCCTGTCATGCTCAAAAATGTGTTCCGCAATGCTGCTGACAGATTCGAACCCTGTAGAGATACTGATGGTACTCATATAGAATCCTATGCTTAAGTATTCATTAAATGTGTGCCTCCCATTATAATGTTATTGAATTTTATCCTTCTTACTACGTTTTCACCGAAATAGATAGGGACTTTATAAACACTCTGCATATATATATATATATATATATATATATATATATATAGATATATCAGGGATGGGAAACCGAAATGAATTTCGATTCGAGTTTCGATTTCAGTTCATAGTTTTGAGAAATATCGATTTCGGTTTCGATTTCGGTTTTTTCCTTTTTTTTCGATTCAGGTTTTTTTTTCGATTTCGGTTTTTCATATCGATTTCGATTCGATTCGATTTCGATTTCAGTTTTTCAGATTTCAATATAATATGTTCATTATTTACATATAATATGAGCTTTTATCTATTATTTCTGCACACTTATTCCAAATAAAAAAGTTGTGCTATTGGATGATTATTTACATTTAATCAGTACTATATCTTGAAATTGTCTTCATTTTTTTTTCAGGAAACTTTTTCATATTATTTCTACAACTTCCCAATTAAGTGACTGTCATTAGTGGTTCTCAGCTCATTTAGAGGATTAACAAAATTTCCCAGGCAATGATGTTTCCGGCGAATGACATGGAATCCTCCAATTGATATTTGGTTTCTAATTCTCTCTTTCTCATAAAGACGCTCTTAGTTGCTGCTAAATACTCTTATGGACCCGCCTAAAACCGCCCTCCTTTGAGGGAGGAGAATATATTTATCAGATCAACCCAGTCAAAGCACCCTGTTTCTATTTATATATATAAAAAATCTCAGGGATAAATAAACAAAACTGGATGGAATGTAAGGAAGCTGATACATCTTAAAATTTCACGCCTTTATGTTACCCTATTTGAGGAGTCAGGTATCATAAAAGTAGCCCTGTCTTTAATCCCGGAAGTTGGTCAACTCTCCTTTAATAGAAAGCAGTTTGAATATTAAATTTTATTTCTTAATTTCGGTTTGAACTGATATTTTTTATCGATTTCGATTCCGATTCAAGTTTTTTTATTCTTTTCGGTTTCGGTCTCAATTTCGATTTCGGTTTTTCCAAAAATATCAGTTTCGGTTTTTTTTCGATTTCGCTTCAAGAAAAAATATCGGTTTTATCGGTTTATCAATTTCGATTTCGATTCGGTTTCCCATCCCTGATATATACAGGGCGTCCCAAAAAAATGTATACACACTTTAACAGCTGATAGCTCAATTGATGTTTCTTTCTTTCCAAGTTAAACCCATTAGAATTAATAATGGCAGTCAGACTAAGCTTTGAACAAAGGAAATTCATTCTAAAATGCTACTGGAAGTGTGAAAACGCAGTTGAAGTGCAAAGACAGTTTAGGAGGGAGTTTCAAACAGATCCACCAACGCGACTTACCATCACTCGAATTAGAGATAAGTTTGAAGCCGATGGAACTGTTCAGAATGTCCACAAGAAGCGTTCCGGAAGACCACGGACATCGACAAGCCCCACAAAGCAAGAAAGAGTACTGGAAACGTATCACCAAAGTCCAAGAAAATCTGTGCGGCAAGCGAGTCGTGAGGTAGGAATTTCAGAATCGTTTGTCCAACGCATTTTGAAGCGCTGTCAATGGAAAAGTTACATTCCAAGATTAGTCCATGCTATTAATGAAGATGATCCGGACCGAAGAGTGGAGTATTGCGAGTGGTACTTGGCACGATGTGGATGTGGATTGGACGAAGGGGTTTCGTAGAATACCCTCCGCGTTCACCAGACCTCACACCACTAGACTTTTTTTTATGGGGATACTTAAAAGACAAAGTCTACGCTATAAAACCTGCAACAGTCGCTGAATTGAGAGCAGCCATTGAACGAGAATGCAAACAAATACCAAACGAAATGTTTCGTGATGTTTGCGATTCCATTGCTTCGCGTTATCAGCAGTGCCTGGACCAGAACGGACGTCAGTTTGAAAACAGGCGTTGACAAAACAATTAAATAATGTCTGTAGATTCTATTACATTTTGAAAATGAAATGTATTTTAATAAACATTGCCTTTATAATTATTTAAAGTGTGTATACATTTTTTTGGGACGCCCTGTATACGTGAGAGCCATATGACAAAGACAATAATAAGTAAATCAAACAGCTATGTGGAGTTCTTGGCAGTAATAATTGGAAAACTTGACGTAACATTAACAGTCATCTACAGACCTCTGAACACTCCAACTGCAAAATTTTCTGAAACCATTGCCGACACAAGAAACCAAATAAAGTCCTTAAACATCCCTTCCCAAAATGTTATATCTGCGGTGATTTTAATTTCCCATTTATAAAGTACAAAAGGATGGGAAGAAATGTATATATACAGCAGTACAAGAGGGTACAAGAGAAAACCAAGAGCAAACAAAAATGTTGATAGCTCCGACAATTAAATTTGTTATCATAGGAGATAACATATAACACTGGAGAAAATAACTGCTTGAATTTGGTATGCACGAATAACACCAACTTCAAGATATAAAAATAAATTCGGCTCTTTTCTATTCTACCCCAGCAACAAAAAATGAAATTATATATTATTTTCTACTGTAGTTTTACTTGCTGAATTCAATAATATATATCTTATTTTGGAGAAATTAATAACAAAAGAGTTATAGTCCGTTTATTTTATTTAAAAGTAGAGAATGCATTTAAGATTTTAATAAAAATCTCCTTTCCTTTTTGTCTTCTCCTCCACAGAAATTCACATAAATAAGAATCTATCATATTTCTAGATGTTCCCCAGTGTCTCTTGTTCCTTTGTTTAGCTAAATCAACTGTACGCCCTTGACGATTGGTTAGGTTAGGTCGTGATATTTTCATTAGTTAGCTTATAAGCCTAACTAAAGAAGGCTGGGGTCCCTATTCTTCAATAGCTCCAAAATTAATAATTATAACCATAACTAATTAAAGCACGAATACTTTCTCCAAAATAAAATATATATTTTATTGAATTCAGCAAGTAAAACTACACTAGAAATTGTTGCTGGAGTAGAACGGAAAAGATCCATAAATTCATCAGAAATCAGATCCTATATTTTTTTTATGCAGGAAGGAAGGGCCAAGGACGAATGCCCGCAAAAGCGCCCAGAAAAAGAAGAGAGCCAAAATCAAAGTCCAGGGTTTTCGAGATGCCTATGCACTCTACGTTTGAAAGATTGAAGGTCATAGACAGTGGGAAAGATGGACTGAGGAAGATTGTTTCAGAGTTCACCGGTTGAGTAGATGAAACACTGGAAATACCGATTAACCCTTGCGTTAGAGAGTTAGACAGAAAAGGAATGAGAAAGTGTCAAACGTTTGGTAATGCGTGCCCTCCTCAAAAGAAGAGGCATGCAGTTAGAGAGTTCAGAAGAGCAGTGTCTGTTATAATGTTATAATGGCGATAGTAAAGAGAGAGTAAAGCAACATTCCAGCGAAGGGAAAGGGATTGAAGGCAGTGAGTAAGAGGCGGGGAATTGATGAAACGAAAAACCTTTGATTCCACCCGGTCAAGTACGGCTGTGTGGGTTGAGCCACACCATACATGAGAAGCATACTCCATACAGGGGCGAACAAGACCCCTGTACAGAGACAGCAACTGAGTGGGGATGAAGAAACTGCGGAGACGGTACAGCACACTTAGCCTCTTATAAGCTGTTTTGGAAAGAGAGTATATGTGATATTTTCAGGAAAGATCACGAGAAAAGGAAACCTCAAGAATGTTGAGAGAAGAGGAAAGATTGAGTTGTGTGTTGTTGAAGGTAAGAGATAGTCGTATAGAAGATTGTAACGAGTAGAGAGATGGAGGAACTGAGTTTTTGAGGCATTGAAAGACAAAGTTTTCTCTGTCCCAATCAGAGATGGCAGAAACATCAGAGGTCAGGTGTATCAGATCCGTCCTACTCGAAGCATGGAGTGACTGTTGAAAGGGATGCTTTGGGAAGCTGGTGGAGAAGTGAAGAGTTGAATCATCGGCATAGAAGTGAATAGGACAGGAAGTGAGACTTAAAAGATTATTGATAAATGAGAGGAAAAGAGTGGGTGACAGGACCAAACCCCGTCGAACACCACTGTTAATAGCTTTAGGAGAAGAACAGTGGTCATCTACAACCGTAGCTATAGATCGGCCACGAAGGAAATTAGAGATGAAGGCACAGGTAGAAGGATAGAAATCTAAGGAGAGAAGTTTGTAAATTAAAGATTTGTGCCAGACTCTATCAAAAGCTTTTGATATGTCTATCGCAATAACAAAAGTTTAATCGAAATCCCGAAAGGAGGATGACCAAAAGTCAGAGAGATATGCAAGAAGATCGCCAGTATAATGTCTCTTGCGGAACCCAAACAGAGAGGTGTTTAAGAATCTTCCTCTTTAGGATAGATTAAAAAACTTTGGAAAGGCAAGAAATCAGAGCAATTGGACGATAGTTGGAGGGGTGAGAGAGGTCACCCTTCTTTGGGACAGTTTGAATGAAAGCGAACTCCCAGCAAGAAAGATAAGTGCCAGGTGAAAGACAAAGAAGAAAGAGTTTGCCTAGGCAGGGTGTCAGGACAGAAAAGCACAGTTATTAAGAACAACAGGAGAAACACCATCAGGACCGTACGCCTTCCTAGAGTTGAGCTCAGCTAGGGCAGAAAGAACATCTTTGGAAGAGATTCTAATTTCAGACATAATAAAGTCAGAGGGAGGACGAGATGGAGGAACAGCACCGGAAACGTCCATAGCTGAGTTGGAGGCGAAAGTTTGAGCGATGAGTTCAGCTTTGTCAGGAGAAGAGACGGCAACTGAGTCGTCGGAATGAAAAAGAGGAAGAAAAGAAAAGGAAGTAAAGTTGTTGAAGATGTTCTTAGCTAGATGCCAGAAGCAGCGAGAAGAGTTAGAATTGAATAGGTTTTCACATTTTTGTCGAATGAATGAATTTTTGCAGGTCGAAGATCAGATTTTGTATGATTCTGGGCAGAATGTAAGCTGAGTGAGAATCAGAAGTTGGATGATGACGGTACCTTCTGAAAGACTCCTCTGTTGCGGATAGCATTAGAACAAGTAAAGTTGAACCAAGATTATTTTGCATCAGTAGTAGGAATAGAATATGGAATGTACGCCTCCATACTAGAGAGAATCACCTCTGTGATGCGCTCAGCACACTTGGAAGTGTCCAGGCCACGGAAGCAATAATCATTCCATGGGAAACCAGAGAAGCGGCGCCAAAGTGCCAAAGGCGCCTCCTCTTGGGAGGATCCAAAGGCCGAATTAGAGCGAAGGACAGGGAACAGGAAGAGTGGTCGGAGGAGCCAAACGGAGAAAGAAGTTTGACAGAGTGAGAAGAAGGATGAGAGGTAAGAAGTAAATCCAGAATGTTGGGCATATTTCCATGGCGATCGGAGGTACGTGTTGGGTGCTGTACAATCTGCTCTAGGTCATTTAGGATAGAAAAATTGTAAGCTAGTTCACACGGGATGTTAGTGAAATGGGAGGAAATCCAAAGGTGGTGGTGAACATTGAAATCTTCCGAAATGGAGATTTTAGTAAACGGAAAGCGGGATAGAATGTATTCCACTTTGGAAGTGAGGTAGTCAAAGAATTTTGGATAGTCAGTAGAATTAGGAGAAAGGTAGACAGCGCAGATGTATTTAGTTTCAGATTGGCATGTAAGCCGTCGCCAGAGGATATAAAATTCAGAGTTTTCGCTTTCAGAATACGAGAACAAGTTAGGTCATTGCGTATATATACGCAACACCCACCTTTGGAGTAAAATTGAGTATAGAGAATGTAAGAGGGTACAAAAAAGGGGTTGCTGTCAGTCGTCCCAGAGACCTGAGTTTCACTGAGGAAAAGAAGATGAGGTTTAGAGGTTTAGATTGATAGCTGTGCCATATTGCACAAATGGAGTGGAAAATAGTCTTACAGGATAAAAGAACTGAATAAATGCTAATAACCTTGGAAAAAAAGGCGCTGGAAATTTTAATAGAACATGTTCCGAAAGTACAGGGTAAGGGAAAGAGGAACTATTTCGAGAGCCAAAAGCGAACACTATTCCGCAAGAGAAGGGGAGTATGCACGAAGTTAATTAATCGCACAGACAACAACACCGAAAACTTGATACAAGTAAAATTTAAAAGTATAGACAGAGAACTACAAGCCCTAATTAAGGGCCATTCAAAGAGAGAAGAGGAATATGCGGTGAAAACAATAAAAGAGAACCCAAGATAATTCTATAGCTTCGCGAAAAGAAAATAGAAAACGCGGGCCACTATCGCACTCTGAAGGAAAAAGAAATAAGCTAATCAATGGTTTGAAAGAAATATCTGAAATGTTGAAAGCTCAATATGAATCAACTTTTAATACCCCAAAATTGGGAGAAAGTAGTACCTGACAGAAATACCTTTCTTGAAGAGAAATTAAGTGGAGAATGTATAACTGAGTTTGAATTTATCGCTTAAGATATAGCGAAAGCTATAGAACAAATGAAATCACATTCAGCTGCAGACCTACAAACTGTAAGAACGAAATAGCTACACCTCTTTATTGGATACGGTGAAGATCCCTGGAGACGGGAGAAATACCGACCATATTAAAAAGAGCGAACATTGTTCCTATATATAAAAGGGGGGATAATAGATCCCAAGCAAAGAACTATAGACCGGTGTCACTGACATCATATCTATTTGAGAGAATAGTCAGAGAGAAAATATATGACTTTTTGGAGACAGAAAAGATTCATTGAGAACCAGCATGGATTCTGATCAGAAACATCGTGCCTATCATATATGATATAGCACTATAAGTTATAACAATATCATAGACACACTTGAGAGCAATGATAACTACGATATAATATACTCGTACACGGATTTTGCTAAAGCATTCGATAAGTGTGATCATGATATAATAGCACAGAAAATGAGACACATGGCAATAACAGGCAAAGTGGGAAAATGGATCTACAACTTCCTTAGAGAACGGCATCAAGCCATAAAGTTCCAAGGTATATATCATCATCAGAATCGGAATCACGCAGCTCAGTTCCACAAAGAACAGTATCAGCACCACTCCTATTCATTATCCTGCTGACAGATATAGACAACGAAGTAGACGACAAGATACAAAGAATCAGGTAACGATAAACAAAGCAAAACGTGTTACGGGACAGTTACGGAGAACCTTTAAATGAAGAGACAAGGTAATGATTCCCCTGCTGAAAACATTGATCATACCAAAACTTGAATAATGCTCAGTATTGACGTCCCCATACAAAAAAGAAGAAATTAATAAACTAGAAGTTCAAAGGAATTTCAGAGCCAAGATTGATGGCTGCAAAACACTCAACTACTCTACTGGGGAAGACTAAGTAAATTATCTCTGTATTTGATGGAAAGAAAAGGAGAGAGAGATACACCATAATTATCATGTGAAAAATTATCAAAAAATTGGTACCTAACCTCATACGAAACCGAACTAGCATCCAAACACTGGAAAATAGAAAACGTAGAATTTGTAGTGTTTCCAACCTAAAGCCCCAACGAGGGACACCCTCAACATTGAAGGAAAATACGTTGGTTGTCAGAGGGTCAAAACTTTTTAACCAGCTTCTATAGGACGTCACAGGGGTCAAAGTTGAAATCTTCGAAAGAAGACTCGATACCTGGCTCAGGACGGTACCAGCTGAACCAGGTGTGCCTGGCTATGCGCGATGGAGATCGCAAGAAAGCAAAGCACTCCTCCATCAGGCCAGACGTAGAGATGGGCCACCAACTTGACCTTCGTTTGAAAAGAGACCGACGCACAAACTTTTACAAGGTTTACCAGTTTTAACCATTGAATTATAGGTAATGTATTTTGGAAGTCCTTCTTTGGAATTAAATTGTTTGATGGAATTCATCTAAGTATTTGGTATTCCTTTAGATCTAAAGTTAAATTTTTGTAAATTTTATAGTAGTGAAGTAGTAAAGCTCCTTCAGAAATTTTATATAGACTTCTAAATGGTCATGATGAATCTCTTCAGTTTGAAGCAGAGGTGGAAAGAAAACCAAAATTTTGTAATTGGAGGAATACGAGTACGAATACAACTACAGACTTTTTGGAGTAAGCGAGTACGAGTACCATTACCGTGACTTCAGATTCACTCGAGTAAGAGTACGATTACAGCGATTTCAGATTACCTTGAGTACGAGTACAACATTGTTCAGTGCTTTACCTGGTGCTTGCATGAGCAAAGCTTATTTGCTATGAGACCATATGAACACATTACAATGGAAAATGAAAAAATGGACACGAAAGGAACAAAATGTATTTGCTTTACTGTTACATAATATATATATCACACACACACACACACATATATATATATATATATATATATATATATATATATATATATATATATATATATATATATATCACATGTACTCATAAAATTATAAGTAATGTCAATTACGTAATGCTTTATTCAACATCTTTTGTAAGATGTTTTATATTCCATCAAAATAACTCCGCTTTCTTATAAAAATAAATAAAGACTAAAAATATAAATACATACCTTGTAAAACTCAGAGGTACAGTATATATATTATATGGGATGAATTTCACGATTAAACACGTGAAATAAATGAAGTAAAAACACACAAAGTTAATAATCCCATGAGGCCTATTGTTAGCTCAGTAGGCTCCGTAACCTATAAGCTATCTAAATGGTTAGTTAGTTTATTAACGCCGTTAGTTGGTTCTATTTCTAAGTCACATACTGTAAATAGCATGGATCTTATTGACAAACTGAAGTTTCCTAATGACCCTAATTTCAAATTGGTAAGCTTTGATGTATGCTCGTTATTCACAAAAGTCCTTGTTGATGACCTACTTGATTTTTTAAAAGATAAGCTCTCTGAATATTCTTTCCCTGTTCAACCAACACTCTTATTGAGTTAATTAGGCTTTGTGTCAAAGATTGTAAATTTCAGTTTGAAAATAAGTTTTATGCTATGTCGTATGGATTGGCAATGGGAAATCCCCTTTCACCTGTACTAGCTAATTTATATATGGAATTTTTTTAAAGTAGAATTTTGCCTTCGATTGTTAATTTTAACCTGGTTTGGTACAGGTATATAGATGATATTTTATGCCTTTGGCCTAATAATTTGGATGTTGATTTATTTCTTGGTAGGCTCAACAATTTAGTCCCATCTATTAAGTTCACAGTTGAAAAAGAAAACGATGGAAGCCTATCTTTTCTAGATCTAAAAATTTGGAGATGCTCTAAGTCTAATCAGTTCAAATTTGAAGTCTATCGCAAGCCTACTAATAACAACTCTTATGTGCATTTTTATTGTCTTTATTGTTTTTATTGTCTTAGGAAAGTCAAGAATAGGTATTATAATAATGTATCTGTAAAGGAATTTGAGCGTAAAAATATCCTTAGCCTACCTTACCATGTTAATTTTCAATATCTCCCGACTTTACTTAAAGCAATAGGCATCAATGTAGTCTTTAAGTATAATAATACTGTTAAATCATGCCTAATAAAGAATAGCCCGGAAAATGTTGTTGGTTGTGTGTATTCGATTGGATGTACACAATGTAACTCAGTATATATAGGCCAAACGGGTAAAACGTTAGATATTAGGGTAAAGCAGCATAAATATGCGTGTAGAACAGCTAATAATTCCAATGCTTTGTTTAATCATATGTATAGATGTAATCATAGCATCAAGTGGGATAGTTCTAAAGCGCTTGTTAAAACAGAGATATAATAGAAAGAAATATTCTAGAATGTGCATTTATTCATTTTAAAAACAATTCAATAACAGTGCGGGAATGTATAAAATTGACAATATCCTGTTAAAATTCCTTCTGCCTCTCATTAACCCTTGTTAAGTATGTGCTAATTGCTTTGGTTTCCGCTACGTTGTATATATTTATGGGCAACTTGCCTTCTCTCTTCATTCCTGACGAGGTGTAGCTCTGAATACACGAAAGACCTTGGAATCGTTTTTCTTTTTCCTTGTGGTTTTGCAGCATATATTGTATGTGCAACCTTCCACAATGACGTCAGATACCACCAGATCTCTACAGATCTCTAACTAATACTAACCTCCGCGATGCCCTGCGCAAGCATTTATAGTCTGCTGAAGGCTTCCTAGAACATTCTGGAAGCTATAGGTTACCGAACAGCATAGACAAATTAGTAGCACGTGGTAATTGGTCACGAGAGGTTGATTGGTCGAGTACGAATACGAGTACAGCGATTTCAGATTTTCTCGAGTACGAGTACGAATACGAGTACAACAAATACACGTACTCGAGTACTGATGCACTCTTTCCACCTCTAGTTGAAGTCAAACCACAGCTCCAAGAATAGTTAATTGTAAACTAAGTATTAACCAAACTAGGAATATACTGTCATATATATATACACACAGTGTGTATATATATATATATATATATATATATATATATATATATATATATATATATATATATATATATATATATATATATATAGAGTTACAAGGAAAAGAAGTACCTCAAAAGGCCTTGCGGCCCATACCGAGGAGGTACCAATGGCAACGGGTGCCAGGGAAAATTTTTACACCTCAAATAGTGTGCAAGATTTGGTCTAACCTTTTCTTGAACTGATCCACAGAGGAACTGTTCACAACTTCTGAAGGTAACCTGTTCCACGTGTCACAGATCTTATACGTAAAGTAATTCCCACACACACTAGTCCTAAACCGTTTCAAATCCAACTTCCAACCATTGTTGCGAGTTGGGTTATCATTTAAACTAAACATGCTTCTAAAATCGACATCGTTGAACCCGCGTAAGAGCTTGAAAACCTCGATCAGTTGACCGCGCAGCCTCCGAGTTTCCAGCGAAAACAAGTTCAGGGCGCGTAACCGTCGATTGTAGCCCATATGCCTAACGGAAGGGATTAACTTTGTGGCCCTCGCCTGCACTCGCTCCAGCCTCTCAATATCTTTCCTGAGGGTGGGCGACCAGAACTGCACAGCATACTCCAGGTGCGGCCGAACCAGGGAATTGTACAGAGAGAGCACAATCTCCTTGTTCCGAAACTGAAATTGCCTCCTGATATAACCCAACAGCTTCTGGGCTTTCTTTTCCACCTCTACGCACTGTTTCGTAAACTTAAGGTCGCTGCTAATTAGCACACCCAAGTCCTTTTCCAAATCAGTCGCCTCGATATTACTCCCCAACATCGAGTAGTCCGACTTGGGATTGGCGTAGCCAATGTGCATCACTTTGCATTTACCCAAGTTAAACGGCATTTGCCATTTTTCGGACCACTCTCCTATCCTACCTAGGTCCGCACGCAGTTCCTCGATCGCTTCGGGCGTCCCAACATTGGCCCCAAGCTTGGTGTCATCAGCGAATTTGGCGATCCGACTGACGATGCCACCGTCGATATCATTTATGTAAATGATAAACAACAGTGGCCCCAAAACGGAACCCTGAGGAACCCCACTAGTGACCGAGGCCCAACCCGAACTAACCCCTTTAATTACAACCCTCTGCCGCCTATTCTTCAGCCAGTTTTCAATCCACCTACCTACTTCCCCACCGATACCCAGCGCGCGCACTTTCGCCATTAGCCGGCGGTGAGGTACCTTATCAAAGGCTTTCTGAAAGTCGAGATAAAGTATATCAATCGCCCTACTCTTATCATACTCACTCAACATGACGTGGAAAAACTCGAGCAAGTTGGTGAGACACGACCTATGCCGTCTAAACCCATGTTGGGAGTCCCCAAGCAGCTTGTAGGAATCCAAATGGTCAACGATCCTATCCGCTATTATCCCCTCTAATAATTTACCTACAACTGAAGTGAGACTAATGGGACGATAGTTCCCTGGACTTTCGTGATCCCCTTTCTTAAAGATAGGGGTCACGTTGGCTTCCCTCCAGTCACCAGGCACCTGGCCCGTCTCCAACGATTTGTTGAAGACTGTAGCCAGGTGGGGAGCCACCTGGTCGCGCACCTCCCGCAACACTCTGGGGAGAAACTGGTCTGGCCCAGGAGCCTTAAACGCGCTCAGTTTGTCTATTCTATCGGCAACGACTGTCGCGGTACATCGAACACTATCCAGGCCAGCACCTTCGTGCCTCACGCCTGGCTCGGGGATGATGCGGGTGTCCTCCCTGGTGAACACTCCCGCAAAGTACTCATTAAGCACATTGGCGATGTCCGCGTCGGAGGTCCGCAGAACGCCGCTTCGCTTCTAATGGGCTTTCTACTATTAACATAACTGAAGAACTCTTTCGGGTTCCCCTTGCAGAGGCCTGCCACCCGTAGTTCTTCGTTACGTTTCGCTACTCTAACCTTCGCCTTCACTTCCCTACACAGGCGGACATACGCTTCAGTGTTCTCATGGGAACGATTGGCCTTCGCCCTCCTATACGCTACTTTCCTATTTCGGATAGCCGAAGTGATGTCACGTTTGAACCACTTAGGCTGCGTTGAAGCAGGGGTGACCGGTTTTGAGGGTATGGCAGCAGACTGCAGCACCATAAACTCTTCCCGGAATGCACTCAGTCGCTCAACATCGCCGCCGCCCTCTAACCCCATCTCACCTACGCTATCCCTGAGGCTAACAAAGTCCGCCCGCCGGAATTCGAGCTTACTGCCTCTCGAGTTACTACGCTTCACCACCCGAGGGACGCACACACGGAACCTAATCAGACCGTGATCACTCCCGCCCAACGATTCGTCAACGGTGAGGCCAATGACGAGGTTGTCTTCGGTCGTGAATACTAAGTCTAGAACGCTTTCGCCTCGTGTAGGTTCATTGACCCACTGAATGAGGAAGTTCTCATCAGCAAAGTCAACTAGCCTCCTCCCTTCAGCATCAGCAGTCCTATCTTCCCACTTTATGCCGCGACAGTTGAAGTCTCCTAAAACTACACACACCCTATCCCCTAGCAGGCTACTGAGTTCGGTGTACAGGGCTGTATCCTCCTCGAGGAGGAGATGCGGAGGTCTGTACACCAAGATTAACCTATAGCTCGTCCCTCCCACATTCAGATCGACGCCAAGCAGCTCCCGTTCCGACCGGAACTGGCAGTCAACCGGACTCAACGTGTCCCTGACGTATATTAGTACCCCACCCTCCTCCCCACGGGTGCGGTCTTTGCGAAACATTCTATACCCTGGAATTTCGAACTCCCTAACGTAGTCCCTACGATCAGTATGAATCCAGGACTCGGTGATAGCAACGATATCCTGGTATTCTGATGCTAAGAGCGCACGTAGCTCGCAAAACTTGTTCCTAATCGACCTAGCATTAAAAAGTATTGCACGGAGGGAGCCTTCCCTATTCTGACCGCCCCCTAGCACGACCCGTTTCCCGAACAGCCAGGGCTGTCGGGAGTTGAAGAGCCCCTCACTAACGAGGGGGCAACTTCCGCAGGAGCCTGAGCCCCCTCCAACGTGGAAGGAGGGTCACCCACCTGTACCTGGACGAACCCTTCAGTTGAAGGTACGTCCGCCACCGGCTCATCATCATCCCTCCAGGGTGGGGGCCCATCGTCTCTCCCCGGACTCGACCTCACCATTCTGTATAGGTGCCGGTCGAGCAGCGCGCCTAGCACACCTTTACCCTTGTTATTGAGGTGGACACCATCCCTCTGGTAAAGGTCCCACCTACCCGAAAATGCATCGAACGGGTCAATAAACCTGAGGCCCAGCGGGACGCACAAGTATTGCACCCTCTCGTTGATGCCAATGACCTTACTGAGCGCGTGGTCACTGGCATTCATTCGCGGTAAAACGCCCATTAACATTCCCCTGTCTGTCTTCAGTTTTAGATCATCCGCAAGAGACATGATCTCGGTGATGATCCCTTCTGTAAGACCTACCCCACCGCCTTTGAGGAACAGGTCGTTGCCACCAGTGTGGACAACGATCGCAGTCCTCCGACTAGCCACGCGCAGCTTCTCTACCTCCTTCCTTAAGTGCGCCGTTCCCGGCCCAGGTAAGCACCTTACCTTCCTCCCATCCCGGTTTGCAGAAGCAAGCAAAGTACTTTTCCTGGCCCCTGATCTGCGAGTCTCCAATCAAAACGGTGTCTTCCTCCTTCAAGGACAGTAGACTAAAGCGGTTGGAGGTCCTGACAGCGGCAACTGGGGTCTCAGGCTTCGGCTTCGCAGCCTTCTTGCCCGAGACCTTTCGAAACACGTCGCCACCCATAGACGCAGTTACTCCAGCCGACCCACCCCGACCGGAAGCTACATCCTTCGGTTTCTTTGGGCCATCAGTAGGCCCCTTCCCACCCTTTTTCTTTTTCGCCCCCTTCCCACCCTTCTCTATCGACCCCCCTTCTCTATCAGCCCCCTTCTTTACGCCCTCCACCTTGCGCCGCGGTTCCGTGCATTCCACGTTGGTCGCTGGCGATTCTTCACACTGATTTTGTACCCAAGTCCCCGGTTGCACCTCTACCCTTTCTCCGCGGTCCCGAGCCCTGTCCAGTCCATCGCTGGACCGCCTTTCCATGGCAGCTATCCTATCAATGAGCTCCGGGGTGGAGGGCGCAGCCCCATCAGTGACCGCCGCACCTCCAACAGCCGGTCTGGACGACTCGAGCCGCTGGACCCTCTCCTCTAGCTTCTCGTAAAACCGCATGAGTTCGCAAAAGCGACACATGCTGGAGTGGTTGATCTTCGCGAAGCAGGCTTCTTTGAAGTTCGTCACCCACTGGTTTACTTCACACCTCGCACATTCAGCCTTCAGTTTCTGTGGTCCAGTCATTGTAACTTATTTTTATTTTTTTTCGAACTCTGAATACTCTGAATAAGATAAAGCGTTCCAGCAATGAAAACTATCAAAAACGTTGTGACCAGTATATAAAAAAGGAGGGGTGTGTGAATTCTTCCCGCGCGTAGACGCATCCACCTATTTGCAAGTGATGTTCATCCCTTCCAGAAGACTACACCTCTCGCTGCTGCCGCACCGACTAAAGGTCTCCCCAGGGCAGGACAGTCCCAAACGTGTCGCAGCTACTAACTGACAAACACTCGCGACGCAGGCGTCACGGATTTCCCGCCAGAAGCGACAGCGAGATGCAGCCCCTTACTAAGTCTTACTAGTCACTCACAAGCGGCCAGACTCTTAGAATCCAGTGCTCAAGGGATATCCCACCAGACCCAGAGGCTACGCCCGGGACTTTACGCTGGCCTGGCAGCCAGCTGGGCAGTAAAGCGCTCTCACCTCAGAGCAGTACAGCCAAGCACCATCAATTGGTCACCAAAGAACTGTCGCAAGGGGCTGGTCAGGCCATTACGCGTTAGGAATGGGCTTAAAGGGGCACTAGCCACACTCCATTCATCGCGCCCCTACGCCTGGGACCACTCCATCCCAGTCTCTCACAACCTACGAGCGTTAAATGGCGTTATTTATAGAGGTTCCAAAGCCTCTCTTCCCACGCATGAGGTAGCAGTATGGTCCTAATAGTAAAAGAAGAGAAAAAGACTTAATACTAAAAGATTTTTTTTTTTTTTTTTGTGCAGTCAGAGGAGAACATCCTTAACGTAAGCTAAAAGGACAGAGTAGGGATGGGATGGGGTCCTAGTAACCCACGGGACAGGATTGTGCAACATACTTCACCCGCCCTCCCGAAAGAGAGAACCTAAAGGAACTGGCAGCCAATTTCTCTAGAATCCCACGACTCGGGACTCGGGACCGGAGGCTGTCACACCCCAAGTATAAAGTTTACAACATCCAGAAGAAATGTGCATAACCTTTATACCCCTTGCGGAGAGAGAGAGAGAGAGAGAGAGAGAGAGAGAGAGAGAGAGAGAGATAAAATAACACGCATGTCGCATGAGCACGCGTGCTGTTTGTATGAAACAAAAATGCCCCACCAGAATTCGAATTCAGGACCTCATGAATAGGAGAAGCGAGCGCTACGGGGTAGAAGCTAACACAACCTGTCATATATCTAAACGATGGAGGAAACACTTAATGCTTTCACATCCAAGAGTTAAAGACTGGTTCTGCGTCAGGGGTAGATGACTTATCGAATGAGCACTTAAAATATGCAAATGACGTAGTATGTCTGCATATATCATTGCTCCTATCAGCCATACTTGATCATAGCTATATCCCTGCAGAGTTCATCAGGGTATATATCTTGCCCCTGGTCAAAAATAAGTACGGAGACATTCCGTCCAGCAATAATTACAGGCCTATTGCTGTCGCTTCCTGCTTTTCTA
Organism: Bathynomus jamesi; assembly: GCA_023014485.1. Classification (NCBI taxonomy): domain Eukaryota; kingdom Metazoa; phylum Arthropoda; class Malacostraca; order Isopoda; family Cirolanidae; genus Bathynomus; species Bathynomus jamesi. Next base: position 42,037 of record JAJOZX010002332.1, on the reverse strand, counting down.
AACTACTATAAAAACTCTTGTTACTCCGATTAAAGGATTTCTTATGGATATCTCCTAATCAGTCTGGCTTTAAAAGGTCCCACTCAACTGACCTGTGTATCTATCTACTTAAAGAAACAATATCTAAATACATTGACAGTAATTTAACTATTTATAGCTGTTTCCTAGGTATAAGTAAGGCATGTGATAGGGTGAACCACAATATTTTATTTGAAAAACTAGAAGACAGGAAGGTTCCCATGTACATATTAAATTTATTGAAATTTTGGTATTCCCACCAATCTTTCACCGTTAGGTGGGGCAATGTACTATCCGAATGTTTTGGCTCCTCTTGCTGGGTAAGACAAGGCTCCTTGCTCTTCCCTATGCTGTTTAATGTGTATATTGACGGATTAATTGCTTCACTTAATGAGGCAACAGTGGGATGTTGTGTTGATAACACAAGGATAAATAACTTAGTTTATGCCGATGATATGGTGTTAATAAGTCCCTCTGTTAAAGGTCTGGATCGGCTACTAAAAGTCTGCGAAGTGTATTCGCAGAAACATGATATTCTTTTTAATGTTACAAAAACTAAGGTTATGCAATTTCATCCTAAAAGCTGTAATCAGCCAGCTGATATAAGGTTTAAAATTAATGGTGAAGTAATTGAGGAAGTACAGGAGTTTAAGTATTTGGGTCAAACTATTACCAGCTCCTTCAGTGATGACTCGGATATAAGAAAACAATCTCGAAGCCTGTGTGCTAAAGCGAATATGACCATAAGGAACTTTCGATTCTGTACAAGTGAAGCTAAAGACACTCTCTTTCGTACTTTCTGTAGTAATATATACGGACAGCAACTGTGGGTCAATTATAAAAAAGGTTCTGGCAGAACCCTAAATTTGCTGTACAACAGGTCTTTTAGACTTACATAAATTACCCCCAAAATGCTCAGCTTCGCAAATGTTTGCTACCCGCATTGTCCCGAGCTTGCCGGAGGTAACAAGACGTGCTCAATACAGTCTAATCACTAATGCAAAGAATTAAAAAATCAACCAACCCGATCATCCAAGCTATCCATGAGTCCTGCCATTTATCCTCTAAGCTATGGATTTCTTGGTACGAAAACGTCTGTCTGTAGCTCCATTTAACTTCGATATTAATGTTTTTTCTCATCAATTGTATATATTTCTATCCTTAGTATATGAACTGTCATTGCAATAATAATATTTGTCATACGGACTATAGTCTGCCAATAAATCTTTTCATTTTCATTTTCATATGTCCAATGTCCATACGCGTTTTACGATGTTAATCGTCTCGCATTTGAAGTAATGATAACAATTAATCCAAATCTCTTTGGTTTTGCAGTGAGATCCATTGATAGAATATATATATATATATAATATATATATATATATATATATAATATATATATATATATATATATTATATATAACGTAAAGAACGACGCTTTGTATAGGAGAATTATCCGCGCAAGATGAGAGCGAAAGAACGAAACAAATGAAAAAATGAGGTAACCACCCGGGAATCGAACCCGGGATCTTCCGATTGCCGGTCAGATATGATAACCATTACACCACGGGCCTCACTCAGTCAAATGTCGTAATCCCTCTACATGCGCGCAGAAACCAATGCCCCAAAGGGGCACCTCCCGCATGCCGTAACATTATATACATTATAACTGCAAACACGCAGTATAAATTACGACATTACGACATTTGACTGATTGAGGCCCGTGGTGTAATGGTTATCATATCTGACCGGCAATCGGAAGATCCCGGGTTCGATTCCCGGGTGGTTACCTCATTTTTTCCTTTGTTTCGTTCTTTCGCTCTGATCTTGCGCGGATAATTCTCCTATACAAAGCGTCGTTCTTTACGTTAATTATACTGCGTGTTTGCAGTTATAATGCATATTTATATATATATATATATATACTATATATATATATATATATATATATATATGCGCCTTAGTGGTGTAGTAATTAACATCGCTGGCTGCAAATCTATCGACCCGGGTTCGATTCCCTGCACAGTTCCAAAATGAGGCAGGATACTGCAGAGGGGCAGAACACAAGTCGATACTGAACATTTGATCAACCACCCTGTATGCAGACATACATATATATTTTCATTTTTTATTCATACTCGAGTTACTTTCAGGTTCTGAATGTGGAAACGAAATTATTTGCATTTTTATTAAGGATTTTCTTCACAAGTTTTAATTAAACTTTCCACCTGTTAACTTGATCCGAAACAAACTTTTATCCGTAGTTCGCATTTGGTATTTATGGATTTAGCGGATTTTTCCATGTCGTTTTCATTAATTATCAGGAACTCTTCCACGATAATGTTATTTCTTATTAATATTACTACTTTTTTTTTCCCTCAGAGTATTGATGTGAAATGAACGAAACGTTTCATATTTCAACAATTACTCTGTTACAATTCTTGATAAGTTATTAATGATAATGATACTAATAAATTTTATTGGCAGGAGACAAGTCCCAAATTATTATTATTATTATTATTATTATTATTATTACTAGTAGTAGTAGTAGTAGTAGTAGTAGTAGTAGTATGTTGTTTTTGTTGTTGTTATTGTTGGTGGTGGTGGTGGTGTCTTCTGACAAGAAATGAGGAAAAGATTCCAGTGAAAGAATGTGTTTAGTTCAAAGGAATTGGTGAATTGTAATGACTTTAGCCTGAAAATCTTTTCAGAAAATCACAGTCAGGAATCATTTTGAAGTTTATAGCTTCTCAAGAAAAAGTGAAACGGACTTTTTAAAACTAAAGGGAAAAATATGAACGGACTGTCAGTTGTTGTATTGTTTTTGCGTCAGTCGTAACAATAAGGTAATAATAATGCTAAATTCTTAACTTCCACATTACATGGACCAAAGTTCTCTATATTTATTGAGAAATAAATAAGAAAACTGTTACTTCATAACTGGCTCCACTTTTAAATTATTTTAAAACCTTTCCAACTTCTCTTACTGAACTCTTACTGAACTCTTACTGAACTCCCTCATTCAAAGGAGTAACTTCCAAGAGTGATTAAAATTCGTCTGGCATTAGTTAGAATAAAATTCGAAAACTGGATGGTATCCAACAGAAGGTTAATAAAAAGCAACATAATTATTTTGCTAATCAAGAGAACAAGAGACTGGTTTTAGCTGCAAGCATAACAACTTAGTTGTCTGTGTTTATGAACCATTTTTCTTGGTTCAACGTTCAAAATTTAAACTTGAAAAGTTAACTCCTCGACTGCATCCTCGGGTCACGTGAATGACGGAACGAATTATGTCATTATCTACAGATCTACAGATCTACAGAAGCTAAGGCTAACAAAGACCCTAAGATCCACTCTAAGGTTAGCCTGAGAGGAAGGAAAGAGTAGGGGGTTAAGAGAAGAGAATACTGGGTTAAGTAAGTAGCAAAACCTATCATTCGTGGGTTAACATTCATTCAGAAAAAGAGAAAGAAAGACTCCACATCATCATCTGCCGGCCACTGCCGACAAGTCGGAAAAATAGTCGAAGAGAATAGGAGAGGGGTGAAAGATGAAAAGAAGTAAAATAAGAATGCTTACAAACCATGCAAGCACCGTCTTAACTCACTGTCATACCATGCAAACTACTGACATGCAAGTAAAGAGAGTTACAGAAATGCAAGTAAGGAGACGATTAAAAAAAAAAAGTAGGTAGAGTATAACAAAAAGTGGGTTAGTTTACTCTACGAGCTACATCTACGTTCGTGTTAGTCTAATTTTTTTTTTTTTAATTTTATTGCTGGCATCACACGCTGGCATGTCAGAAGCTGGCATTAATAGTCAACAGACTCATCCTCGACCACCACCCCCAGAGCTCCTGTTACTAATTGTTTTTTATTTTAAACAACGTTAATATTTTTAAAATGCCTATCTAAACTGTTCTCAAACATATTAACGCTGGTAAAGTTAACGACTGACGCGGGAAGATTATTCCATTTATCAATTACTTTAAACGTAAAGAAGTTTTTAGCGATATTAGTAATGAAACGTCTGCCACGCAACTTAAATCCGTTATTACGAGTATTGCTATTATCGAAAGTGAACAGTTTGTCAAAATTTACGTTATCGATGTTAATAACGATTTTGAAAACTTTAATAAGCTCCCCCCTTAATCTAGTTTCGAGTGAATGCAAGTCTAACTCTTTAATCGTATATTCATAAGGCTTGTTGCGCAATGACGGAATCAGTTTCGTGGCACGACGCTGAACCCGTTCTAACCTATCAATATCTTCACGCAAATACGGGCACCAAAACTGAACGGCATATTCTAAATGAGGCCTGACTAGGGACTTGTAAAGGGGCAATATAATATCCTTCGATTTAAATTCGAAATTACGCGCTATGAAGCCTAACATCCTATTAACATCCTATTAGCCTATTAGCTTTTGCGCATAAGATGTTAGGCTTCATAGCGCGTAATTTCGAATTTAAATCGAAGGATATTATATTGCCCCTTTACAAGTCCCTAGTCAGGCCTCATTTAGAATATGCCTCATTTAGAATATTATGTCTAGTTAAATTTGATTGATTATACATGGTTTCCTAAAAGCATTTTAGGATCGGTTTCGTTCATCTAAGACGTCAAATATCCATTCACAGACATCGATATCAAATTCACCAATTTAGCCCTATATTTTAAATGATTTTGCCCGGTTTAATTTTATTTTTTATCATTTTCATACCGAAACCTTTAAAAAACTACAATTTGGAAGGTACTTTTTTTATCTGGACTTCTTTGTAGCTGCTTAAATATGTTACATATTAGCGTGAGGCCTGGATCTTTAGGTTACAATAATGAATGAATTACAGTAGAATCTATATGAGGGGTCGCGCGTCTTAAGGTACCTAAGCGCCACCACAGGCGAAAACGTGTTTTTGATGGATATCACTATTTTCACCCTTCCTCTATCGCGTGGTTTGGGTTATAATGACCTTAAGACACTAGAAGTATGGTTGAAAACCTTATGAAGCGAACTACTTTTTTCACCTCTATGGCCAGCCAAAAGTTCACCCAAAGTTCGGTATAATAAGAAAATCAAAAAATTTTAAAAAAATATATAAAATATAAAATATGAAAATCTATTCCAAAAACTCATCAACATCTTCATTAGCATACTTAGAACTCTAATTTAGCCAAAAATGAACGTTCTAGCTCAATTAATAACAGAGATACTATTGCCAGAATATTGCTGAACTTTGGAGGCGATTTCTGACGAATTTTAATTTTGGCGCTTAGGTACCTTAAGACGCGGAACCCCTCATTATTATATCTTCGAGGGTCTCTTATTCACTCATAAGCTGCTCACCGTTGACAGTTCGTTACAAAGTATGCCATCTGATTCGTCCTTTATTGAGTATTTTTGCTCGTTTAAAGCTATCTGAATCCGTAGTCCTTCCTTTCCCAAGAAGAGGATTAGAAGTTCAATGTTTCAGACATACTGTATTAAGCAGTTGCAAAACCTAATTAACCCTCACTCACTAATTTGACTCAAGTGCTTTGCTTTCAAATTCCCGATAATCCTTTAGAATTAGAATTTCTGTACTTTCTGTTTTCAAATCTTTAATCTCATTATGAAAAAACAACTCCGTCTCGGTAATCAGCTAATAATGTCCCGGTTTCAAATACCTTCCGGATGATGTTTTTTGCTTTGAAAACAAATAAACTATAGTATACCGCGGAAAATTGAAGCTCTGAATACATGACTACAATTCTTGCCCATAAGTAGCTCTTTATGCAAACTTAACGAACATGACAACCAGTCAAACTCGACCTCCAAACTTTGTTAAAGGCCTCGAAACTAAATAATTTATATGAAAGAATGACAGTACTCTTCATATGTGATTTTCTGGGAAAGTTGAAAAGTACTGAAAACCTAGAAATGATAATGAAGTAAAATTAGTTTTAAATAAGTTATTTCTGAATATATTATAGGAGTACATTATTATTATTATCATTAGTAGTAGTAGTAGTAGTAATAGTAGTAGTAGTAGTAGTATTATACTATTATTGTTGTAGCTGTTGTTGTTGGAATGAATAATGTTTTAAAGCAATATCTACCACAGAAATTTTATTGTCCACTTGAAGTATGAATTTGGAAAAATCATTGCATTTACAGTCGTTTAAAAGAACAACAGAAAATAATTACAAGAAAGCTGATTGGGAACAGTTCAAAATACAGACTGAGGAACAATTCACCACATTAAACCGCACACGTATCATAAACATCAATACAACACTCAAGACATTTAATCAGATCATCAATAATGAAAACAAATACATACCCAAGGGCAACATTAGGAAATACAACCCAAATTACACTAGAGAAATAGCCCACCTCATAAGGCAACGAAACAACCTCAAACATAACACAAAAACAAAACACACAGAAGCCATAAAACAGCAGATATAACAGCTGAACACAGAAATAAACAATAACTCAAAGAAAAACAAACAGAAACATTTAGGGAATTCATAACAACACTAAACCACTCCACAGATACATCCAGGCTATACAAGACTATAAACAGCATTACCCGCTCCAACAGCGGCATTCACACCTCACCCGCGGCTATCTGTCGCAGCCAAAATAATATCCCAACATATACACTAGGGTGTACCATTTTTGGGTCATTTTCAAAAAGTCAAGGTCCAGGAGTCTAATGTTGTGCCAAATGATGTCCTAAACACGAATTTAACAAGCATTTTCTAATCCAACAAATTTTGAATCCCCCCACCCCCCTTGAAATTTTGCCCATCCCCTTTTCCTAAAAACCCCATATACTAAAAAACTATCAACTTTATCGAAAAATGTTATAGAATAAAAATGATTTAGAATCAAACGTTCTATTAGAAAAGTTCATTAAGATAGACATTTACGTAATTTTGAACATTTTCATTTTCTTTTGTCCAAGAGCACCTTATTGTATTAATATAAAATAAGGTGCTTAAGTTACATTATTTATGAGTATATTGTGAGTATAATCCAAGTTTAAAAATCCTTTTTTACATTGAATTTTAATAAAGAAGCATTGTTTTTACTCTTATTGTTTCTTTTCAGACTGCTTTATTTGAAAAATAAATAAAAAATGAGTCAAACAGCTACAAAACAGCATGACTTTATTCTTGGTCGCTTGCAGGCTGATATTATGAGTTCATCTAAAATTGTTTTACCATCCAATAAAGATGTTCTAAGCCATTTTATTTATTTACGGAGAATGCAGTATAAGGGTCCAAAAATTACAAAAGATTCTACTGTTAATGAAGTTCTACAGAAGCTACTAATAATATGCAAAAAGCATGCATTCCTACTATAGATATTAGTAAAAACCCTAAAGGCAGGAAGATGCTGTTAAATCTAGAAGAAATGCATAATAATTTAATCAAGCACAAAAAAAGAGCAAGCTTTGAAAATAAACTCTCTAATTTCATGAAAATTATGGATTCCCTTTTTGACATCTCTTCTCAAAATGCCGTTGAATTAATCCAAAAAGACCGCATGAGAACTGAGCCTCAGAAAGCATATGATATTTCATTCTTAGAAGATCAAAGAACAAAACGAGAAACATGTTTAGGTTTGCTAGATGCAGATTATGCATCAAAAGTACAGCGCAAGTACATTAGATTAGAGAAAGAGAAGAAACGCAAAGAGAAACATAAATCAGTGAAGCAAGTGAGTGCTACAGCCAGAACATCAGAGACCCTTCTTTCTAGCACGACCAGTTCTGAGACAGACAGCTATGAAGAGTTTCCGACAGAACCTACAGCAGGACCTTCAAATGCTTCCAGCCCCAAAAATATTCTTGCCTCGCCATTGGTTTCCTCCACTGCAGACAGACTTAATCTCTCTATTGGACAACGGACTGTTTTTGCTGCTGCAGTAGCCATTAGGTGTGGCAAGGATATTGAAAAACTGTCTCTCTCCAGGACCACATCTGCAAGAGCCGCTCGAAAGACAAGAAAACGAAAATATGAAACTTGCATCAAGGATTTTACTCCTCCTGATCACTGCCTAGTACATTGGGATAGCAAGCTGCTTACTAAATCATGTTCAGAACAAGAAGACCGCCTTGCAATACTTGTTACTGGATACCCAAATGTAGAAAAACTTTTATCAGTTTCTATAATAGATGATTCGACTGGATTGAGCCACTTCTGTATTTCAAAGTATTGAAAAATGGAACTTGAAGCAAAATGTCTTTGGAGTATCATTTGATACCACTGCATCCAATTCAGGATGGATGAAAGGTTCCTGTAAGTTACTTGAAGAACTTTTGCAAAAGAAATTGATTTGGTTAGCATGCCGCCATCATGTGGCTGAAAGAGTTTTGTGTGCTGTGTATGAAACCATTTTTGGCCCAAGTAAATCTCCTAGTTTGAGTTATTCAAAGAATTTCGCGAGTCTAAATGGAAGAAAATTAATACGAAATCTACATACAATGTTCTCGATGTTAAATCAAGGTATCAAAGAGGCCTAAAGGAAGAATGTGTAGAATTTATGACCCAATGTTTAAGAAAATCTGACTGCTTTCCACGTGATGACTATAAGGAAGTTGCTGAAACAACTTTAATGCTTTTAGGAGAGGTTTCCAGAGAAAACAGTCATTGGCGGAAACCTGGTGCAATGCACCGTGCCAGGTGGATGGCAATGATTTTGTATACAAATAAAATGTATGCTTTTGCCCACCAAGCATCATATGATGAATCATTGATTAAGAAATTAAAGAGAATGTGTCTATTTAATGCATTAATTTATGGAAAATACTGGCTTTTATGTTTTAATTCACTAGATAGTCCAGCTAATGATCTGAAGTTTTTCATGATTTGGTGAATTACAAGAAGGAAGATAGGGAAGTTGCAAATGCTGCTTTGAAATCTTTTGCCAATCATTACTGGTATTTGACGGAGGAAGTGGTCCCTTTGAGTTTCTTTGGATCGCTAAGTAGTGATGAAAAAGATAAGATCGCAAAATCCTTAAACAAATATCCAGTTCCAGAAAATTATGTATGTGGGCAACCTGTTTTCCCCATTTTAAAGGAAGACACAAAGCTTCATCAGCTAGTAGGTCCAATTTCATGGCATTTATTTCAATGCTGTGGGTCAAAACCAGACTCATGGATAAAGAAACCAGCATCAACATGGGAAGAGGTCGATGACTACAACAAACTAAAAAACATTCTTTCATCTATTAGAGTAGTTAATGATACCGCTGAAAGAGGAATCAAGCTGGTTCAAGACTTTCATGACAAATGTCAAAATGAAGAAGAATTTCAAGGTCTTTTGCAAATTGTGGAAGAGAATAGAAGACTAATTCCTGATCCTAGTAAAGAGACTCTTAAAAGAATGAAACTCAGTAAAGAATAGTTCATTAACAGATAGATTAGGTATTTTTATTTGCAGAGATTGTTTTAATTTAGAAGAGGCTGATTTTTTTTTGTTATTAAATATACCATAAATTGTCTTTTCTTATTTTTATGTTTAAAAGCTCTTATATCAATGATTTCTAATTAGGAAACTTGTTTCTTTTTATTTTTTTGAGGAAAGTGTTGAATAAAGGAAAAAAACGATGGGACCTCACAACTATAGATAAAGTGTTAATTTTTAGCTTTATTTTATAATATATAGTTTTGAGGTTGTCCTCACTTTGTATAGGCTAGTTATAATAAAAACTAATTATGATTTGCATTATAACTAGCAAATACAAAGCCCATCGCCGCGAAGCTGCATTGGGGTGATGCTTCAAAGGTGGCGGTAACACCTTATTTAAGAAGAAGGCACTGCAAGCAAAAATTTTTTTTAATTTAAATTTTTAAAAAATAAATGAAAATTTTCAAAATTAAGTAAATTTCTATTTTGATGAACTTTTCTAATAGAACGGTTGATTCTAAATCATTTTTATTCTATAACATTTTTCGATAAAGTTGATAGTGTTTGAGATATATGGGGTTTTTTAGGAAAAGGGGATGCGCAAAATTTCAAGGGGGGTGGGGGGATTCAAAATTTGTCGGATTAGAAAATGCCTGTAAAATTCGTGTTTAGGACATCATTTGGCACAACATTAGACTCCTGGACCTTGACTTTTTGAAAATGACCCAAAAATGGTACACCCTAATATACACAACAAGCTAACATTCTAGTTAATCATTATGCAAAGATAAGTCACTTAAACAGAGACAACAACCAGAAACACGCAGACAGACAAACAGCCAGACAAGAAAACCTACAGACTCGACACGACCATTACACCCTTCAATACAGACCAGACCACCAACATCATCAAAAACATTAAGAATTCGAAGGCTACTGGACCAGACAACATATCGAACATACACCTTAAACACTTGGGCCCACAGGGAATACTAGCTCTCACAAATATCAGCACATATTCATACCAACACTGTATTATTGCTGACATATGGAAACAAGGTAAAATTATTACACAACTCAAACCAAACAAAAATCTAACAGAACCAGCTTCCTATAGACCCATTACTTTACCATGCACACCTTCCAAAGTAACAGAAAGACTAATCTTACAAATCACCAACCCACACATACCACTATTGTCTACTCAACATGGATTTAGACCTCACCACTCAACCACGACATTACTCACTAACCTCACGCAGCATATCATGGATGGCATCAACTCCAGACGACCAGCCCAACGTACACTATTAGCAACAATAGACATTAGTAAAGCATTTGATGCTATCCCACACTTCCCTCTCATAAACAAAATACTCAACACAAACATGCACAATAATACCAAAAGGTGGCTGAGCAACTATCTTTCAGGAAGATACTCACATGTCACATTTAATGGCAAGTCATCCAAAAACAAGCTTTTTCCGAACGGGGTCCCTCAAGGCTCTGTTCTCTCACCAACCCTGTTCAACTTATACATGCATTACATTCCAACACCCATAGATAACAAGCTTACCTTATCATCATATGCAGATGACATTACACTAACATCCACCCACAACAACATCGACACCGCTACAAATAACCTACAAACATACATAAACAGTATACAAGACTGGCTCACACACAATAGACTCAAAGTAGTGTCCACAAAATCAACCATCACCTTGCTAACAAGCAACACAAAAGAACACCAGATAACTCCACAGCTTACACTAAACAACATCAACATTCCACACACTCACAGGACCAAAATACCTGGGGTCATATACAACACATCATTATCTTTTGCAAACCACATTCAGGACATTAAAAACAAATGTACGTCAAGACTTAACATGCTTAGGGTACTAACAGGCACAAACTTTGGACACCAGCAGGAAACAACATCACTCATATACAAACAATATATTCGCTCAGTTATGGACTATGCTAGCCCATGCTGGGCACCCATTATCTCAAACACACACATAAACACCTTACAGACAATACAAAACAACGCACTTCGTATCATTACAGGATGCACTCAAACAACACCAATAGAACACCTGCACACAGAAACAAAAATACTGGAAGTTAGGGAACATTTAGAGATGAGGGGACCACAATTCATGGCAGCAGCGACAACTAACCCATAACACCCTTGCCACTACATGTAAAATCATGCACCGACACCTCGCACCATTAAGGTAACACCAGAGAGACATTATAACCAAATACTCCATTCCATACCACGCCCCACAGACATCACACTAGGGTGTACCATTTTTGGGTCATTTTCAAAAAGTCAAGGTCCAGGAGTCTAATGTTGTGCCAAATGATGTCCTAAACACGAATTTTACAGGCATTTTCTAATCCGACAAATTTTGAATCCCCCCCACCCCCCTTGAAATTTTGCGCATCCCCTTTTCCTAAAAAACCCATATATCTCAAACACTATCAACTTTATCGAAAAATGTTATAGAATAAAAATGATTTAGAATCAAAAGTTCTATTAGAAACGTTCATCAAAATAGAAATTTACTTAATTTTGAAAATTTTCATTTATTTTTTAAAAATTTAAATTAAAATTTTTTTTTGCTTGCAGTGCCTTCTTCTTAAATAAGGTGTTACCACCACCTTTGAAGCATCACCTCAATGCAGCTTCGCGGCGATGGGCTTTGTATTTGCTAGTTATAATGCAAATCATAATTAGTTTTTATTATAACTAGCCTATACAAAGTGAGGACAACCTCAAAACTATATATATATATAAAATAAAGCTAAAAATTAACACTTTATCTATAGTTGTGAGGTCCCATCGTTTTTTTTTTCCTTTATTCAACACTTTCCTCAAAAAAATAAAAAGAAACAAGTTTCCTAATTAGAAATCATTGATATAAGAGCTTTTTAAACATAAAAATAAGAAAAGACAATTTATGGTATATTTAATAACAAAAAAAAATCAGCCTCTTCTAAATTAAAACAATCTCTGCAAATAAAAATACCTAATCTATCTGTTAATGAACTATTCTTTACTGAGTTTCATTCTTTTAAGAGTCTCTTTACTAGGATCAGGAATTAGTCTTCTATTCTCTTCCACAATTTGCAAAAGACCTTGAAATTCTTCTTCATTTTGACATTTGTCATGAAAGTCTTGAACCAGCTTGATTCCTCTTTCAGCGGTATCATTAACTACTCTAATAGATGAAAGAATGTTTTTTAGTTTGTTGTAGTCATCGACCTCTTCCCATGTTGATGCTGGTTTCTTTATCCATGAGTCTGGTTTTGACCCACAGCATTGAAATAAATGCCATGAAATTGGACCTACTAGCTGATGAAGCTTTGTGTCTTCCTTTAAAATGGGGAAAACAGGTTGCCCACATACATAATTTTCTGGAACTGGATATTTGTTTAAGGATTTTGCGATCTTATCTTTTTCATCATTACTTAGCGATCCAAAGAAACTCAAAGGGACCACTTCCTCCGTCAAATACCAGTAATGATTGGCAAAAGATTTCAAAGCAGCATTTGCAATTTCCCTATCTTCCTTCTTGTAATTCACCAAATCATGATAAAACTTCAGATCATTAGCTGGACTATCTAGTGAATTAGAACATAAAAGCCAGTATTTTCCATAAATTAATGCATTAAAGACACATTCTCTTTAATTTCTTAATCAATGATTCATCATATGATGCTTGGTGGGCAAAAGCATACATTTTATTTGTATCAAAATCATTGCCATCCACCTGGCACGGTGCATTGCACCAGGTTTCCGCCAATGACTGTTTTCTCTGGAAACCTCTCCTAAAAGCATTAAAGTTGTTTCAGCAACTTCCTTATAGTCATCACGTGGAAAGCAGTCAGATTTTCTTAAACATTGGGTCATAAATTCTACACATTCTTCTTTTAGGCCTCTTTGATACCTTGATTTAACATCAAGAACATTGTATGTAGGTTTCGTATTAATTTTCTTCCATTTAGACTCGGAAATTCTTTGAATAACTCAAACTCAGGAGATTTACTTGGGCCAAAAATGGTTTCATACACAGCACACAAAACTCTTTCAGCCACATGATGGCGGCATGCTAACCAAATCAATTTCTTTTGCAAAAGTTCTTCAAGTAACTTACAGGAACCTTTCATCCATCCTGAATTGGATGCAGTGGTATCAAATGATACTCCAAAGACATCTTGCTTCAAGTTCCATTTTTCAATACTTTGAAATACAGAATTGGCTTGAGACAATCCAGTGGAATCATCTATTATAGAAACTGATAAAAGTTTTTCTACATTTGGGTATCCAGTAACAAGTATTGCAAGGCGGTCTTCTTGTTCTGAACATGATTTAGTAAGCAGCTTGCTATCCCAATGTACTAGGCAGTGATTAGGAGGAGTAAAATCCTTGATGCAAGTTTCATATTTTCGTTTTCTTGTCTTTCGAGCGGCTCTTGCAGATGTGGTCCTGGAGAGAGACAGTTTTTCAATATCCTTGCCACACCTAATGGCTACTGCAGCAGCAAAAACAGTCCGTTGTCCAATAGAGAGATTAAGTCTGTCTGCAGTGGAGGAAACCAATGGCGAGGCAAGAATATTTTTGGGGCTGGAAGCATTTGAAGGTCCTGCTGTAGGTTCTGTCGGAAACTCTTCATAGCTGTCTGTCTCAGAACTGGTCGTGCTAGAAAGAAGGGTCTCTGATGTTCTGGCTGTAGCACTCACTTGCTTCACTGATTTATGTTTCTCTTTGCGTTTCTTCTCTTTCTCTAATCTAATGTACTTGCGCTGTACTTTTGATGCATAATCTGCATCTAGCAAACCTAAACATGTTTCTCGTTTTGTTCTTTGATCTTCTAAGAATGAAATATCATATGCTTTCTGAGGCTCAGTTTTCATGCGGTCTTTTTGGATTAATTCAACGGCATTTTGAGAAGAGATGTCAAAAAGGGAATCCATAATTTTCATGAAATTAGAGAGTTCATTTTCAAAGCTTGCTCTTTTTTTGTGCTTGATTAAATTATTATGCATTTCTTCTAGATTTAACAGCATCTTCCTGCCTTTAGGGTTTTTACTAATATCTATAGTAGGAATGCATGCTTTTTGCCATATTATTAGTAGCTTCTGTAGAACTTCATTAACAGTAGAATCTTTTGTAACTTTTGGACCCTTATACTGCATTCTCCGTAAATAAATAAAATGGCTTAGAACATCTTTATTGGATGGTAAAACAATTTTAGATGAACTCATAATATCAGCCTGCAAGCGACCAAGAATAAAGTCATGCTGTTTTGTAGCTGTTTGACTCATTTTTTATTTATTTTTCAAATAAAGCAGTCTGAAAAGAAACAATGAGTAAAAACAATGCTTGTTTATTAAAATTCAATGTAAAAAAGGATTTTTAAATTTGGATTATACTCACAATATACTCATAAATAATGTAACTTAAGCACCTTATTTTATATTAATACAATAAGGTGCTCTTGGACAAAAGAAAATGAAAATGTTCAAAATTACGTAAATGTCTATCTTAATGAACTTTTCTAATAGAACGTTTGATTCTAAATCATTTTTATTCTATAACATTTTTCGATAAAGTTGATAGTTGTTTAGATATATGGGGTTTTTAGGAAAAGGGGATGGGCAAAATTTCAAGGGGGGTGGGGGGGATTCAAAATTTGTTGGATTAGAAAATGCTTGTTAAATTCGTGTTTAGGACATCATTTGGCACAACATTAGACTCCTGGACCTTGACTTTTTGAAAATGACCCAAAAATGGTACACCCTAACATCACACAGTACAGAAAACACCTACACACACACCTAACCCACAAAGCACTGACACGACTCGATCCGAATGCGGTCCTAGGTGCGAAGCCACCACCCATTAACAGGTCAGAGATCAGCCTGAGCAGATCGGATGGAGTTAACTTAGCACGATTCTGATGTGGACATCACCCCAACTTACAGACATATAAACACAGACTAGACAACTCCACAGACGACACCTACCACCTGTGCCAGGACACACCACAAACAATTGAACATATTATGACAGACTGTACCGCTCTAGCACAACATAGAACACAACACAACATCACTAGTGCGCTGAACCTCTGGTCCACTCCGGAGAGGGCGATCAGTTACCTGCGTGCCGCCGGGCTGCTCGATCAGGGTGGGCTGATCGGCTAAACAACAACAACAACAACAACAACAGAAAATAATTAGTCTTCAGGCGAAAACAACGAAGAAATTTACGATGACTTACAAACGACGGAAATTTTAAATAAATTCTTCTCTTCCGTCTTTACTAACGAAAATATGAACAATATTCCTGCTTCCGTAATCATGCTCAGTGATGGTCGTTTAAAGCCTCACAATTTAACCATTAGTAAAAGCGAAGTACTCTCGGACATAGGTAAAATTAATCCTAATAAAACTCCCAGTCCAGATAAGCTCTACCCTAGGGTGCTTAAAGAAGTGAACAGCGCAATAGTCGCTCCTCTCACATATTTATTTAATAAATCGTTGCAGTCTGCAGAAGTTCCGCTTGACTGGAAACTCGCAAACATTACGCCAATATTAAAAAAAGGGGACAAATCGCTTCCGGGAAATTATTGTCCTATCAGCCTGACTTCAGTTGTTGGTAATGGAGACGATTGTTCGGGACAAAATAGTTAATCACTTAGAAATGAATAAATTAATCAAGGATTCTCAACACGGCTTTTGACGTAATCGTTCTTGTCTCACTAATTTGCTCGATTCATTAATGATATTGTAAATATATATATGACGAGAGTAAAACAGTAGATATTATATATTTCGATTTTCAAAAAGCGTTTGCTGAAATGCCACACAGAAGATTATATTACTAGCTAAACTTCATTCTCATGGAATTGCTGGTTATGTTCTCAAATGGATCGAAAATTGGCCTAGTGGACGTAAACAAAGAGTGGTTATTAATGGCGAATCGTCTAACTGGAAAGGTGTAACTAGCGGCGTGCCTCTGGGATCAGGTCTGGAACTAGTTCTTTTTATTATTTATATCAATGACATCGACACAGGTATTAAGAGTATAATTTAAAAATTTGCGGATGATACCAAACTAGTGGGACGAACAAAATCAGCGGCAGAACGTTTGAAGATTCAAGAAGATATTAATAAATTACTCGAGTGAGCAGAAACTTGGGAAATGAACTTTAATATAGATAAATGTAAAACGTTGCATATCGGAAGAAATAATTGATTCCTAGACTTAGAAGCAAATCATACACAACCGTTTAGAAACGTTAAATTTATTCTCACTTGTAAAAAGGCGAATTTGAGGAGATTTAATTTAGGTTTTTAAAATGATTAAAGGTTTTGATAATGTCGACGCCAAAAAATATTTCACCTTCAGGAATTCAGATAGAACTCGCGGTAATGGTCTGAAATTAGTGAGTAAACATTTTAATTGTAATGAAGCTAAACATTTTTATTCAATCGTATAGTTAATTTGTGGAATGGATTGCCAGCCAGAGAAGTTCAAAGTAATCCAATCAAATCCTTTAAAAAGAAACGAGATGTTTGTCTCGCCTTAAACCACCAGTTGGAAGCATATTTTAGCGCGTAGAAGTATCGTAGAATTTTCTTTTGGATTACCTCGTCTTTACTTTAAAAATTTCTTTTAACACATAGCTTTAAATTTCTTTCCTACCTCTCAACCTCTTTTCTGTGCTTTGCTTTAAAACTTTCACTTGTCTTTAAATTTTCTTACTTCCTTTAGCCTCCCTTCTTAAACAGACAGTCTCGTAGGGATCAGCCGGTTTGTTGCTGTTTGGTGTCCTTTGTATTCCTTTATAATAACCATACGTCTTACATCACATACAGTTGGTAATAATGTTGCAAATCCAACAAATCTCATTTTCAGAAAAAAATGAGAGAACACCTCATAAATGAAACATCATGAATAAAATTCACCTAACATTCTCATATGAAATTACTTTAATTATAATTACACCGCAGATTTTAGCTTCGTAATCTTTTGATTTTTTATGAAATGAACACTGGGAAATAAGATTTCAAAAAGGTTTTGAGCACAACATCCGTTTAATTTCTTAGTAACGGCGGCGAGAGGATGTCATCACATACAGCAGAACAGGCTAAAACACTTTAGAATGGAGAATTACAAAAATAAATAATTATTCTTTGGGCCGAACGTACATATAGAGCAAAGTGAAAGGTTTTCTTTAATCTACGAAAATGTAATTTTTGTATTTAGCTTTTAGTTTCAGAGGACCTCGCTTATCAGGAAGAGAAACGTTTCAATTATCACTGATATGCAACATATCTGATGTGTCAACATACATAACTGCTTTTAGCAATTCAAGTGTGTTGAATCCAAAAACCATATCCATTTTTTATCATCACGTACAGTTTTCTGGCAAATACTATGACATGAGTCGAAAGGTTCACTTCCTTCATTCGCATTTGGATTATTTTCATGAAAACTTGGGTAGTGTGAGTGAGGAACGAGGAGAAAGGTTTCACCAGGATATCAAAACTATGGAAAAAAGATACCAAAGAAGGTGGGATGTCAACATGATGGCAGACTATTGCTGGTCTCTGAAACGGGAAGGCTCGGAAGAAATGCAACACAAGAAGCGAACAAAAAAACGACGATTTTCTCCTACTGATCAATCATGATTGATCTACTATGTATCAGTTAAGTATCAAAGCTGAATTTATTTTTAAATGTATTTGTTGTCTTTGTATTTCTTATAATTTTGTACTCTTGGAAATTTAGTTGTTTAATACATATTATGAATATATCTGATTTATATTTTGTGAAAAACCCTGACAACATAAAAATGGTTGTAAAATTTGAAATCAGCATGGCAAAATTGTATAAGGTCACGTAATAGAAATAAAACATCTCGTACTTTGGTTTGAAATGCAGACTTGTGGTGCCTTTCTGTTGCTCCTAAAAAATTTTACACAAAGTTGCGTATCAGTTACACATTTTAAAGCAAGTGTTACGTGACACTAAATCCAATATGCAAAACTAACATAACTTTTCAGCTTTAGCAAAAGTAAGACTCTTATCCAATATTTCGTTTCGTAACATTTTGTTAAAAAATATTACGAATTAATTTGTTCCGTAACAATTTTGTAACTTTTTTTTGTTATTCCTCTTAATTGTTTAAGTTAGACGCAACATTCTTAACATAATGAAAACTAAATGGATTTTTCCAGATAAACATAACCTATATAGTCTCTTAACTTCCATAGGGCATATAATATGCACAGTATAGCATATAAAAATGAGATTATGATTCAATAAAAGCAACCTTAAATATACTTTGAGGCTTATGTTTTGCAATAAATGTTACTATAAATATGTAACTCTGTTTAGGTGCTTAGAGGGCCTAACATAAGAACAAAAATAATGAAGGTACTTGAAGCGAGGTATGAAAAGCATCTTTGAATATTAATTTATTTAACTTTACGAGGAATTGAACGACGGTTCAGGGTCGACCCCTCTCATAATATAATTTTTTCATAAAGGAAAATTCTGTTTTATATCTTTACTCTAAATGAAAATATGCCCCAAAATATTTTTCAGATATTCTGTCTCCTTCGTAGTCTCGTTTAGACCAGTTCAAATATTTTACTGTTGGTCATTTAGTCACATGATTGTCACGGATGATTGTTCTTTAAAAATTAAACTAAAACATGGTTGATTATGGCCAATATTATAAATAATTACCTCATATTATAAACTCTTCTCAGTTTTATGTAAAATTGTTTAAGAAAATCGAATAGATTAAAGGTAACATGTACAGATGGTTGACAAAAGTAAATAGACACCTTTGGTTTTTTCCATAGTTTTTGATGTGATAATAAAAGCCAATAAATAATAAGAGTTTACTGAATTAATATATTTAAAATTGTGTTAATTTCCCCTTTGCATTATATAAAACTGACGCACGTTTTGTTCTTGAGGGCAATCATCTTGGTGTCTATTTACTTTTGTCAACCTTCTGGATAGTTTCATGGTCACCAGTTTTCGGTGATTCTTCTATTTCATACGTCGGCCAAATCATGGTAAATCAAATGCCCGGGTTAGGCTACACTAGGTTAGGTGGTCGTACTAGATTGGTTAGTTATTTCCCACGTCACCAACTTTCGACCAATCGGAAGTTATGGGCGTTACAACTAAATAATAGGTGCCCACGAAACTACATATTCACCCATATAAAGGACATATAAAGCAATAAATAGATAATGAGGTTTGGTTCCCTACAAATCTGTCTCTGAATTAATAGATTTACTCTCACTCACTGATTTCGCGCCGAAGAATGGGAAAGTGAGAAAGTGAGAATCTCAAACGAGGCATTTTCAAATCGGTCTATTCCCAATTCATGTCATTCTCATTCACGGCCTTTCCCACTTTGGTCCGGGTTAGGGTACCATAAGTTACGTTCTGAGTAGTTAGGCGAATGTTAGGTTAGGTTCTGACTGATAAAAATAAGTTAGGTTCGGAAATACAGGGTGGCCCAAAAGTCTGTTGCACTGAAAAAAAAAGTTTAGAATGCGTCGGGGCAACAGACCTTTGGGCCACCCTGTATTAAACATCCCCACTCAGCGCCATTTCATCGACGAAAACATCGTTTCCCAAATCAAGACATGCTTTTCTCAAATGCAGATTTATTTTTAACTTTTGTACATTCCCACTTGTGGACTAGGAACGCGAATGGGAATGCCACTGAGTAGTCAGTTATCGAATTAATATACCTAAGCATATATATATATATAACTGCAAACAACACACAGTATAATTAATGTAAAGAACGACGCTTGTGTAGAAGAACGTTCCGCACAAGATGAGGAGGGAGAACGCTCTTCCACACACACACACACACACATATATATATATATATATATATATATATAAATAATTTATTCTTCAGGATCGTATGCATCTAAAATTTCCTTTGTTTGTATTATATTTTTATTTTAATAGTTATTTTTATTTATTTGTAAATAGTGTTTTCTGCATTTTATTATCACCAATGCCTTAATTATAATTGAAATAAGGTGTTTATTTTAAGAAATTGGAATCTCTTTTTAAATATTGAAACTGAAATAATGAAATATGAATGAAAAGACCACGTTTATAAAAGACCATTTAGTTTATAAATTAAAGAAGCTCCTTATTTATTACTGAGTGGAGGTTTTGAGTAGTTCCCCTGTCTTCACATATTTAAATGTTGAAGGAGGGAAAGAGAAATATTTACTTCAAATTTGGTTTATGAATGAATTCATAAATGTTTTAAAAGTAACTTCCTTCCCTTTTTACAGGAATGAAAGTCGTTGTTTGTGATTTTGCAGAAAATTTCGGAGTAATTAGTTTACGGTGTATGAGTTACTTTTGTTGGAAGAGATTGTAGACACCAATCGAACGGGAAAGTACTCCGGGGGTACATCAAGTAGAAGAAAAGGAGTGCTGAAATTTCGATTTCTATCATCGCTGTCCTCCTCAGCCGATCTTTTTCCTTGTCTTATTTACCCTGTGAGCAGCCCAGCATACTCTCAAACACTGCTTCTCTCCTTATTCTTCACTACACACGTATTCATTTTACACCCTACACAAGCTTTTCAACATTTACAAAAAAAACTGAATCAGTAAAATGGCATCATAAATAAATAAATAAATAAAATGGGCCTCATAGACCTTGATTTTGGCTTTCTCCTTATATAGGGGTGAGCGTTTTTGCGGGCAAATCGCCTTTGCCTCCTCGTTCTTGCATAAAAAAACAAAACTTACTTTATATGTGATCTATTGCTTTTTTTCCGATATCAGAGTATAATTGGATTTGGAATACAATATTTAACAAACTTCTACCCCTCACATGTTTGTTAATTAAAATTTTAAATAAGGGAGTTTTTCTGCAGGTAAAAGCTGAGTTGCATTCGTTAAAGTATAT
The DNA here is from genome assembly GCA_023014485.1 of Bathynomus jamesi. NCBI lineage: Eukaryota > Metazoa > Arthropoda > Malacostraca > Isopoda > Cirolanidae > Bathynomus > Bathynomus jamesi. The sequence continues at coordinate 20,608 of JAJOZX010002332.1, read as the reverse complement.
TTATAAATTGCAAAGGGAAAGACAAAGGAAGTCGAAATTTTTTTTTTTAAATGCAAATGAAAATGAATATAGTCCATATGACAAATATTATTAATACAATGACAGTTCATATACTGAGGATAGAAATATACACAATTGATTAGAAATAATACTGTAATGTCGAAGTTAAGTGGAGCTACAGACAGACGTTTTCATACCAAGAATTCCATAGGATTAGAGGATAAATGGCAGAACTCATGGATAGCTTCGATAATCGAGTTGGTTGATTTTTTAATTCTTTGCATTAGACTGTAGTGAGCACGTCTTGTTACCTCGGGAAGCTCGGGACAATGCGGGTAGCAAACATTTGCGAAGCTGAGCATCTCGGGGGATAATTTATGTAAGAGTCTAAAAGACCTGTTGTACAGCAAATTTAGGGTTCTGCCAGAACCTTTTTTATAATTCACCCACAGTTGCTGTCCATATATATTACTGCAGAAAGTACGAAAGAGAGTGTCTTTAGCTTCACTTGCACAGAATCGAAAGTTCCTTATGGTCATATTCGCTTTAGCACACAGGCTTCGAGATTGTTTTCTTATATCCGAGTCATCACTCAAGGAGCTGGTAATAGTTTGACCCAAATACTTAAACTCTTGTACTTCCTCAATTACTTCACCATTCATTTTAAACCTTATATCAGCTGGCTGATTACAGCTTTTAGGATGAAATTGCATAACCTTAGTTTTTGTAACATTAAAAAGAATATCATGTTTCTGCGAATACACTTCACAGACTTATAGTAGCCGATCCAGACCTTCAACAGAGGGACTTATTAACACCATATCATTAACATAAACTAAGTTATTTATCCTTGTGTTATCTATACAACATCCCACTGTTGCCTCATTAAGTGAAGCAATTAATCCGTCAATATAGACATTAAACAGCATAGGGGAGAGCAAGGAGCCTTGTCTCACCCAGCAAGAGGAGCCAAAATATTTGGATAGTACATTGCCCCACCTAACGGTGAAAGATTGGTGGGAATACCAAAATTTCAATACGTTTAATATGTACATGGGAACCTTCCTGTCTTCTAGTTTTTCAAATAAAATATTGTGATTCACCCTGTCATATGCCTTACTTATATCTAGGAAACAGCTATAAATAGTTGAATTATTGTCAATATATTTAGATATTGTTTCTTTAAGTAGATAGATACACAGGTCAGTTGAGTGGGACATTTTAAAACCACTGATTAAGAGATATCCATAGGAAATCATTTAATCGGAGTAACAAAAGTTTTTCTAGTAGTTTTGAGGAGCAGAAAGCGACAGCAATAGGTTTGTAATTATTGCTGGACAGAATGTCTCCGTACTTATTTTTGACCAGGGGCAAGATATATACCCTCATGAACTCTGCAGGGATATAGCTATGAGCAAGCATGGCTGATAGGAGCAATGATATATGCAGACATACTACCTCATTAGCATATTTTAAGTGGTCATTCGATAAGTCATCTACTCCTGACACAGAACCAGTTTTTAACTCTTTAATTAACCTCTTTACTTCAGAAACTGACATCAAAGTACAGTATTTTCCCTTGTCCCTCCCACAGTCGTTTTGCTGCAATCTATCTTAAGATTATCCCCACTCACACTATTAAGAATGTTACAGTAGTGATTTTTCCACAGCTTTGCAATTTTCTTCTTCCCCGACACCCCATCGATTGTCGGAGGGAGAACAGTTTTGACACCCGTTTGATTCTTAAAAAATTTTCAAAATTTGTTATTACCGTTATTTATGCGAGCTTCACAGGCTTTTGATGCTCGAATAGACTCTTCTTCCTGTTTACATCGCCTTATGGCCGCCTTATACTGACCCCTACTTCTCCACATATTCATGTATACTGATCCTAATCTGGGTCTACCATGAAAGCATCACAAATCATAGGTGTCTTTCGATTCCCTCTTCAGGGGGGCAATAAAATCACTCCATCCAGGAATAATCTTAGTATGATAGTTGTAAGATTTAATCAGGGGACTTCCTGCTTCTCTTAACAGGGATATTATCTTACTATAATACCTATCTATGAGTTTACAGTGAGAATCATTTGCGCAAGGATTACTACAGGGAAGATGCAAAATTTCTAAATTATTAAAGAGGTGACTTGTTCTCTCTTCGTATTCTATTCTCTGTTGCATATTAACATTAGACCAATCGACGCGATTATTCTTACCTCTTCAGTTCTTGTTAAGTCGTGTTGCGCATGAAGTGGTAAAGTTAATTAATATTTCTAATGGTCTATGATCAGAAAGAAGGAAATCATGCAGAATATGAACTCTAACTATTCGCTCCTTTAGATTATTACTAGTGAGACAATGATCAATCCACCTGGTGGTACCACTCATATCACTAACGTATGTAAAATTACCACTGGTTACCCATAATACATCTACAATAATTCTACATCACTTATACTTAAATTGCCCCTCTCGCACATGTTACCCAATTCTACAAAGAATTCCAAGTTCACATGTGCGTTAAAGTCCCCAATTATTATACAATGAGAATATTTGGGGTTATCTCATAATGACTTAATTTTGTACAGCAAATCAATGTATTCATCTAGATTACTACCGTTGTTGTATGGTAAATAGCTGTTTACAATTAATACGCAATCATTGTTCACTTGTAATTCAATGCCTAACAACCTTACATTATCGCTTGTTAAAAATTTTATATGTTTTGACAAATTTTTTTCTTATTAAGAAAGCAACACCACCAAAAGACCGATTGTACATTAATTCATCTGACAAGTCTACTGCTGATGACGCATGGTACATAAAGTCATCATGAATGGTAGAGAGGAATTTTAGCTCTTGCTTAGGTAGCCAGTGCTCCTGCAGGAGTATCAAATCTGCACTGTCGCAGATTTTATGAACATCTACAGTTGAATTCCTCACTGACCTTACGTTATATGAGACTATTTTCAACAAGTTATCCGCCATGACTGATAGAAAATTTATTATTAGTAAGATTATTATTATACACAGTACACCTTTCAGGCATTGCCGTTAGGGCGCCTATTATTATTATTATTATTATTATTATTTTGCCTGTTATCAAATCTCCTGGAAAAGTGAATAAACTCCTTAACAATAACACCGTAAAATAATAAAGAAAGACACAAATTTAATAAAATTACACACACACACACACACACACACACACACACACACACACATATATATATATATATATATATATATAAATAATGCAAACTCGCAAGGAAAAAGAAAAATTATTCCAAGGCCTTTCGTTTATTCAGAAGTACACCTTGTCAGGTGGGTTTGTATCATTTATTCATTTCACGTGTTTAATTGTGAAATTCATCCCATATATATATATGTATATATACACATTGCATAATGCACGAAGAAGATTTTATTCCTAATTCGCCAGCTACGTCTCGAGCACGTCTTTCACCTCTCAACCGTCCGAAAATAAATATATATATATATATATATATATATAAAATGTGTCGTGCCTTTTTTATGTCAAGTGTTTCCTTTACAGTTTCCTTTGATGAAAAATAAGTTTTTCTTTTTATTTTTCGTTTGTTCATTTGACACCAGGTGGCGTATGAAGCAGAACTATTTTAAGTAATGTTTTTGTTGCTTTTCATAATGTTTCAAACAAATTTCCCTCATACATGTTCTGTCGACCTCGATTGCAGTCCTTAAGTATTGTTAGCGTTCCTGTAATCGGCAAGTTTGAGATCACAAACTCTCTGCAAGATGACGCAATTTCAATAACTCTTCTTGTTCTTTTTCCATTGTATTGTCGCGCCACCTAATGAATGAAAAATATTACAGCAATGAACGAACTCAAAATGGACACAAGTACGAGCTGCTTTCATTTGAAATGTGTTCAAAATACACCTCTTTTACTAACAATGGATTATTCTTATCCTTTTTAATACGGTAATTAAAAACCCGCTATATTCCTGGGGATATATTAAGAAATTAATACACTACACATATTAAACGTATGAGAATGAAGAGTCAGTAACCTAGTCATAAAAGACAAATATACATGGTGTTTGAAAAGTTCCTATGCTCATAAATAATTTTACATATAAGTGTTACATAACCTTCATGTCCCCTTTGCTTTGTCCGGACTATGGGGCGCGTCCCTCTATGGCTAATGTGGGAATGCATCCTCCCCTGATGGAAGGGCTCTCTCTGCCTTCGTGGACCATTGGACCGGTTTGGGGACCCGGCTGATCTCCGGTTTATATTTCTTTCTTTCTCCTTCTCTTCTCTCCTACTTCTGCTTTTTTTTAAACTTTGATTTGACCCTTTCCTTGGACCTTGGGTGAGGGAGGGGATTGTCCTTCACCCTTGTCGCCCTTAAACCAAACCCGAGCCCTGACCCTGCCAACTCTCACAGCGCGTTGGATAAGAGTGGCCGTCTTTTAGGCACGGGCACTGGGTATGGGTGTATCTCCCATGCGTGACATCTATTGGCGGTGGGATCGAATGTGCCCACGATTCGCCTTTCCTTTGTTGGAGTCAATGGTGGCTGGATGCTCGCTGGGGATGAAGTTTCCTTTTTTTTTGCGATGGCTTCTTCGTCTTCTCGGCTTACGACCCCTGCTTCTAATCCTCGGACTACGGTTTTGGATACTCCTATCTCCTCTCTAGCCCCTATTGTTTCTGTAGGGGATGGTCTTGTCCAGACTACCTCTCCCTCGATAACTTTGTCCTTCTCTTCCACCAAGATGGTCGATTCTCGCCCTCGTACGTCTTCCATTGCTACTTTGGAACCTTATGCTCCTCAGGGGTTCCCTCGGGGTTCTCCCCGGCGGAGTACCCTTTCTTCTCCCCATGAACACCGACGAACCCGTCGGTCTTGGAAACCCGTTTCCGTGGCTTCAACATTTCCGTCCCTCTCGACTTCCCCTATCGCCTTTTTTATTATTAAACCGACCACCTCTTGTTCTTTAATTACCCACCGTGTTGCGGTCTTTCGCAGTCTTGCGGCTTCTGCCCAGGTCTCTCGGTAGGATAGAGCTCCGTGATGGGTCCTTACTCATCAACTCTCGATCTCCGGAACAGAGTGGTGCCCTGACTGCGATATCCACCTTGGGCGGTTGTCCGGTGTCTTGCGCCCTCGACTCGAGGATGAACTCTTGCCAGGGTACGATCTATGCCCCTCAGCTCTTAGACGTCTCGGAGGAGGACCTCCGCTCATGTTTTGCAGAGTGGAAGGTGTACACCGATTTACGAAGCGAATTAATGGCTGTCTTCAGCCCACTCCGCGCCTACGATTGACTTTTGACCAGTTGTCGCCTCCAGCGCATGTCTAGTATGCTTGGCTTCGTTTTGATGTACGGCCTTACGTTCCTCCACCTACCCGTTGTTTCAATTTCCAGACATTCGGGCATACCGGTTCCCGTTGTCGCCGGTCTACTTGTGTCTGCGTCCATTGCGGGCAGGATTTTCATGGTGTGCCATGTTCTAACCCCCCTTCTTGTATTAACTGTGGTGGTAACCATCCTGCCTCCTCAGTCTCGTGTATAATTTATAATTTTGAATTTCAAGTTGTTACTCTCAAGACCAAGGAGCACACGACTCTCTCTGAGGTTCGAGCGCAGGTTCGCGCTCGTTTTGTGCGAGAACATGTCACATTCGCGGACATTTTTCGTGTTTTTCGTTCGCAACCTGACCGTTTACGAAAACCCCCTTCTGCCTCGTCTCCTCCCTCAGTTCCTTCTTCGCTTACTCCGGCCCAGCTCCGCTCTCGACTTTCCTTGGCCCGAACGTCTCCGCGCAGCATTCTCTCGCGTCTGTAGGGCTGCCTCCTTGTGGGGTCCCTCCTGCTGATCGGGGCGGGGGGTGTTAAGCTCTCTTCCACTGCCACTGTCAGTAGTACCCTTACAGACCCTGCCCGAGGTACTACTTCATCACTCTGTCCCAGGTCGGTGACTCATCCTCCAGGCCAGAACCCTGTATGTACTATTGGTCCTGGTGGCCCGATTCCCTCTTCACAGGTGGGCGTCGTCAGTCTCTCACCAAAGTCGTCTGTACCTGTTTCTCGCCCTTCGAACTTCCGCCAGTTGGAGAGCCATCCTGCGGTGTTGGGCTCCCTTCCGTCAACCTTACCCGCCCGTTCTCTCTCCTTGTTGGATCTTCCTATGCCTCCAACATATTTTTGCTCTCCGCCAACCGTTCACTCTGGCTCCGCCTCTCTTAGTTCCGACAATGCCTCTGTCCCTGCTCCTTTAGGAGTACACCGCGGTCGCTTTAGGAAGTCCTGCATTCCAGTTCCTGTTTCCTCCTCTCTCCCTGCTCGCCTGGCTGATCGCCGTATCTGCTCCATTGTTTCTGGTCGGTAGTTATTTCCCTTTTACCTTTTATATTTTACTTTTAACTTTTCCCTTTCATATTTAAAGTTTGCTTCTTCGTAGCTAACTTTTACTTTTACCTCTTCGTATTTAACCCTTATCTTTTACATTTTTCTTTTATCTTTTACATTTTTCTGTTCTATTTTTTATACTCTTCTCTTTTACACTTTTAACTTTTACACTCTTAACTTTTACCCTTTCACACTTTTAAACTTTCTCCTTTTATATCTTCATTATAATGGTTTATTTTAATTCCATCCTTCACTGAAACTGTCGGGGCATTTTTGTGAACTATGAAGGTCTTTCCCTCCTTTTACGAACGTACCAACCTGCCTGTGTTTGTCTCCAAGAAACAATTTTCAGTTCTCGATCTATGCCTTCTCCTACTGGCTACATCTCCCTTACAAACTCCCTGTCCGCTCACGGTCCTCGAGGTGGTTCAACCATCCCCGTTCATAGATCAGTCCCTTGTCGCCCACTCACACTTCGATCTACATTGTAGGTGGTTGCTGTTCGGCTTTCTTTGTCTCGGCAGTATACCGTCTGTTCCATTTACCTCCTTCCACACTGATCCCGTCTCTAGAGAGGAGCTAGTGGAAGTTGTTGATCAACTCCTCAGACCTTTCTTACTTTTAGGTGATTTTAATAGTCGTAGTCCGAGACACTTTCAAGGCTGGCTCCTTGATCTCCCTGATGTCATTCCACTCTCTCCATTGTCTCAACTCAGGTGCACCTACTTATTATCACGTTCACACTGATACTTTCTCCTGCATTGATCTCTCCTTTTGTTCCACCGATGTTCTTCTAGACTTTTCCTGGGAAGTTCTGGGGGATGACTACGTGGGGGGGTGACCATTTTCTGGTGCGGCTCTCGTTTATTGTTCCCGGAACTAATCTGCCACCTTCCTTCCGTTGGCACACGATTTTTCGTCGGTGGACGGATGTTTAAATTTTCTGGGTTCTAGAATCTTGAATGCGGCTGAGAAGACAATTCCCAGCAGACAATGTTCCTCTCATTTGACCCGAGTCCCTTGGTGGTCTCAGAATTGTGCGGAGGCTGTTCGGAATAAGAAGACTGCCACTCGTCGATTTTACCGCCATAAATCTCCAAATAACCGCATTGCCATGCAAAGGGCTCGTGCAGTGGCTCGTCGAATCCTTAAACAAGCCCGGAGGGACTCCTGGCAACACTACGTCTCCGGGATTACATCTTTGACTCCGATTGCTACGATCTGGAACCGGGTCCATCGCATCTCCCGAAAGTTCACTCCCTCTCGTTCGCCAGTCCTCCATGTCGATGGCAGGGACATTTTTGATACGAAAGAAGTAGCGATTGCTCTGGCTACTTCGTTTGCCGCAGCTTCAAATGTCGCCGGATACTCTCCTACTTTCCAATTACGGAAAGCAGCAATGGAGTGATAGGATCTCCATTTCGACTGCCGGAACAATGAACCCTATAACCGATTGTTGACGATGCGCGAACTTCAATCTTCCCTATCCTCCCGGAAACTCAGCGCCTGGCCCGGATGGTATCCATTACAAAATGCTACAGTCTATGCATAATTCGGCTCTATACTTTTTATTTACCGTTTTTAACCGAATTTGGATTAAGGGTGTGTTTCCATCTCGATGGCGGGAGGCCATAGTTATTCCCATCTCAAAGCCTGACAAGGACGCCTCCCTTCCTCAAAACTTTCGCCCAATAGCACTGACCAGCTGTATCTGTAAGTCAATGGAGAAGATTGTCGCTTCCCGACTGTTCTTTATCCTGGAGTGGCGAGGACTCCTTCCCCCATCTCAGTCTGGTTTCCGTCAATTCCGTAGCACTCTAGACCCTCTACTTCTCCTCACTCATGATCTCCAAACCGCTTTTTCTCGTAAACAAATCACTGTGGCTGTCTTTTTCGACATCCACAAAGCCTACGACACGACGTGGAGGTATTACGTCCTCCAACGTCTTCATTCTATGGATTTTATGGGCTTTCTCCCTCTTTTTATTTCTAATTTTTTAAGAAACCGAACTTTTTGAGTTCGAGTTGGTAACACTCCGATTTAACCACACAAGAGAATGGAGTCCCGCAGGGACCTGTCCTCAGTGTTCTTTGTTTCTCTCTGGTTATGAACTCGGTTGTCCATTTTCTACCAACTTCCATAAAGTGTTTTCTCTACGCAGATGATCTTGCCATTTACGGCGCAGGCAGTTCTCTACGAGTGGCCGCAAGGCAAGGTGAAGCTTGCAGTTAATGCTGTCGAAAGATGGGCAACGTCTGTGGGTTTCCGTCTTTCCCCAACCAAGACTGCGTGTATGTCGTTTCATAGACGTAGGACTACTTCTGTTCCCCCTCTCTCGCTTTTTTTAGCCGGTAATCCCATTCCGGTAAGGGAAACTTTTAAATTTTTAGGCCTCACTTTCGACTCCCGTCTTACTTGGGTTCCTCATTTGAGGAATTTGAGACTCTCCACCCGGCGTACCTTCACACTTTTAGACCACCTCTCCCATATGTCTTGGGGCACTGATAGGCGTACACTCTCCTGCCTGTACACCTCTTTAGTTCAATCGAGAATTGACTATGGCTTAGGGTGGATCGATTTTACATTTTTTTCGATTTCCATATTCTAATAGAGACAAAAACTTGCGCATGCATGAGAAAATAGCCTCTGCAAAATCTTAGCTTAATAGGTAATCATCTTCTGCCCCCGGCAGAGCGATGAAAATCATATTTTAGTAGTCAAAAACGTATTTTTCTTATTACTCTAGAGTCCAAAATTTTATGACTCTAGACTCTAGAGTAATAAGAAAATACGTTTTTGACTACTAAAATATGATTTTCATCGCTCTGCCGGGGGCAGAAGATGATTACCTATTAAGCTAAGATTTTGCATAGGCTATTTTCTCATGCATGCGCAAGTGTTTGTCTCTATTAGAATATGGAAATCGAAAAAAATGTACAATCGATCCACCCTACTATGGCTGTCTCTCGATTGAGAACCCTGGACCCTCTTCATAATTGGGGCCTCCGCCTGGCTACTGGAGCCTTTCGCTCTTCACCGGTGGCTAGTCTCCAGGCGGAGTGTGACTCCCCTCCCCTTCGGTATCGTTGTGCATACCTTCAAATAAAAAGTTATTACCGGTGTCATAGGACTCCTTCCTCCCTTCTCTGTACTACCCTTGATACTACTCTTCCTCTAGACGACTCTTGGCACCTCACTTCAACTCTCCATGCCTTCCTTTCCCATCATGCTCTTCCTCCACCTCAGATCCTCCCAGTCTCGTTTCAGGTCCTCCTTCCGTGGACCCTACATCCGATCTCCTACTGCAAAGATTTGTGTCCCTTTGATAAAAAGTCCACCCCTAGTGCTGTCCTGTTGTCCTCGCCCCGTGAACACCTCGCTTGTCATTCTTCCTCCTTTCATATCTATACAAATGGCTCCCATTCTCCGTTAGGCGTAGTAACTTCGGCGTTTTTCTATCTCCCTTGTAAGACTGTTCGGAGTATTCATCTCCCCCATGACACTTCCATTTACTCAGCAGAGCTCTTCGCTATCTTGGAAGCTCTAACCCAAACTGGTGCTCTTCCTCCGCGTTCGTTTGTAATTTTTTCGGATTCCTGCAGTGCTCTGATGTCCTTAGAATCCTATGACCTTAAACACCCTTTGGTCTGAAGCGGTCGGGTACGATTTGGCGCCGCCGTTTGGGCGCCACCGTTTGGGCGCGGAGCCGGTTTGGCGCCGCCGTTAATTAGTATTAAGTATTAAATAGTAATACTTGGTTATTAACCTGAAGTGCTGTCTGTCTTTTCAGATAAGTTTTGTTGTTGCCCTTAATAGCATAAATGTCTGAAAATATATCAAGTAAGAAAGGGAAACAGAAGTTTTCACATAATGGATATTTGTATGTGTTTGATAAATGTAGCAAGCGCGACCCTTCGTTACTTTTTTGGCGGTGCGAGCAAAAGAGTCAGTGTAAAGGACGAATACATACAAAAAATAATGTAAGGTGTGTATATATAATAATATGGGTACTTTTCCGTTATCTGCCCCCTTGACGATTGGTTAGGTTAAGTCGTGATATTTTTGTTAAAACTAACGAAAATATCACGACTTAACCTAACCAATCGTCAAAGGCGTACAGTTGACCTAACTGGGCAGTGACGATTGGTTAGGTTAAGTCGTGATATTTTTGTTAGTTTTAACGAAAATATCATGACTGAACCTAACCAATCGTCAATGGGGCAGATAAAAATATTTTAATGGTGGTTCTAAATAAATCTCCATAATTTTTTATTGTTTCAATTGCTTATATATTTTAAACGGCGGCGCCCAAACGGCTCAGCGCCCAAACGGCGGCGCCCAAACTGTGGAGGCCAAACGGCGGCGCCAAATCGTCCCATTTCGGCTCAGCGCCCAAACGGCGGCGCCCAAACTGCGGCGGCCAAACGGCGGCGCCAAATCGTCCCATTTCGGGTCCGAATGGATACAACAATTAGTCCATTTCCTCACTGCTTATTCCGCGAAGCGTATCTCTTTCTGTTGGATCCCCTCTCATGTGGGTATTGCCAGTAACGAGGAGGTGGACCTTTTGGCCAGGGAAACTTGCTCTCTTCCTATTACCCCACAATCTTTGCCCTTCTCAGATTTCATTCTTTCCCTTCGCCGCCATTTCAGGTCGCTGTGGCAGCACGACTGGGATGGCGTCGGGGTAAACAAACTCCACCGTCTCAAGCCTGTTCTTCGTCATTGGTCTTCTTCTTATCATAAATCCTGGCATAAGGAAGCTTTGTTGGCTCGTCTGAGAATTGGTCACACCCGTTTGACCCATGGCCACTTTATATCTAGAAATCCTCCTGAGTCTCGCCCGCAGTATCACTGTTGAACACGTGTTTCTTTTTTGCCCTCTTATTTAACCTTCCATTTGGAGTGCTTCCCGGAGTTATATTCTCATCCGGCCTCAACGCATCTTCGGTCCATTCTTGCAGAGGGTGCCTCTTTCTCTGTCGGCTCCATATTCAATTTCCTTCGACTGTCACGGGTCCTGTCCCACCTCTAACTTAGTCTCGTCGTGATATGAACCTGTTTAGGTTCGAAACGGCGGTCAATTCCACAGAAAAAAAATAAATAAAAATAACTTTCATGTAACACTGAGATCAATGTTTAAAATTAGCGAAACTTTTACGGCTTTCACAAGGGTTAGATCGCTATCCATTATTTTGTTCGGTAACTTCTTCTTGTTAAAAAAGTAAGATCGTTATCCGCTATTTCGGTCCGTAACAATTCCGTAGCTGTTTGTTTGGATGTCATTCTTTTTAACTGCGTAACTTAGGCTTAACGTAATTAACATAATGAAAACTATATGGATTCTGCAAGATATATCAAACCTATAAAGTCCCATAATTTGCATAATACGTAATATGCATATCATATGAAACTGAGATTCTAATCAAAATAAAGTATCTGTAAAGATGTTTTGATGCGTCTATCTCGCGATTAAACGTAATTATAAACGTGTATTACTTTTCTGTCACTTCTGCTTATCAACGATAAAAGTTTAAACTGCCTTAAGTAAAACAAAATAATAATGGCTTTTAAAGGAATGTATCAAGAGTAATTCTGAATGTTCCTAATACGTTTAGTTTACGAGAAGAGGCGCGTTTCATAACTGCTCTTTAGAAATCATCTAAAGCAGGTTGATTATGTTTTGTTATATTATAATTATTTATCTTTTTTTGCAAATTGTTGGTAATTATATGCATAAAATAGTTTAATGCAATCAAACAGATTATAAAATAAGATAAAATTCTGAAGTGTATCTTTTTCATTTACAATGAATCATAGGAAGGTCATATCGCAACTCATTAAATCTCTAAATATGATCAGAAACGAATCGTTGGAAAAACATATACAGTAGCCTGGAGCGTGTTGTTAATATTAATAATAGTTTGGGTTGTTTACCCTCTTTCGTAACGGTAAAGGTCATGTAATGGAAGGAACCTACAGCTTTACGTGGACCTGAAGCAGGAGTCGCTACATCATTTGAAAGCGGATGATGGTCACCTATCCAACGAATGAACAAAAGTCCAAAAAACTGATGTCTTCCAAACTTAATATTTACCCGTTTTACATTTTAGCTTTAATTATTATTTTAATTTAATTTTAAGTATTGTTAATGTTGTATATAATTATTATATAATAATATTTTATTTACCACTTTGTTTTCCTTCGAAAATATTGCTTATTGGAATTACATATTTGTTACGAGAAAGTTACACTTGGAAAAGATATACAGTAAATTTACACGTAAGTTACATCAAAGTTACTAACTAAAAATTATGGATATGTAATGCAGAAATTAACAGTAATTAGAGTTTATCACATGGGAAATACAATGAAGCTCTTTACCCAAAGGGAAATACTTACATTTATTTGTGGAACCATTTCATAAATGTTCAAATGGTCTCCATTCGGTTCAAGGTACGTTAATGTAATTAATTACTGTAAATCCCAATGGGTTGACACTTTCCGGATATATACTGCATATATATATATATATATATATTATATATATATATATATATAAATATATATATATATATATATATATATATATTAATATATATATATATATATATATATATATATATTTTATTGCACAGTTTTAGTATAAAATAAAGCAAAATAATAGTAATAAAATACTCAAAAACCTATAGAATAATTCAATATGTCTCTTAGGAGCTATAATAAACTAAATTAACTTTAATAAATTTCCAATGAAATAATGTCCAATAAAATTAGGAATTAATAGAATAATATATGAAAGAAAATTAAGCTCTAATATTTTTTTAAATATTTAATATAGAACCGAGTTGATATATTTCAGAGATGAAATTGTATTTGGAGGACTGTCGAATGTCATTCACAATTTGTTTTAACAAAACATCAATGGGAATTTACGACTGAGGTGAAGCGTTTGGAAAGATATTGTTCGATATTCGCGGTCGAGAAAACTTTAAAGGAATATGTAAAAAATAGGCACTTATCACTCAAGAAGACTTAAAACACTAGGGCCAGATTTTAGTGAGAACATTAAAAACAGATTAGGATTTTATGACGCGCGCGCGCGCGCACACACACACACACACACACACACACACACACACACACACACACACATATATATATATATATGATGATGATGATGATGATCTACAGATCAACAGAAGCTAAGGCTAACAAAGACCCTAAGATCCACTCTAAGGTTAACCCGAGAAAAAGAAGAGAGTAGGGGGTTAAAAGAAGAGAATAAGGGGTTAAGTAAGTAGAAAAACCTATCATTCGTGGGTTAACATTCAGAAAAAAAGAGAGCAAGACTCACCATCATCATCCGCCGGCCACTGCCGACAAGTCGGAAAAATAGTCGAAGAGAATAGGAAAGGGGTGAAAGATGAAAAGAAGTAAAATAAGAACGCTTGCAAACCGTGCAAACACAGTCTTAACTCAAACACTGTCATATCATGCAAACTACAGACATGCAAGTAAAGAGAGGATAAGAAAAGAGAAAAGAAAAAAAAGTATGAAGAGTATAACAAAAAGTTGATTAGTTTACGCTACGAGCTACATCTAAGTTCGTGTTAGTCTAATTTTTTTTTTAATATAATTTTGTTGCTGGCATATCACACGCTGGTATGTCACAAGCTGGCATTAATCGTCAACAGACTCAAACTTCGACCATTACCCTCAAAGCTTCTGTTGCTAATTGTTTTATGATGATGATGATGATGATGATGTCTGTCTGTCTGTTTGTTCTATGTTCAGCTAGGTTTTTATGTATGTTCTATGTATCGGCTAGGGTAATCTACACCAAATTTGGTATACACATTAAGGAAGAACCAGGGAAGGCTTAACCCCTTAGGGCCCTTACGCCCGGGTAGTAATAATTGGCTGATCCCCCAGGCCGGGTATATTTCGGGAAAAAAATTCTTATAAATAGGTAGTATTGCGGCAAGAAGTAGCTGAACAACATATGATGTCCACCGGCCTCCAGGAGTTAAGTAATACAGGATGTCCCAGAAGTCTGGACTCATGGAAAATAGACATTATATTTTTAAAGTGAAACAAACATATTTCTAGTGCCAGTTTTACATATTTCAGGAAAGAAAATATCCGTTTGGCTCCTCCGACCATCTGTTCCCTGTCCTATCGCGCCAATTCGGCCTTTGGATTCTCCCAAGAGGAGGCGCCTTTGACACTTTGGTGTCGCTGACTGGGAGGCCCTTAGGCAGTACTTCTGTGATTTCCCATGGAATGATTACTACTTCCGTGGCCGGGGCCCTCCATGTGTGCTGAGCGGAACGGAGGTGATTCTTTATATATATATATATATATATTAGGGTGCATCAAACCCCCCCCCCATGTTTTGGAAAAGTTTGCAATATACACTGGGCCCTATGATAACTGTTCCACTACTTGAAACAAAAACTGTGACCAAATTTCATGCATATAATAGAATGCCGCTGCGCATGGCGCCTCAAAATCCTCCCCGAAACACAACCTAGGGGAACTGGGAGGAACGTATGTACAGGGTGTCCCAGAAGTCTGGACTCATAGGGAAAATAGACATTATATTTTTAAAGTGAAACAAACACAGTTCTAATGTCAGTTTTACATATTTCACGAAAGAAAATACCCTGATGGCTCAGTATACCAATCAAGAGAAGGTGGAACTGGTATTGGGAGGCATGTTCGTGAAATAACTGACATGCCTCCCTCTGGCTTTTTCCGGAAACATGTAACAATACCAATTCCACCTTCTCTTGATTGATATACTGAGCCATCAGGGTATTTTCTTTCGTGAAATATGTAAAACTGACATTAGAACTGTGTTTGTTTCACTTTAAAAATATAATGTCTATTTTCCCTATGAGTCCAGACTTCTGGGACACCCTGTACATACGTTCCTCCCAGTTCCCCTAGGTTGTGTTTCGGGGAGGATTTTGAGGCGCCATGCGCAGCGGCATTCTATTATATGCATGAAATTTGGTCACAGTTTTTGTTTCAAGTAGTGGAACAGTTATCATAGGGCCCAGTGTATATTGCAAACTTTTCCAAAACATGGGGGGGTTTTGATGCACCCTAATATATATATATATATATATATATAATAAAGAATCACTTCCGTTCCGCTCAGCACACATGGAGGGCCCCGGCCACGGAAGTAGTAATCATTCCATGGGAAATCACAGAAGTACTGCCTAAGGGCCTCCCAGTCAGCGGCACCAAAGTGTCAAAGGCGCCTCCTCTTGGGAGAATCCAAAGGCCGAATTGGCACGATAGGACAGGGAGCAGATGGTTGGGGGAGCCAAACGGATAAAAAAGTTTGACAGAGTAAGAAGAAGGATGAGAGGTACGAAATAAATCTAGGATGTTGGGCCTATCTCCAAGGCAATCAGGGATACGAGTAGGGTGCTGTACACTCTGTTCTACCTCATTTAGGACAGAAAAGTTGTAAGCTAGTTCACCAGGGATGTTAGTGAAATGGGAGAAAAGCCAAATGTGGTCGTAAACAGTGAAATCTCCTAAAATGGAGATTTCAACAAAGGAAGAGCGGGATAGAATGTATTCCACTTTGGAAGTGAGGTAGTCAAAAAATTTTGGGTAGTCATTGGAATTAAAAGAAAGGTAAACAGCGCAGATGTATTTAGTGTGAGAGTGGCATGTTAGCCGTCGCCAGAGGGTATAGAATTCTGAAGATTTGAGTTGGGGAATATGAGAACAAGTTAGGTCATTGCATACATATACGCAACATCCACCACTAATTCGTCGAATATCAGTGGAGCCCCTGCTCACAGAGCACCCCAAACTGTCACATTTCTTGAGAACAAAACACCGGATTTTATCGAACCCAATATGTGGCCGGCTAGTAGCCTCGACCTTTCACCACTAGATTATGGTGTTGGGGAGCCCTGAAGTCCAAAGTTTACATCCCTGGTACCAATATAGGAGACATAGATGAACTACGCGAAAGAATTCTGATCGGCTGGGAGAAGGTGTCTCAACGATATGTAAACAGGTGTATTGCTCAGTGGCGTCCACGTTTGGAGACCTGCGTTGAGCAGGAAGGGGGACACATCGAGCAACTTCTCAATTAAGACGAACAACATCCTAAGGTAAGCATCTATGAAGTTTGGGAGCTCTAGTCCCCTTACTTTTTTAATATGACCGTTTACCTCTAAGGGGTCACCTTTTTAACCCACTCTGTATATTATATATATATATAATATTTAGTAGAAATCCAATGACAAGGAGAAATGTAAATGCCATGAAAAGTCTTCTTTATTGCGCAACGTTTCGAGCAATACGCTCATCTTCAGGCTGTTTAATAACAATGTGAAATTAAAATCAATATTGAATGAAAAAACAAACAGAAATTTCTATAACCTATTCGTAAAGACAAATTTTAAAAGACTGAGAAAAGAGGGTTAAGTTCTAAGTTATACAGATTTACATATCAAAATTAAGAAGTTATTTTATAACATGTAGTAAATGTGAAATTAATACACTGGAAAAATTACCAATAGTACACTGGAACAATGGAGCTATCTACCTTATACAGCAGTATCCGAGGCCGACTAATTTGAGCAGAGGAGACGGAATGAAAGATGGCGAGGGAGATAGGGGAAGGAGGGATTATAAGGAATTGGGGAAGGAGGAGGGATCATAGCAGATTGAAGGGACGGACGATGAGTCAACATTCAGACTAGGGACAATGCTTTAATGAAAAGGGATTCTAAAATTCTTAGTGAGTTGGGACAAGTATTACAACCAAGAATTTTAAAATTGTCTAAAGTGACATCAATTTTGCATTTGATGCTATGTTCACGTATGCTGGAGGCTTCCTTAGTTTTTAAAATTTTACCTGTTCGGCCACTTATTCCCATATGCGAATAAAATCTAGCCCTGAGAGAGCGACAGTGCTGCCGATGTAATTCCAAGGAGACACCTAGGGCAGGTAAATAAATATACAACACCGCTACGCAAACGAGTCAGGGGTTCGATCCTTCTGCGAGAAAAAGCTACCTAAAGACGTTTTATTAATAAATATGATGCGGAAATCAGTATGATAAAAAATTTCCTTAACAATTTTGTAAATTTAAGCTTAAATTCCTTATTCAAGGGACCCATTTCAGGTACCAAGAAATATTTTATATCCTTCGGCCTGTAATACATGGAAGTTGAGGGCTATAAACATTATTTAAGAAGGATCTAAATTAGTTTGTCTACATATTGAACAGGAAAACTATTATTGTAAAGTATGATCTTAGATTATTAAATTCATCATTAAGTAAGGTAAAATTAGAGGTCAAATTATATCCTCTGAACAGGAGAGTTTTAATACAAGACATCTTATAGTTGAAATCAGTAAAACTAAAAAAATTCATGCCCAAACAGTGAAAGTGGGTTTCCTATAAACTGATGTAGTAATAGAATCACCGTTTTTCGAATTAAAAGATCTAAGAAGGGGAGGGAGCCATTTTGCTCAGTTTCCATTGTATACGTTATATTGGGGTGCAAAGAATTTAGGAAGTTAAAGAATTGTTGCGCTTGTACCGCATTATCAAAGACTGCTATCGAATCATCAACGAAGCGTCGATAGAAAATTGGCTTGAGATGAGTGGGAGATTGTCTAAAAATTACACTTTCTAAATGAGTCATAAAAAAGTCAGCTGCTAGCGGTCCGACTGGTGATCCCATCCCTACCCCATCAATTTGTTGGTAAAACCTTATTGTTGAAAGTGAAATAGCATTGTTTGAAGACCAATTCTAAAAGTTCCTTCAAATGAGACAATGAAAAACCATGAAAATTATCCACTGAGCTAAAAACCCTATCTAAAATAATGGCGCAATAGTTTCAGATACAGGTACATTTGTGAAAGTGACTTTACATCAAAACTGACAAAAAACTTTTTTGAATCGAAGTTTTTACCCAGGAGTTCTTTTTGGAATTCAAACGAGTTATTTATAGTGTAACATTTTTCGCAAAGGGGGACAGGAGACGAACAACAAATTTTGCCAATTGAAAGGTGGGTAAGTTTACGAAGCTAAAATAGGACGGAGAGGTGTTCCAGCTTTATGGATTTTAGGCAGACAGTATAATTGAGCAAGATTAGCACCAGATGCGAACAACTGAGAGTAAGTATCATTTTTTATTATCTTTAAGGACTTTAGTCGTGACAGAAATCTATTAACCTGGTCTTCTAACCTTACAATGAATTTATTACAGGTTCTAGAATTTGTTGAATTTAGTAAGATCACTTAGGATTTCATTAGTTTTGTTTATGTAGTCGATTTATTCAAAATAACCACTCCGTTACCCTTGTCTGGTCTAGTCACAACAATCTCCTGGTTCTTTGCCAAATTCTTAATACACTGCAAATCACTCTTCCTAAATATGAAAGATTGAAATTTAAGATTTCTAAGTTTAAGAAAAAATTCTTGAGTTAAATTTGAGAACTGACATTTGAGATTGTTGAAATCCCCCACAGGGGAACATTTTTCAAGCCATTGAAAAATTTTCAAAGTAAGAAAAAAACGAGGGCTTATATATTTGAAACAACGGAAGCTTAAATTGCAAACCAAGTGACAGTAAAAACTTTTCCCGAGGGGAGAGTGTGTAACTAGAAAGATTCGAAATTACCTTCTCTGAATTGAAAAAATTTGGTGAATTCATTCCCAAAGCCTTTAACTTACGTTTCATGTGTTTCCAAGATGGTAGAGTGAAATTTTTCTAGTTCACGTTGTACAAGAGAAATTATTAATAAATAGTCCAACAACGACAAGGTATTTTTAAGAGTAGTTATATAATGCCCAAGAGACTTGTTATGCGAATCTGATATTTTGATTTTATAATTAATTTCATTATTTAATAAATATTCCAGGGACGATTGATAAAATTCAGAGTCATATAGATTATCACGGTAGAGTTTGAAGTAAACAAATTTCGGGAAAATCCTGCAAGTCCGACACATTTCAAGAAAATAAACAATCCAGTTTTGACTTGAGAAACTTTCGTGAAGTCTTCCAAACATGGCGATAAGCCTGAGGCCTCTTGTCCATACCTTGAATATATATAATTATGCGGGTTGCTTCTACAGAGCTTCAATTTAATATTTAGTAGAAATCCAATGACAAGGAGAATGTAAATGCCATGAAAAGTCTTCTTTATTGCGCAACGTTTCGAGCAATACGCTCATCTTCAGGCTGTTTAATAACAATGTGAATTTAAAATCAATATTGAATGAAAAACAACAGAAATTTCTATAACCTATTCGTAAAGACAATTTTAAAAGACTGAGAAAAGAGGGTTAAGTTCTAAGTTATACAGATTTACATATCAAAATTAAGAAGTTATTTTTAAATACATGTAGTAAATGTGAAATTAATACACTGGAAAAATTACCAATAGTACACTGGAACAATGGAGCTATCTACCTTATACAGCAGTATCCGAGGCCGACTAATTTGAGCAGAGGAGACGGGAATGAAAGATGGCGAGGGAGATAGGGGAAGGAGGGATTATAAGGAATTGGGGAAGGAGGAGGGATCATAGCAGATTGAGAGGGACGGACGATGAGTCAACATTCAGACTAGGGGACAATGCTTTAATGAAAAGGGATTCTAAATTCTTAGTGAGTTGGGACAAGTATTACAACCAAGAATTTTAAATTGTCTAAAGTGACATCAATTTTGCATTTGATGCTATGTTCACGTATGCTGGAGGCTTCCTTAGTTTTAAAATTTTACCTGTTCGGCCACTTATTCCCATATGCGAATAAAATCTAGCCCTGAGAGAGCGAAACAGTGCTGCCGATGTAATTCCCAAGGAGACACCTAGGGCAGGTAAATAAATATACAACACCGCTACGCAACGAGTCAGGGGTTCGATCCTCGCTGAGAAAAAGCTACCTAAAGACGTTTTATTAATAAATATGATGCGGAAATCAGTATGATAAAAAAATTTCCTTAACAATTTTGTAAATTTAAGCTTAAATTCCTTATTCAAGGGACCCATTTCAGGTACCAAGAAATATTTTATATCCTTCGGCACTGTAATACATGGAAGTTGAGGGCTATAAACATTATTTAAGAAGGATCTAATTAGTTTGTCTACATATTGAACAGGAAAACTATTATTAGTAAAGTATGATCTTAGATTATTAAATCATCATT
>JAJOZX010002331.1:657500-671287 GCA_023014485.1 Bathynomus jamesi | reverse complement strand
TTTCGGATAGCCGAAGCGATGCCACGATTGAACCACTTAGGCTGCGTTGAAGCAGGGGTGACCTGTTTTGAGGTATGGCAGCAGACTGCAGCACCATAAACTCATCCCGGAATGCACTCCACACTCCCTCAACATCGCCGCCAACCTCTAACCCCATCTCTGCTACGCTATCCCTGAGGCTAACAAAGTTCGCCCGCCGGAGATCGAGCTTACTGCCTCTCGAGTTACTACGCTTCACCCGAGGGACGCACACACAGAACCTAATAAGACTGTGATCACTCCCGCCCAACGATTCGTCAACGGTGAGGCCAGTGCCGAGGTTGTCTTCGGTCGTGAACAGTAAGTCCAGAACGCCTTCGCCTCGTGTAGGCTCGTTGACCCACTGAGTGAGAAGTTCTCATCAGCAAAGTCAACTAGCCTCCTCCCTTCAGCATCGGCAGTCCTGTTTTCTCACTTTATGCCGCGACAGTTGAAGTCTCCTAAAACTACAGACACCCTATCCCCTAGCATGCTACTGAGTTCGGTGTACAGGGCTGTATCCTCCTCGAGGAGGAGATGCGGAGGTCTGTACACCAAGATTAACCTATAGTTCGTCCCTCCCACGTTCAGATCGACGCCAAGCAGCTCCCGTTCCGACCGGAACTGGCAGTCAACCGGACTCAACGTGTCTCTGACGTATATTAGTACCCCACCCCCCTCCCCACGGGTGCGGTCTTTACGAAACATTCTATACCCGGGAATTTCGAACTCCCCAACGTAGTCCCTACGATCAGTATGAATCCAGGACTCGGTGATAGCAACGATATCCTGGTATTCTGATGCTAAGAGCGCCCGTAGCTCGCAAAACTTGTTCCTAATTGACCTAGCATTAAAAAGCATTGCACGGAGGGAGCCTTCCCTATTCTGACCGCCCCCTAGCACGACCCGTTTCCCGAAACAGCCAGGGCTGTCGGGAGTTGAAGAGCCCCTCACTAACGAGGGGGCAACTTCCGCAGGAGACTGAGCCCCCTCCAACGTAGGAGGAGGGTCACCCACCTGTACTTCGACGCACCCTTCAGTCGAAGGTATGTCCCCACCGGCTCATCCTCATCTCTACCCGGTGGGCCCATCATCTCTCCCCGGACTCGACCTCACCATTCTGTATAGGTGCCGGTCGAGCAGCGCGCCTAGCACACCTTTACCCTTGTTATTGAGGTGGACACCATCCCTCTGGTAAAGGTCCCACCTACCCGAAAATGCATCGAAGGGGTCAATAAACTTCACGCCCAGCGGAACGCACAAGTCTTGTACCCTCTCGTTGATGCCAATGACCTTACTGAGCGCGTGGTCACTGACATTCATTCGCGGTAAAATACCCATTAACATTCCCCTGTCTGTCTTCAGTTTTAGATCATCCGCAAGAGACATGATCTCGGTGATGATCCCTTCAGTAAGACCTACCCACCGCCTTTGAGGAACAGGTCATTGCCACCAGCGTGGACAACGATCGCAGTCCTCCGACTAGCCACGCGCACCTTCTCTACCTCCTTCCTTAAGTGCGCCGTTCCCCGACCAGGTAAGCACCTTACCTTCCTCCATCCCGGTTTGCTGAAGCAAGTACTTCTCCTGGCCCCTGATCTGCGAGTCCCCAATCAAAACGGTGTCTTCCTCCTTCGAGCACAGGAGACTAAAGCGGTTAGAGGTCTTGACAGGGGCAACTGGGGTCTCAGGCTTCGGCTTCGCAGCCTTCTTGCCCGAGACCTTTCGAAACCCGTCGCCACCCATACACGCAGTTACACACCCGACCACCCCGACAGGTAGCTACATCCTTCGGTTTCTTTGGGCCATCAGCAGGCCCCTTCCCACCCTTCTCTATCGATCCCTTCCCACCCTTCTCTATCAGCCCCTTCTTTGAGCCCTCCCTTTGTTCTAGATACTTAATCTTACAGTTTGAATCTGCTGGTGTGTTTTTAATTTGATCTTGTCCACTGGGTTGGATTTCCAGTGCTACGACCCTAGCTTCAGAGAGAGAGAGAGAGAGAGAGAAAGAAACAAAGAGAGAGAGAGAAGAGAGAGAGAGAGAGAGAGAAAGAAAACAAAGAGAGAGAGAGAAAGAGAGAGAGAAAGAAACAAAGAGAGAGAGAGAGAGAGAGAGAGAGAGAGAGAGAGAAGAAAAGAAACAAAGAGAGAGAGAGAGAGAGAGAGAGAGAGAAAGAAACAAAGAGAGAGAGAGAGAGAGAGAGAGAGAGAGAGAGAGAGAGAGAAAGAAACAAAGAGAGAGAGAGAGAGAGAGAGAGAGAGAGAGAGAGAGAGAAAGAAAGAAACAAAGAGAGAGAGAGAGAGAGAAAGAAACAAAGAGAGAGAGAGAGAGAGAGAGAGAGAGAGAGAAAGAAACAAAGAGAGAGAGAGAGAGAGAGAGAGAGAGAAAGAAACAAAGAGAGAGAGAGAGAGAGAGAGAGAGAGAGAGAGAAAGAAACAAAGAGAGAGAGAGTTACAAGGAGTTACAAGGAAAAGAAGAACCTCAAAAGGCCTTGCGGCCCATACCGAGGGGGTACCAATGGCAACGGGTGCCAGGGAAAATTTTGTGAAAGTTTATTTTTCTTTCAACTATCCTAGCAGTAGTAGAAAACTGGATAGAAAAGTAGAAGGCTCTCTCCCCACCCTCCGCTCCCTCCCTGTCAGAGGCAGGTACGGAAAAAGGTTGAAGAAAATACCTTATCCCTGGAAAAGTAGCCAAGGAAATTTTACAGGAAAGTGGAGAATATATAAATAGCTCTATATTTAGCTTGCTCACAGAGACACCGACCAAGCGAACTCCTGCAGAGTTTTCTGAGGTTTTAATCTTAAACTATGAGTGTGTTCAGTACTTTGTCTAGCCTATTTTTAAACAGATTTACACTTTGACTGGAAACAACCTCTGAGAGAAGTTGGTTCCAGATATTAACTATTTTATAGGAAAAGAAATTTCCGCAGACTGAGGTCCTAAATGTCTGTACACACTCAAATAGTGTGCAAGATTTCGTCTAACCTTTTCTTGAACTGATCCACAGAGGAAACTGTTACAACTTCCGAAGGTAACCTGTTCCATGTGTCACAGATCTTATACGTAACGTAATTCCCACACACACTAGTCCTAAACCGTTTCAAATCCAACTTCCAACCGTTGTTGCGAGTTGGGTTATCATTTAAACTAAACATACTTCTAAAATCGTCATCGTTGAACCCTCGTAAGAGCTTGAAAAACCTCGATCAGTTGACCGCGCAGCCTCCGAGTTTCAAGCGAAAACAAGTTCAGGGCGCGTAACCGTCGATTGTAGCCCATATGCCTAACGGAAGGGATTAACTTTGTGGCCCTCGCCTGCACTCGCTCCAGCCTCTCAATATCTTTCCTGAGGGTGGGCGACCAGAACTGCACAGCATACTCCAGGTACGGCCGAACAAGGAATTGTACAGTGAGAGCACATTCTCCTTGTTCCGAAACTGAAATTGCCTCCTGATATAACCCAATAGTTTCTGGGCTTTCTTTTCCACCTCTACACACTGTTTCGTAAACTAAGGTCGCTGCTAATTAGCACACCCAAGTCCTTTTCTAATCAGTCACCTCGATATTACTGCCCAACATCGAGTAGTCCGACTTGGATTGGCGTAGTCAATGTGCATCACTTTTCATTTACCCAAGTTAAACGGCATTGCCATTTTTCGGACTACTCTCCTATCCTACCTAGGTCCGCACGCAGTTCCTCGATCGCTTCGGGCGTCCCAACATTGGCCCCAAGCTTGGGTCATCAGCGAATTTGGCGATCCGACTGACGATGCCACCGTCGATTATCATTTATGTAAATGGTAAACACAGTGGCCCCAAAACGGAACCTGAGGAACCCCACTAGTGACCGAGGCCCAACCCGAACTAGCCCCTTTAATTACCACCTCTGCCGCCTATTCCTCAGCCAGTTTTCAATCCACCTACCTTTTCCCACCGATATACCCAGCGCGCGCCACTTTCGCCATTAGCCGGCGGTGAAGGTACCTTATCAAAGGCTTTCTGAAAGTCGAGATAAAGTATATCAACTGCCTACTCTTATCGTACTCACTCAACATGACGTGGAAAACTCGAGCAAGTTCGTGAGACACGACTATGCCGTCTAAACCCATGTGGGAGTCCCCAAGCAGCCTGTAGGAATCCAAATGGTCAACGATTCTATCAGCTATTATCCTTTCTAATAATTTACCTACAAACTGAAGTGAGACTAATAGGACGATAGTTCCTGGACTTTCGTGATCCCCTTTCTTAAAGATAGGGGTCACGTTGGCCTCCCTCCAGTCACCTGGCACTGGCCCATCACCAACTATTTGTTGAAGACTGTAGCCAGGTGGGGAGCCCACCTGGTCGCGCACTTCTCGCAAAACACTGGGGGAGAAACTGGTCTGGCCCAGGAGCCTTAAACGCGCTCAGTTTGTCATTCTATGAGCAATGACTGTCGCGGTACATCTAACACCTATCCAGGCAGCACTTCGTGCCTCACAGCTGGCTCGGGGATGACGCGGGTATCCTCCCTGGTGAACACTCCTGCAAAAGTACTCATTAAGCACATTAGCGATGTCCGCGTCGGAGGTCCGCAGACCGCCGCTCTTCCTTTAAAGGACTATCATGCTTCTAAGTGCTTTCTACTATAACAAACTGAAGAAACTCCTTAGGGTTCCCCTTGCAGAGGCTTGCCACCCGTAGTTCTTCGTTACGTTTCGCTAGCCTAACCTTCGCCTTCACTTCCCTACACAGGCGGACATACGCTTCAGTGTTCTCGTGGGAACGATGGCCTTCGCCCTCCTATACGCTACTTTCCTATTCGGATAGCCGAAGCGATGCCACGATTGAAACCACTTAGGCTGCGTTGAAGCAGGGGTGACCTGTTTTGAGGGTATGCAGCAGACTGCAGCACCATAAACTCATCCCGGAATGCACTCCACACTCCCTCAACATCGCCGCCAACCTCTAACCCATCTCTGCTACGCTATCCCTGAGGCTAACAAAGTCGCCCGCCGGAGATCGAGCTTACTGCCTCTCGAGTACTACGCTTCACCCGAGGGACGCACACACAGAACCTAATAAGACTGTGATCACTCCCGCCCAACGATTCGTCAACGGTGAGGCCAGTGCCGAGGTTGTCTTCGGTCGTGAACAGTAAGTCCAGAACGCCTTCGCCTCGTGTAGGCTCGTTGACCCACTGAGTGAGGAAGTTCTCATCCAGCCAAAGTCAACTAGCCTCCTCCCTTCAGCATCGGCAGTCCTGTTTTCTCACTTATGCCGCGACAGTTGAAGTCTCCTAAAACTACAGACACCCTATCCCCTAGCATGCTACTGAGTTCGGTGTACAGGGCTGTATCTCCTCGAGGAGGAGATGCGGAGGTCTGTACACCAAAGATTAACCTATAGTTCGTCCCTCCACGTTCAGATCGACGCCAAGCAGCTCCCGTTCCGACCGGAACTGGCAGTCAAACCGGACTCAACGTGTCTCTGACGTATATTAGTACCCCACCCCCCTCCCCACGGGTGCGGTCTTTACGAAACATTCTATACCCGGGAATTTCGAACTCCCCAACGTAGTCCCTACGATCAGGTATGAATCCAGGACTCGGTGATAGCAACGATATCCTGGTATTCTGATGCTAAGAGCGCCCGTAGCTCGCAAAAACTTGTTCCTAATTGACCTAGTAGCATTAAAAAGCATTGCACGGAGGGAGCCTTCCCTATTCTGACGCCCCCTAGCACGACCCGTTTCCCGAACAGCCAGGGCTGTCGGGAGTTGAAGAGCCCCTCACTAACGAGGGGGCAACTTCCGCAGGAGACTGAGCCCCCTCCAACGTAGGAGGAGGGTCACCCACCTGTACTTCGACGCACCCTTCAGTCGAAGGTATGTCCGCCACCGGCTCATCCTCATCTCTCCCCGGTGGGGGCCCATCATCTCTCCCCGGACTCGACCTCACCATTCTGTATAGGGCCGGTCGAGCAGCGCGCCTAGCACACCTTTACCCTTGTTATTGAGGTGGACACCACCTCTGGTAAGGTCCCACCTACCGAAAATGCATCGAAGGGGTCAATAAACTTCACGCCCGCGGAACGCACAAGTCTTGTACCCTCTCGTTGATGCAATGACCTTACTGAGCGCGTGGTCACTGACATTTCATTCGCGGTAAAATACCCATTAACATTCCCCTGTCTGTCTTCAGTTTTAGATCATCGCAAGAGACATGATCTCGGTGATGATCCCTTCAGTAAGACTACCCACCGCCTTTGAGGAACAGGTCATTGCCACCAGCGTGGACAACGATCGCAGTCCTCCGACTAGCCACGCGCACCTTCTCTACCTCCTTCCTTAAGTGCGCCGTTCCCCGACCAGGTAAGCACCTTACCTTCCTCCCATCCCGGTTTGCTGAAGCAAAGTACTTCTCTGGCCCCTGATCTGCGAGTCCCCAATCAAAACGGTGTCTTCCTCCTTCGAGCACAGGAGACTAAAGCGGTTAGAGGTCTTGACAGGGGCAACTGGGGTCTCAGGCTTCGGCTTCGCAGCCTTCTGCCCGAGACCTTTCGAAACCCGTCGCCACCATACACGCAGTTACAACAACCCGACCCACCCGACAGGTAGCTACATCCTTCGGTTTCTTTGGGCCATCAGCAGGCCCCTTCCCACCCTTCTCTATCGATCCCTTCCCACCCTTCTCTATCAGCCCCTTCTTTGAGCCCTCTATTTGTTCTAGATACTTAATCTTACAGTTTGAATCTGCTGGTGTGTTTTTAATTTGATCTTGTCCACTGGGTTGGATTTCCAGTGCTACGACCCTAGCTTCAAGAGTTACAAGGAAAAGAAGTACCTCAAAAGGCCTTGCGGCCCATACCGAGTCGCAAAACACTGGGGAGAAACTGGTCTGGCCCAGGAGCCTTAAACGCGCTCAGTTTGTCTATTCTATGAGCAACGACTGTCGCGGTACATCTAACACTATCCAGGTCAGCACCTTCGTGCCTCACAGCTGGCTCGGGGATGACGCGGGTATCCTCCCTGGTGAACACTCCCGCAAAGTACTCATTAAGCACCTTAGCGATGTCCGCGTCGGAGGTCCGCAGAACGCCGCTTCCGTCCTTTAAAGGACCTATCATGCTTCTAATAGGCTTTCTACTATTAACATAACTGAAGAACTCCTTAGGGTTCCTCTTGCAGAGGCTTGCCACCCGTAGTTCTTCGTTACGTTTCGCTAGCCTAACCTTCGCCTTCACTTCCCTACACAGGCGGACATACGCTTCAGTGTTCTCGTGGGAACGATTGGCCTTCGCCCTCCTATACACTACTTTCCTATTTCGGATAGCCGAAGCGATGCCACGATTGAACCACTTAGGCTGCGTTGAAGCAGGGGTGACCAGTTTTGAGGGTATGGCAGCAGACTGCAGCACCATAAACTCATCCCGGAATGCACTCCACACTCCCTCAACATCGCCGCCAACCTCTAACCCCATCTCTGCTACGCTATCCCTGAGGCTAACAAAGTTCGCCCGCCGGAGATCGAGCTTACTGCCTCTCGAGTTACTACTTCACACCGAGGGACGCACACACGGAACCTAATAATACCGTGATCACTCCCGCCCAACGATTCGTCAACGGTGAGGCCAGTGACGAGGTTGTCTTCGGTCGTGAATACTAAGTCTAGAACGCTTCGCCTCGTGTAGGCTCGTTGACCCACTGAGTGAGGAAGTTCTCATCAGCAAAGTCAACTAGCCTCCTCCCTTCAGCATCGGCAGTCCTGTTTTCCCACTTTATGCCGCGACAGTTGAAGTCTCCTAAAACTACACACACCCTATCCCCTAGCAGGCTACTGAGTTCGGTGTACAGGGCTGTATCCTCCTCGAGGAGGAGATGCGGAGGTCTGTACACCAAGATTAACCTATAGTTCGTCCCTCCCACGTTCAGATCGACGCCAAGCAGCTCCCGTTCCGACCGGAACTGGCAGTCAACCGGACTCAACGTGTCTCTGACGTATATTAGTACCCCACCCCCCTCCCCACGGGTGCGGTCTTTGCGAAACATTCTATACCCGGGAATTTCGAACTCCCCAACGTAGTCCCTACGATCAGTATGAATCCAGGACTCGGTGATAGCAACGATATCCTGGTATTCTGATGCTAAGAGCGCCCGTAGCTCGCGAAACTTGTTCCTAATTGACCTAGCATTAAAAAGCATTGCACGGAGGGAGCCTTCCCTATTCTGACCGCCCCCTAGCACGACCCGTTTCCCGAACAGCCAAGGCTGTCGGGAGTTGAAGAGCCCCTCACTAACGAGGGGGCAACTTCCACAGGAGACTGAGCCCCCTCCAACGTAGGAGGAGGGTCACCCATCTGTACTTCGCCGCACCCTTCAGTCGAAGGTACGTCCGCCACCGGCTCATCCTCATCTCTCCCCGGTGGGGGCCCATCATCTCTCCCAGGACTCGACCTCACCATTCTGTATAGGTGCCGGTCGAGCAGCGCGCCTAGCACACCTTTACCCTTGTCATTGAGGTGGACACCATCCCTCTGGTAAAGGTCCCACCTACCCGAAAATGCATCGAAGGGGTCAATAAAACTTCACGCCCAGCGGAACGCACAAGTCTTGTACCCTCTCGTTGATGCCAATGACCTTACTGAGCGAGTGGTCACTGACATTCATTCGCGGTAAAATACCATTAACATTCCCCTGTCTGTCTTCAGTTTTAGATCATCCGCAAGAGACATGATCTCGGTGATGATCCCTTCTGTAAGACCTACCCCACCGCCTTTGAGGAACAGGTCATTGCCACCAGCGTGGACAACGATCGCAGTCCTCCGACTATCCACGCGCACCTTCTCTACCTCCTTCCTTAAGTGCGCCGTTCCCCGCCCAGGTAAGCACCTTACCTTCCTCCCATCCCGGTTTGCAGAAGCAAAGTACTTCTCCTGGCCCCTGATCTGCGAGTCCCCAATCAAAACGGTGTCTTCCTCCTTCGAGCACAGGAGAGAGAGAGAGAGAGAGAGAGAGAGAGAGAGAGAGAGAGAGAGAGAGAGAGAGAGAGAGAGAGAGAGAGAGAGAGAGAGAGAGAGAGAGGACAGAGGAGAAGAGAAAACAAGAGAGAGAGAGAGAGAGAGAGAGAGATAGAGAGAGAGAGAGAGAGAGAGAGAGAGAGAGAGAGAGAGAGAGAGAGAGAGAGAGAGAGAGAGAGAGAGAGAGAAAACAGAGAGAGAGAGAGAGAGAGAGAGAGAGAGAGAGAGAGAGAGAGAGAAACAAAGAGAGAGAGAGTTACAAGGAGTTACAAGGAAAAGAAGTACCTCAAAAGGCCTTGCGGCCCATACCGAGGGGTACCAATGGCAACGGGTGCCAGGGAAAATTTTGTTTTCTTTCAAACTATGCTAGCAGTAGTAGAAAACTGGATAGAAAAGTAGAAGGCTCTCTCCCCACCCTCCGCTCCCTCCCTGCCAGAGGCAGGTACGGAAAAAGGTTGAAGAAAATACCTTGACCCTGGAAAAGTAGCCAAGGAAATTTTACAGGAAAGTGGAGAATATATAAATAGCTCTATATTTAGCTTGCTCACAGAGACACCGAGCAAGCGAACTCCTGCAGAGTTTTCTGAGGTTTTAATCTTAAACTATGAGTGTGTTCTGTACTTTGTCTAGCCTATTTTTAAACAGATTTACACTTTGACTGGAAACATCCTCTGAGGGAAGTTGGTTCCAGATATCAACTATTTACAGGAAAAGAAATTTCCGCAGACTGAGGTCCTAAATGTCTTTACACACTCAAATAGTGTGCAAGATTTCGTCTAACCTTTTCTTGAACTGATCCACAGAGGAACTGTTCACAACTTCCGAAGGTAACCTGTTCCATGTGTCACAGATCTTATACGTAACGTAATTCCCACACACACTAGTCCTAAACCGTTTCAAATCCAACTTCCAACCATTGTTGCGAGTTGGGTTATCATTTAAACTAAACATACTTCTAAAATCGACATCGTTGAACCCTCGTAAGAGCTTGAAAACCTCGATCAGTTGACCGCGCAGCCTCCGAGTTTCAAGCGAAAACAAGTTCAGGGCGCGTAACCGTCGATTGTAGCCCATATGCCTAACGGAAGGGATCAACTTTGTGGCACTCGCCTGCACTCGCTCCAGCCTCTCAATATCTTTCCTGAGGGTGGGCGACCAGAACTGCACAGCATACTCCAGGTACGGCCGAACAAGGGAATTGTACAGTGAGAGCACAATCTCCTTGTTCCGAAACTGAAATTGCCTCCTGATATAACCCAATAGTTTCTGGGCTTTCTTTTCCATCTCTACACACTGTTTCGTAAACTTAAGGTCGCTGCTAATTAGCACACCCAAGTCCTTTTCTAAATCAGTCACCTCGATATTACTGCCCAACATCGAGTAGTCCGACTTGGGATTGGCGTAGCCAATGTGCATCACTTTGCATTTACCCAAGTTAAACGGCATTTGCCATTTTTCGGACCACTCTCCTATCCTACCTAGGTCCGCACGCAGTTCCTCGATCGCTTCGGGCGTCCCAACATTGGCCCCAAGCTTGGTGTCATCAGCGAATTTGGCGATCCGACTGACGATGCCACCGTCGATATCATTTATGTAAATGGTAAACAACAGTGGCCCCAAAACGGAACCCTGAGGAACCCCACTAGTGACCGAGGCCCAACCCGAACTAGCCCCTTTAATTACCCACCTCTCTGAGAGAGAGAGAGAAGAAAACAAGAGAGAGAGAGAGAGAGAGAGAGAGAGAGAGAGAGAGAGAAAGAAACAAAGAGAGAGAGAGAAAGAGAGAGAGAAAGAAACAAAGAGAGAGAGAGAGAGAGAGAGAGAGAGAGAGAGAGAGAGAGAGAGAGAGAGAGAGAGAGAAAGAAACAAAAGAGAGAGAGAGAGAGAGAGAGAGAGAGAGAGAGAGAAAGAAACAAAGAGAGAGAGAGAGAGAGAGAGAGAGAGAGAGAGAAAGAAGAAACAAAGAGAGAGAGAGAGAGAGAGAAGAAACAAAGAGAGAGAGAGAGAGAGAGAGAGAGAGAGAAAGAAACAAAGGAGAGAGAGAGAGAGAGAGAGAGAGAAAGAAACAAAAGAGAGAGAGAGAGAGAGAGAGAGAGAGAGAGAGAGAGAGAAAGAAACAAAGAGAGAGAGAGTTACAAGGAGTTACAAGGAAAAGAAGAACCTCAAAAGGCCTTGCGGCCCATACCGAGGGGGTACCAATGGCAACGGGTGCCAGGGAAAATTTTGTGAAAGTTTATTTTTCTTTCAACTATCCTAGCAGTAGTAGAAAACTGGATAGAAAAGTAGAAGGCTCTCTCCCCACCCTCCGCTCCCTCCCTGTCAGAGGCAGGTACGGAAAAAGGTTGAAGAAAATACCTTGACCCTGGAAAAGTAGCCAAGGAAATTTTACAGGAAAGTGGAGAATATATAAATAGCTCTATATTTAGCTTGCTCACAGAGACACCGACCAAGCGAACTCCTGCAGAGTTTTCTGAGGTTTTAATCTTAAACTATGAGTGTGTTCAGTACTTTGTCTAGCCTATTTTAAACAGATTTACACTTTGACTGGAAACAACCTCTGAGAGAAGTTGGTTCCAGATATTAACTATTTTATAGGAAAAGAAATTTCCGCAGACTGAGGTCCTAAATGTCTTTACACACTCAAATAGTGTGCAAGATTTCGTCTAACCTTTTCTTGAACTGATCCACAGAGGAACTGTTCACACCTTCCGAAGGTAACCTGTTCCATGTGTCACAGATCTTATACGTAACGTAATTCCCACACACACTAGTCCTAAACCGTTTCAAATCCAACTTCCAACCATTGTTGCGAGTTGGGTTATCATTTAAACTAAACATACTTCTAAAATCGACATCGTTGAACCCTCGTAAGAGCTTGAAAACCTCAATCAGTTGACCGCGCAGCCTCCGAGTTTCAAGCGAAAACAAGTTCAAGGCGCGTAACCGTCGATTGTAGCCCATATGCCAAACGGAAGGGATCAACTTTGTGGCCCTCGCCTGCACTCGCTCCAGCCTCTCAATATCTTTCCTGAGGGTGGGCGACCAGAACTGCACAGCATACTCCAGGTACGGCCGAACAAGGGAATTGTACAGTGAGAGCACAATCTCCTTGTTCCGAAACTGAAATTGCCTCCTGATATAACCCAATAGTTTCTGGGCTTTCTTTTCCATCTCTACACACTGTTTCGTAAACTTAAGGTCGCTGCTAATTAGCACACCCAAGTCCTTTTCTAAATCAGTCACCTCGATATTACTGCCCAACATCGAGTAGTCCGACTTGGGATTGGCGTAGCCAATGTGCATCACTTTGCATTTACCCAAGTTAAACGGCATTTGCCATTTTTCGGACCACTCTCCTATCCTACCTAGGTCCGCACGCAGTTCCTCGATCGCTTCGGGCGTCCCAACATTGGCCCAAAGCTTGGTGTCATCAGCGAATTTGGCGATCCGACTGACGATGCCACCGTCGATATCATTTATGTAAATGGTAAACAACAGTGGCCCCAAAACGGAACCCTGAGGAACCCCACTAGTGACCGAGGCCCAACCCGAACTAGCCCCTTTAATTACCACCCTCTGCCGCCTATTCCTTAGCCAGTTTTCAATCCACCTACCTATTTCCCCACCGATACCCAGCGCGCGCACTTTCGCCATTAGCCGGCGGTGAGGTACCTTATCAAAGGCTTTCTGAAAGTCGAGATAAAGTATATCAATCGCCCTACTCTTATCGTACTCACTCAACATGACGTGGAAAAACTCGAGCAAGTTGGTGAGACACGACCTATGCCGTCTAAACCCATGTTGGGAGTCCCCAAGCAGCTTGTAGGAATCCAAATGGTCAACGATTCTATCAGCTATTATCCTTTCTAATAATTTACCTACAACTGAAGTGAGACTAATAGGACGATAGTTCCCTGGACTTTCGTGATCCCCTTTCTTAAAGATAGGGGTCACGTTGGCCTCTCTCCAGTCACCAGGCACCTGGCCCATCTCCAACGATTTGTTGAAGACTGTAGCCAGGTGGGGAGCCACATGGTCGCGCACTTCTCGCAAAACACTGGGGAGAAACTGGTCTGGCCCAGGAGCCTTAAACGCGCTCAGTTTGTCTATTCTATGAGCGAGGAGAGAAGAGAGGAGAGAGAGAGGAGAGAGAGAGGAGAGAAGAGAGAGAGGAGAGAAGAGAGAGAGGAGAGAAGAGAGAGAGAGAGAGAGAGAGGAGAGAAGAGGAGAGAAGAGAGGAGAGAGAGAGGAGAGAAGAGAGAGAGGAGAGAAGAGAGAGAGGAGAGAAAGAGAGAGAGGAGAGAGAGAGGAGAGAAGAGAGAGAGGAGAGAAGAGAGAGAGGAGAGAAGAGAGGAGAGTTACAAGGAGTTACAAGGAAAAGAAGTACCTCAAAAGGCCTTGCGGCCCATACCGAGGAGGTACCAATGGCAACGGGTGCCAGGGAAAATTTTGTCTTTCAACTATGCTAGAGAGGAGAGGAGAGAGGAGAGGAGAGAGAGAGGAGAGAAGAGAGAGAGGAGAGAGAGAGGAGAGAAGAGAGAGAGAGAGAGAGTTACAAGGAGTTACAAGGAAAAGAAGTACCTCAAAAGGCCTTGCGGCCCATACCGAGGAGGTACCAATGGCAACGGGTGCCAGGGAAAATTTTGTCTTTCAACTATGCTAGCAGTAGTAGAAAACTGGATAGAAAAGTATATAAATAGCTCTATATTTACCTTGCTCACAGAGACACCATGCAAGCGAACTCCTGCAGAGTTTTCTTATGTTTTAA